>JAODUP010000277.1:0-150000 GCA_025642065.1 Paralvinella palmiformis
GGTGCAGTTATGTCCAATTTGTACTATGGCATTTAAGATTAGCTCTAATCTGCTTGTCGTAAATAGCATTTAAAAACGTTATTACTACAATAGTTTGAATAGCAGACATTTGGTCTGGCTTGAAAATGTTAACATACAATTTAAACAGTACCGAAGCTATGACGCGCTATTACGGTCTGATTCAGCGCAGATGTCAGTCTTTTAATATCAATTAAGCTAAACAGTTTTAATAGTAGTCGCTTTGTGACGCCTGCCCGTTGTAAAAACTGTTCTTTGAAGACTGACAATTGGGTTATATAGTTTATATAGTATTGCTTTGAAGAAAGATACAGCAATTCCAAAATAACTATAAATGGGCTGCTTAGATAATTAATCTAAACATTCTCACAACTGCCATGATCTGAGTTGGGTGTTTTACTCCCAAACTATACAGCAGTAGGTGATTCGCTTTTTGTGTTTGTTTGGCAACTTTGGGATTGGTGAGACAATACACACGTCACAGCATGACAAGTCGCCACTCTGGATTCAGTCCCCGAAAACAAAACGTCCAGAGTTTGAATTCATGGTTCGAGATTCTCTGTACTTGTGACATTATACACAGCTAGAATACACATTGCCCGTGCTAGAGATTGAGGTTCATCTTTTCTTGTTACCAATTTTGTAATATTTGATATCATACAGGGTTAGTAACGAGTAGTCATAGTAGTTATTGGAATTGTATGTTTATGAGGTATTTAACCCTACAGCAAATGTCACAAAGCATATTATGCTGCGGTTGAGATTTTCAGTTTTCTGTGCGTGGAGACTTTGTTTCGTGGTCCACGCATTCTAATGAAATGTTAATCTAGAGCTACATATTCCGTGCCCTATTTGCGTCTTTAGAGGGACGCCGTTTAGGCTTTGGCTTGGTTATCCAGCATTAAATGACTGTACCAGGCACAGTACGTTCTTAAAGCATAATTTATGTTCACAATTCGAGATTCTCTGTGTCTGTGCCTTAATTTACACGCTTACACACACACACACACACACAGAGAGAGAGAGAGAGAGAGAGAGAGAGAGAGAGAGAGAGAGAGAGAGAAAGAAAGAAATGTGCCTCTTCTGATTTGATTATTTGACATTACGATATGTAATTTCCTTACCAGATACAATACATGCATATACATCAGCAAGGTTAATACGAAATACTCTATTTTAGCTGTCATATTTCTCCTGCTGCTCAATTGAGCTCCGTGAATCAACACTAATCGTCGAAATATTGGACATAATCAGCTCAATGCCATATTTCAAATTCTTCTATTGTCATATCTCTATTGTTATTTCAGCATAAACAGCCAAAACAGTGTGTTTCTTTATCGCATCCAATGAATTGCCTTAATTCCATTCCAAATGGACGTAATGGCCTCACCAATTGAATGTATTCAACGTAGTCAATATAGAAATAAAGGCAGTTTATTAATTATTAAACCAGTTTCTTTCTGGTCTTTTGTATAGATAAATGTACTGTAAAACCTCATCAATGAGCTTTTATCGTCAGGAAAAAATAGCTTTTGGTTGTGAAGTCAATGACAGGTTATTAGAGAGGCGTCGTTCTAGAAGTATAAGCTTGAGAGAATATGTCTGTTGAAACCACAACGTAATCAAATGACTACCTCAGACACTTATACGGGAGACAGATGGGGATACCGTAATCCAAGGTTCATTAAAAAACGTGAAAGAACCGACGACTGTACCAGAAATGATTGCATACAATTTTAGGCTTTATCCTGCTTATTAGCATGCAATAGAAATGAATATATGAAATTGACTAAACATTAATAATAATAATAATAATAATAATAATAATAATGATATAAATAATAATAATATACGCTTAAGATAAATCATACTTACTAGTAGGTGTCACCAAATTTACTTAAAGTTAAATCTCCTATATCAGGTACATAAAAGTCAGTTAGAAAAATGAGTGGTGGATATATATATTTATATATCCCCCCCAAAAAGAAAAGTGGAATTCGCAAAAAAATAATTTAAATTAGTAATATGCGATGTTCCAATGGCACAGTGGGTGTTCAACAGACTGATGTATCAACTCTGGAAATCATGTGATGTTATGATTCAATTTAATAAATTTCAGATGCCTAATTTCCCTTTCACACTAGGAGTTCATCAACCTACAATGCTATACTGAAACATTATGTAGAAGTACACGTTATATGTTCTATCATCATTCAATTCTAGACTGTTTTTCACAGATCAACAGGCGAGAGTTCCAAATTCTCCAGAAAAAAACTTTAATTCCTTGTCATGATCCAGTGACATAAATCGTAGTTATACATCCATGGGATTATCACATGACGTAATAATGTATCAACCACCGGGTGAACCTCCAAGTGATATATACCAATGAGCACTAGGCACGTGGAGTGAAGGTTTAACAACCGCCCATGACGATGTGTCAAAATAATAACTTCAGACACTTCAAGGATAAAATCACCAAAATTTATGCTTCTTTCCCAGGTCGTGCTTCCATTTGTATTATCAGTTTTCCAGTTGTACACCATCCTTACACAGTGTTTAAATCACTCTCACTTACTGAAGGTGCTAAACTGATTTGATCATCCCCTAATAAGTCCTGTGAACTTGATCCTATCCCTACATTTCTGCTAAAGTCCAGTCTTCCCACACTAATTGTTCCAATTACTAAGGTAATAAATTTATCACTCAGGTCAATCAATATGTTTACTTCAAACTAAATCTAGAATGGCATTACGTAAATATCCCAAAAATAAGGGACGGTAAATCGTTTGGGGGCAAAACATTTTAAACTGAAAAAGGGTTGAATTGGCCCTTTTTTTTCAAAATTTAACAAAAATTTGGGGAAATTTTCCCACAAATTTCAAAATAAAAAAAGGTTATTTGATTTTAAATAAAACCCAAAAATGGGGGTTTATGTCCATTTTTTTACCCCTTAATTTTTGCATTTTTTTTTAATTCCCTCCAATTTGGGGCAGGTAATAAAGGTTTTTCATTCCCTTTTTCACTAAAAATTTTCCTACTTTTGAGTTTAAAGAGTTTTGTAAAAAAATTTTTAATTAAAAAATAATTGATGTCTTAATTGGGAATTGGTATTTTTTTTTTAATTTTTTTTAAAATGGGGGGAAAGGGGGAGGGGGGAGGACCCCAAACCCCTATAAAAGATTTCCCATTCTTTTAAATGCAAATTATTATTTGGCCCCAAAACATTTTCTAAAAAAAAAATTAAGGTTTCGGGTTTTTTTAAAAATTAATCGACACCAAAATTTTCCATTTAAAGTTTTCCCAAAACGGATCCCTTTTTAAAAAGATTGAGGGCATTAAAACCTTTTTTTGAAAAAGCTTTCCCCCTCTAAAACTTTTTTAAATTTCCTTTAAAAATTTTTAATAACTTTTGAACCTAAAATAATACATTTTGAATATGTTAATGCATATGGTAAATTTTGTATAGCTGATGGATAGAAGTGGGCCGAGGACTCTTCCTTGGGGTACCCCGCAGGTGACGCTATTATCGGCAGAGTGTATGTAATGGTATGACACAAATTGGGACCTGTTTATCAAATAGTTCCTGAGTTTCACACAGTATGTTCTAAAATTCACAGAAACTATACCATCTTTTATGAAAAGCTTTTTCCAAGATTTTACAAATTGAAGGGAGTAAAGATATAGGTCTGTAATTTTTCATGTCAGTTTTTTCTTTGGATTTGTAAATGGGTAAAAAATTTTGCAATCTTCATATTTACTGGAACATTTCCTATTTCCAATTATTTATTTACTAAAATAATGATTGGCACACATAGAGCTGGTTTCAAAGTTTTTAAGAGCTTCAAACCGACGCCATCATGATCGGAACTTTTATTAGATTTTAATGATGTTATGATTCGAGATACCTCTTCTGGATCTGCTGGTAACATAAACATAGATCGTCGATAACTTGCATATTTTAGATCGCAATGAAATGATTTGTCTGGATTATGAATATTTGATGCAAACTTGTATTCTTGTATTTGGAAATCTCATTGGCAAAGTAATTCTGTTTGGAAATTCTTTTGATCCTGTTCATATTATTTCGGTAATTAATAAAATCGATATATGTTTAACTTGATTTCGGCTTATCAAGACATTTTCTATGCAATCTAATCTCTAGCTTTTGATGATTTTCACAACCCTGCGGTCATTCACGGTTGTCTGAGAACATTATTATGTGGGATTTTCATTACTTTCTCAGGGGGCATATATGTTCAGCGAATTGTGACTACGACTTGTTAACGTATCATTTGCTTGATCTATATTCAGATCATATAAAAGTGACCAGTCGGTCTGTAATCGTCTAAGTTTTTAATCTGCTTACAAACAATTTCACACTATAGAAACCGCTCTACTGAAAATTGAAAACGATATATCACTAAACATGAACACATGAAAGGTCACAGTACTAACACTATTATATTGATATGTAGTTTTAGACACCACTGATTATTCTGTTCTTCTACATTGCTTCCTTGATTGGTGTGGCATGTCGGGCACAACACTTACTTGGATCCACTCATTCTTAGCAAATACATCTCAATCAATAAAAATAAGTAAATGTTCTTCAGAGACAATTCCCACGTTTTGCGGCGTTTCCCAAGGCTCTGTTCTTGGGCATCTGCTATTTGCTATGTATACCACACCACTAAGTTCTCTTATTCACAGCCATAAATTAGACCCTCATTTATATCCAGTATACATATCATTAGCTACAGCAGACACAAATCTTTCTCTAACACAGCTAGTTGACTGTGTCAGTGATATTTTTGACTGGATGTTAAACAATAAACTTAGGCTCAATGCAGCCTAAACTGACTTATTGGTATAGCTCCTTCCAGACGATGCAGAACATTTACCATTTCTTCCCTACGTCCAGTTTTTATTTCTCTGACATGTCACTGCTGCTTCTACTGGTAGGCTTGAAAACTGCAGCTCTCTTCTTTATAACATCGCATCTGAGGATATAGCAAATATTCAGTGTGTTTAGAACTGCTTAGCTAGGAATGCCACAATTTCTCTTTGATTTTATCATTCTGTTCCACACTAGAAATCTCTTCATTGGCTCTCTGTTTAATCTCGCATCATTTTCAAATTCTACGCTATTACCTATCAAACGTTTTCTTCACGAGAACCTTCGTATCGATTTTCCATGCTTTCTCTAGCAACCAAGCTCCGAGAGCTCCGTTCATCTGGATTTCTTTTTTGTCTGTTCCCAGTATAAAAACTCATGCTGGGACTCGTGCTGTTTCAATTTTTGTTCCTACTCTTTGGAACTAACTCCCTGAACATGTTAAGTCATAGGATAGCATAGTTTCTTTCTATCACCATTTGAAAACTGACCTTTTTCAAGCTTGCTTATCCCTCGTAAGTTTTCACTAAAGAATCCGATCATATATATGCTGACGAATTTTACATCGTACCTTGACCATAAGACTGCTTAATCCCTGTACTAAGTGCTCCACTGAGCTCGATTATTTTCAATGAAATTGACGCTCTAGATTGTTGTTTTTATTATTATTGTTGTTGTTGTTGTTGTTGGTGGTGGTGGTGGTCGCCTCCGAGGTCTAGTGGTAGAGTGTTGGATCACAGATCATCACCACCCGTGTAGGAAGTTCGGCGTGGTTATATCTGAAGGGTATTTCATGTCTGACTTCGCCACTAAATCTTGGCCCAGTGTCTTCAAATTCTCAGATTTAACTCCTACCGCCAAACTATGAATTAAAATAAATAAATATCTGGTAAATATTTAATGAATTACCGCATTTGAGCTGGACTTTACATAGGTGGTACCATTTACCTCCTTGTGCGTATTACCCACATTACAAAATTCTAGATCAGCGGGAACACATTACATGCCTTCAACATACCATACTAAAATGATACAACATATCTTCATGTATAGGGATATCAGATATCTACACAAAATTAAAGGATATTTCCATTTTATTATTATTTTCACAACTAGCACAGAAACCTGAATACTTGAACATCAACTTGAAATCAACTAGCCGTAAAACGATAACGAATTATATCAAAATTGATTTCTATTATTCTGTAATGTTATTCTTCCTACGTGTATCAGTCGGGATTAACACCAGACCACGATAGAAAGGCAGATGTTTATAATTAGAGGGATAGTGTACATTATGAATGTCATATATTGATATATTCATGGCATGAAACTTGATACTTAATTAACCATGTTAATTATAGGACAGCAAATAATAAACTGAGCACATAATAGACTTCCACCTACAGACTATCTAAATTGATTCATTAAAATTGTTAGTCAATAATTTTGGATTGTAACCGCCTGGGACACGTGTAGCGTTTTGCAAATAACCTTGCCAATCTTGAGATGAAGGCGTATTTCATGTTCCTCGCCTTCATTCAGACAGACACAACACACATTGCCATCCTCCTTGCTGAGATAAATCGTCTGCTTCGTGTTTTCATGGTAAGGTTTCTCACCATGAGTGCTGCCAAGTCTGTCGAACACTTGACGACAGTGCCGTTTTCTAGAAGGAGTCAACAATTTGACAACAACGCCCTGGCAGTTGTCTCGGAGCTGTATTATATGCTGGCAAACTGTGAGTATGATTATGGAGTAGTGGCGCCACACGCATCTTTGACGGTGTGCGCAAGTTCGACGTTGCGGTTGTGAATACAATTATCAAGATCTTCCTATTTCGTGATGACGTATTGGTGGACCTTGATGTACTTAATCCCAGCCCTGCGATTCAAGGAGTCCTGCAGCTCATCATTTGTGTTGCTTTGGACTAATGACAGATGAACATCATTACGCCCTCGTCGCTGAATTTCAGGACTCCCACCTGACCCCTGGCGATGGACTGCCGCTATACTCTGTTGACAGTCCTGTTGACACGTTCTGTGCAGAGATGGCAAGAAGAAGACATTTGCTGGTGGATTGCACTTTCCACATTTAGCGCTTCTCTTGACAACACTGTCGGCGATCACCCACAACACTGCTGATAGCTAGCGCGTTTTCGCCATGTACTGCAAGATTGACGCCGATGCTTGATCACAGCTTGGCAAAATTGTCATGGATGAGCCATGCTATGCATTTCAGCCAGACAACGATCTGCTGAAATCGGTAAAGTCTGCAACATGGAACTATGTGAAAGACCACCAGTGATAGTGATGTGTAGATTTCTGCGTCTATGACTTTGTGACCTTTTGCTAGATCTAGTTTATTAATAGTTTTGAAGTTAAATGTGTTTAAATATAACACAGTCTGTCTTTACAAGTGTTTAGCATGTTTTAGTTAAAAAATATGTTTTGCTAGATCTGCATTGACACATACTTCATTATCGTTCTTTATTTAGTGCATTAGTTTTACAAAGTGGAATAATTTGAGATTTTGTGTTTAACATGTTTTATATTATTTTTTGCTAGATCTGCATTGACACATAGTTTATTATAATTTGTTTTCAGATAATTAGTATTTATAAAGTGCAAATTGTATATTTTACATGGAACATGGACATTTTCACTTTATCTGGTGGCAAGCATTGGTTGATAATAATAAATCTTAGTTATTATGGTCTGTGTTTTCTTTTCTGTTACCATAGTAATTATTATAATATTCGGATTTACGTATAAAAGCACGATTTTCTGAGTGTTTTGTTTTGGGCATTTTTGAAACTTAACATGTATGAACATCTGAAACCCATTTTTAGATAACTTTACCATAACATTATCTCAAAAATACAAGTTTATTTCACTAAGCTTTTAATTACCAAATCATGGCTCTACTGAAAATAATAATTGCACATCCCTTGCTTTCACTGATGCAATTTTTTTTTCTTCTCTTTCTACAATCAATAGAGTAAGATCTCTGAGTCTGTTTTTGACCCATGGAGGCTCTAAAATACGAAATTACTAGTTTTAACTTACTGAATGATCTCTCACAGCTGGCGATGGAAACTGCGATTGTTAGCATTATCTGCATAGCAATGCGAAGATTGAGGAAGATGCTTTTATCTCCATATTGAACAAAAAATGATCGAAGCTCTTCAGGTTTTGATATTTTCATGTTGGGCTGACTTGAAAGCAACATTCTGCAGATTATTATTATTATTATTATTTTACCCTATAAAGAGAAAATGAAAACTAGGATAACATGATCACAAATATTAATTGCATAATTAATCATACAAATTAATTAACTTACTCATGATTAACCTTATGACGGTCTAATAATTAATGTTAAAACTACAAGGACTAAAATAAGTAAAAACAAATTATAAATACTAAACTCAGATTATTGTAGACCTATGACTGAAAAAAGATATGAATTTGACCTTATGTGTTTTACTAGACCTGATTTGATTAAGGATTGTCATTCGAATTTTTGAATTTCATCATTGTATCAGTAAACACATTATATAAATATCTTGGAAATATTTGATAAAACATTATTTAAAATATTTCTGATTTTTTTTTCAATAATATTGTCATGATGTTTAATGTAATGTTTTAAATATGTTTTGATCAACAACTTAGAACACATTATAAGTTGTTTAAAAAAAAGTGTTTTAATTTTACATCATTTTAATGACAGCAAACGCACATAGAATGTTGAAATGAAGGATGCTGCCAAAGCATTGCTTATATAATGTATCCCCCAATAATATAATATTTAAAAAATCATGATAAAAAATTAAAAAGTGGAATAGACTTGATTAGATCTTTATGAAACAACAACAAATTCATATAAGTTTAATTTGTAATAAGTAATTATTGTAGTAATAACATATTATTTAATTGGTCTTGTTTTAAAATGGTTATTAGATATTATAGAAATAGAAAACAAACAGAAACAAAGCTATTTGTTTTCTGTGTCAAAAGAAAGCCATCAATATTCTAAAATCTTAGTTATGACATAATGTGGCAGATCCCTGTGTTACCAAATCCCATTAAATGGCATGGTGATTTCATTCGTTAGCAAATCTCAGTCATGATATAAAACATTAGCTTCTCTTTTTAATAAAATCTCAGTTATAATGTGATGTAATAGATCATTGCGTTGAAATATTCCACTTACACTAAGAAGTATTAATAAACGGTTATGATGTGAGGTGATAAAATGCTGCATTGGCACACTCCACTCACGTAAGATGTCAACTTCTATAAAACATCATCAAGAACAACAACTACTAGATAATATATTTTACTGAGAGAAGATTGTTAATATTAAATATAATTAGTTAAGAAAATACAAATACTATTTGCGTCTTTGGTGGAACGCCGTTTAAGTGTTTGACCTGGTTATCCAGCATTTAAATGACCGTAGCAGACATAGTACGCTCTTAAAGCATGTACTCCTGACTCAGGAATAGAAACACCGCATCGCATCTCGAGTGGTGGCATTGGACACGGCTCGTGTGGTTCGTGTGTTTTATATAAGAATTTTATTTGCATATAAAATTCACCTTAGTTGTATGGGGGAATATAATTAAATTTCCTAGGTCCAGTTATGTCCAGTTTGTACTATGGCAGTCAAGACTAACTCTAGTCTGCTTGTCATAAATAACATTTAAGACATTAGGTCTGGTTTGAAAATGTTAACTTATAGGTTTAACAGTACCGAAGCTGTAACGCGCTATTACAGTCTGCTTCAGCGCAGATGCACAGTCTTTTAATAACAATTAGTTTTAATAGTAGTCCCTTCATGAAGCCTCACTGTTGTACAAACTCATCTTTGAAGAGAGTGACAATAGACTTTGCCAATTAAGCTAGTGACATCTGGCGAGAGGATTTAGAACTACTACAATCGGGTCGTAAATACGACCTATTAATCGGAGAGTCTCGATCACCGTTCCTTTTCAGTGTGTAAACGAGATTTGTTTGTATATTTTGACGAACATTGCCGGTGATAATACTCCACGATTTCAACAGTCAGTAAAAGAAAATGATAGATAAGGTGATATTTAGTACATTTCTATTCAAAGGAGACTGATTTAGTAAACAAAATAGATTAAGTTCTATGTGGTAGTTCGCAGAACACATTTCCCGTGTACAAGCAGATTGCCGTATTCGTAGCGAAAGTTTACGTATAGGCAGTGGATTTCCAATAGTGTTTCATATTTTTGGCCATTTATGATAATATTGAAAATGGACATGGCAGTTGTAATATTATAATTTTGTCCAGTATAATTTAGCGATATCTTCAACGGTTTGTTTTATTTGTGGGCATTTTCCGTGTAGAACTTTTGCTGTCGTCTAGCATCCGACTCATGGCGCATGCGCAAGTCAGTGATAATGCGCTAGCATAGATGACATAATTCTAATAAACAAACGGGTGTGCTATTTGAATCGAAAATACTCATCAAATCGGAGACATTGTGTAACACAAAAGTATTGATTGATAGACCAATAATCCGGCATTGATATATTGCATTTGGGTATTAATTCTCGTGAATTAACGCGAACTATGAGTTGAATTTAAAATGCAAATAAACCCCGTCTGTCCTCATTTCAATTTTCAAACGATAACCGATACTAGCGGATTTCTCGAAAGAAATATTTACTCTAATTTTTTCATTTTGTTAACAATAACATTTAATAATGGAACATGCTGAACAACGAGAAAATAACATATCGCTAGAAGTATTTTTCTATCTGAATTCCAATTGTATAACGCAGTAGATCGTTATTCAAATCTAGATGTTCAGAACAAGAATATGGCCTACATTGAAAACCATGAAACTCCACCTCCGCTGTTCTGAGCTGTACCAGGCGGTGACCCGAAGTGTAAAGCCCGCGAAAATTAGTTTCCAGTGTCTATTGGATAATATAGTTTATATAGTATTGCTTTGAATAGAGATACAGCAATTGAAAAACTAGCTATAAATAGAGCTGCTTAGATTATTAACCTAAACATTCGCATAACTGCCATGATCTGACTTTGGTTTTCTACCCCCAAACTCCACGGCTGTAGGTGATTCGCTTTTGTTGCCTGGAGGCTTAGGGACTGGTGAGACACTACACATGTGTCTCAGCATGAAAAGTCGCCACTCTAGATTCAGTCCCTGAAGATTGGTCTAGAGTTTGAATTCACGGTTTGCGATTCTCTGTGTATGTGCCTTATTATATACATCAACACAGACACACACAGACACACACACACACACACACACACACACACACACACACACACACACACACACACACACACACACACACACACACACATATATATATATATATATATATATATATATATATATATATATATATATACATATATCATCATCACTAATTATCCCATGTGTTAAACAACCCAGCAAAGCAATATAAGAACATTATTAAGTTCTACATATTATACAATAAAGATATATAATCAAGTCGTTTCGGGTGACCTTCAAACAAGTTACAAGGTAAACAAATTGAACATCCCACAGAGAACAACTGGACTGTTATATCGTAGTTTAAGTCGAACTGAGTTGCTTAGCCTCGGTTACACCTGGAATATAATAATTATAATCTATATTTAATAAGGCGCCCTTAATAACAGGATCCTTTCACAAGCGTTATACTGCAAAATGAATAGATGCATAAAGCCAATAACATGAACGGAAAACATTATTTATCGCTGAAAACAACATTGAACAAGTGAATTGAAAAATATATATATATATATATATATTATTCAAGAGATGCCGCATTTCTAATATCAGCCGGCAACCTATTCCACAACTTGGGGCTGCAACACTAAAGTTTTCGGGATGAATGTCACCTTAGATTAATACGTTGTTAATAAAGCATTAAAACAGATATGCTGCTTAACAAGTAGTCAGTGCACGTTTTGGGGTGATTTGATTATATTCGAGTATTTATTACTATGTGAGCTGCATCATTGTTATAATCTAATGTCTGGCTTATAAGAGGGTGTTACAATAGTCTATACGAGATGCAACAAAGTAATGGATCAAAGTAATAAGTAATTCTTTTTTTTTCAGGAATGTCCTTGGACTATAGATGTTATTAAGACGGTAGTAAGCAACCCGGCATACTAATGGCACATGTTCATACATATTAATACATATATGAACAATAAATACTAGACATTTTATTGACCCAGCAAATGTTTGGAGTTTTTAAGAATTTAGCATGAAGTGATTAAGACAAAACAATTATGCTTCTTTTGCGTCATCATTTAATATTAGATTATCTTGAATCATTCATACAGAATTGGACTCGATTGTAAAAAAAAGGGGGAGCTACATTTTTAGGGAGAATCTTCCTAGGTGAATATCTGACATAGAAATATCATATCGTTCATTCAACCAGTAAGGTATCTAGGCCTCTATTAGCATTGAAACAAGTGAAACGCGTTATACCCAAACCTATCCTATCTGCTTTGGATGTTTTCCAGTGAATGGACGTATAGATAAATCGATGGCCTTACTGCCGTCTATTTCTAACTAAGAAGTGTGATTCCAGTCCAAGAACCATTGATTCAGTAGCATTGTTGATAAACACCAACGTCGTACAAGTCACAACATCGTTTACTGGATTAGTGTTGTCAACAGATAAAGGTTCTAATCAAATGGAAATGATCCTTTGACAAATGTATGACAAATAATAAAGTGCAAGATTTGTTCTATTTGTTTAACTCAACTTACATATTACACTAGTAGTAACATGTTTTTCAAGGATAACAATGATCGATGTTTTACGGCCACCTTTGTGCTCAAGGTAGGTAAATGCGCCGAGCGACCTCTAAAGGTAATGAAGCAAAGTCAAAGATGAAACACCCTTCAGACATACCCACGCCGAGATTCGAACACGGTTGGTAGTGATCTGTGATCCAACGCGCTACCAGTTGGACCACGTAGACGCTCAAGGAAATGAATATAGTAATAATAAAGCTATGCACAGCTCTTTTCGGGGATTTACTTTAAATGAACTGAAACATGAAATGTCTATTTAGAACGTAAACAAATATCGAATGCATTAATCAGTCAGTTGTTAGAATTATATTTATTTAATTTCCTTACTAACTACATGGACTACGATGTGTAATTTATTTCAATATCGTATTTATGTATACATACACATAGGCATTATTTTAGTGGTTACTAAAATATACAATAGTAGGATGATGTCGAAGGAATCGATATATATATTTCTATTGTAGTTGATCTATGAAATATTTAATAACAGGATTAAATACAAATGGTGAGAAAACTGCAACTACGGATATTTTTGTTATATGAAAATATTTTAAACAATATCAATTATATCTACTCTATTGCTAAGATCAGAAGCTTCTCAGCATTGATGACAAAATATTTCAAAAGGGAGATTAATGATTAACAGATAGCGTGAGTTTTTAGGTAAAACTTGTCTTTGTGTGAATATACTAGTATGTTTTACATGTAGAGAACCAAATTACAGATATTCGTCAGATTAATCAATACTGTATATTAATAATTTATCTATCTATAGGTGATATAAAAAGTAAATAAACAATATATTGTTGATCACTGAAATTAGCTTATGTAGGCGACGAACTCTATGTGAGGTATGTGAGTGTTTCATCACCACAAGCTGAGGTACACACGTAGAGGAACTTTACTCAAATCATGGATCTGGTAGTAGTAATAGGTCTCTTGATTTACGTCCCAGGGACAGGTAAGTAAATTATTATATTAACAATATTACTCTTTTGGGTTAGAAAAACGAAAATAAGACACGACTATAATGTTAACGTTAACACACACTCGTCTCTGTTTCGGAACCAACTGTGGGGGCAAAGTTGTCTAACAACATCTGCAAGAACAAATACCTTGGTGGCATGTATTTTGCATGTGTGTGTGTGTGTGTGTTTGTGTGGGACTGGTGAAATAACACAGGCCAAAACTGAACCGTGAATCAACTCTGGATTTCTTCAGGGATGAATCCAGAGTTGGATTCTGTTCGAGATTCTCTGTGCCTGTGCCTTATTACACACACACAAAACACACACACACACACACACACACACACACACACACATATACGCATGCAATCACACATTCAAATACACAATTATTTACTGAAAATAATCTTTTAGGAAAGTTAAATTTAACATAATTTTAAAGTACTTTATCATTGTAGTATATTGTGTACACAGCATTTTATGACTGATATGTGATCGTTTTCCAATGGCGAGATACAAATATAGGATATCTTTCTATTTCCATTGATTCGTGCCAGTTTCGCTTAATAATTTACAACTAGCATAATCTTTTGGAGGAACTCAATACCTTTGTAATAAACAATAAATATGTTTCTATCCATATAATAGATAATACATTTAAAATAGATCAATGTTGTATAGATAATACCTAGATATAATGACAATGACACCTGGCCAATGAATAATTAATATACCTGTTCTAGATGACTAACAGTAAAAAAACATTACTCAAACTGAGAGATAATTCAACTGACATCTACTGTCAGAGTTACCCTTTTGTCAAAATACCTATACAATAAAACAAGGTAATACTTCTGTTTACTCAAAGAGCAGGAAATAGTTTTTGTTACATATTGCCAACTTTATCAATATCTATGTGTCACCAGTTGATGATAATTAAATCATACGGCCCAGACTTATTACGATTACCTACTCTATTGTGATGATTTTTAGATTACACATATCATAACTTGTGATCTACTAACCAAGTTTAGGTACCATAATTAATTCAAGATTAATGCGATTTAAGTTCACTTTCATTTTAACGTTTGTGCTTCAACATATATTCGGAAATGCTTTTGGGCATGACAGATATAAATATAATATAGACATGTTAGCATTAATCATTCAAATTATTAGACTTATTTCTACTAAATTTATTAACAGATTACAGTTAATTTTGTTTGTTATTGTGGTGTATTTATTGACTCGTATGCAAATTTCAAGTAGCTAACGTTTTCTAACCGTGTAAGTTACGTACTTTGTTAAGAGACTTTCTCGTCGCTAAGTGATTGAGATTTGAATTTTGATGCCAGAAATCTGTTGCCAACTACAGTACCTAACGGCCACGGAGATCACCTTCTTTTACTTAAAGGTCACAGGAAAAGGTTTCCCAAATAATTCCAAATCTTAGTGTTACATATTAAAATCAATTTGAATCAGAGATATATTTAATTTTTTTCCTAGAAATAAAGTTACAGTGATTTTATGCTAGCATCTCACATGGCCAAAATTTTAATCGAGAATCTTCGGAAAAGTTTGGAACGTGACGTAATATTTACCAAACAAAGACCCCAAGCACTCCACGTGACCTTATTTAACCTGTGTTACGTGTTCCATATAGTCTTTATTAAACATATAAAATGATGTATTGTGTCGCATACAATTGTGCAAAGAAACATACATCAAATACCAATGACTATATCCGACGTGTAAGTGGCGTCAAAACCCGGCCTGAAACAACAACAACCCCCCGAAAATTACAAACAAAATCCCTAAAGAGACTCACCGATGACGGCACATCCCTAGATAGACTAGTATAGGCCACATATGACAGAACCCCAATCATCCGCCGGGCTTCCGTGTACAGACCAAAAAACACTTTATTTTAAATGAAGTTATGCGATAGGAAGAGGGATATACTCCCATTCAGGCCCAGTGTGTTGACTTATCAATTAAACTTATACCAACACAAGCAAATACACACCAATCCAGCTCTTGTTGTGGATCGAATGTCGGCGGCACAGGTGAAAGGTGGCTGCTCTGGGTCCACGTATGCAGTTGCTGCAGCTAAATACTCACAATTAAAACTGTCTGGGACCTTTTTCGCGAGTGGTTCAAAGTTGTCTGGTTTGATATCCCTGAGAATGTCAAAACGTTCGTAGGAATCAGATATTTTGTCTGTCAACTGATCAGGACCCCTGTAAACAAGCTATGGCACTACGTGATGTTTGGCAAAGATGACGTCACACAATAACCCTTAGCGAGTTTAATACACACTAGCATTGGCTCGTGAAAGTTCGGAATTATGGATTTTGGCTCATTTTAATGTAAATATGATAGCTTGTGGTTATTATTGTTTTGAATGTGGTAGTGTATCTGATAGGGAATAAATTAATTGTTTGTTACGTTGCATTTACTTCGAAATGTGAATTTTCTTTTTCCGTCCCATTTAATGCTGGATGACGTCATGTATATGTTGGCCATGGATGATATCGTGTCAAAGATAAAGTGATATTCTATGTGCTCAATTATACTGAAACATTCGAAATCAAGGAAACTGGCTTCAAACTTTTGCCCACACACACACACACAACACACACACACACACACACACACACACACACACACACACACACACACACACACATATGTGTTCGAACACACATATACACATACACACACACAAATAGACACACACATACACAGAGAGAGAGAGGGGGGGAGAGAGAGAGAGAGAGAGAGAGTCATATGATAAACATCCTAAATATTAAGTATGTGTGCCTCTATAAATGTCCTACAGTTATCGCCTTAACATGGATGTTATTAATATAAATTAATTCCAAAGCCTAAAATGGAACACCATTTACGCTTATTGATGTATATAATCGAGCTAATTGGATTAATGATAGCGTCTGTGATTGGTATCTGATATGATTAAGTCAACATTTTAATTGAGCAGACTAAAAATATGACAAAATCTAAATTTGTAACAACAGAAGTTTATAATATAATATATACACTCAGGACTTACGGCTGGTTTATTTAAACACAGCCAACTTCGACACCTGGAAGGTATATGGTAATATACTATACTACCGTTTACTCTACGAATGATATGGTATAATATGATTAGATATGATAAGATATGATATAATGTGATGTGATGTGATATGATGTGACATGATATGTGATACATGATATATGATATTTGATATGATAAGAAACAATACGACACAACACTTTAACAGAACACAACATGATAATATACAACATAACATAAAATAACCTAAAATTAAAAACAAACATAACAAAATCACATAACAAACAAACCAATAACAACACATAATAGCCAATAACAACACATACCATTAAGCATTTATTGTTTATAACAGTTTCAGAGAGTCCATTTGCGTGTGGATCTAAGACTCTAGGTCCTAGTAATGGGTTACCTTTCTACGAGATATTCAATAAGCAGAAGACTTATGTAAAAGCTGAAGATGAATGTCGGAGTAAAGGAGCAGAACTGTATACCTGGAGAAATGATAGTTTAATTAAACAGATATTGAGCAAATCAAACATACAGAAGTACATATATTATGTTTACCCATTTAGCTCTCTCTCTATCTATCTCTATCTATCTATCTATCTATCTATCTATCTATCTATCTATCTATCCAGCTATCTATCTATCTATCTATCTATCTACTATTATTATATATATATATATATATATATATATATATATATATATATATATATATATATATATATATAAGTTTTGGTGGCCCCCAAAAATACTAAATGATGCCAATATTAAATAACAAATCAGCCATGTTATACTTGACATGATGTATTCTGACTTGTTGCCTCCATACAAGGGTTTGGTTATCCGCCAAGAGGAGATATTGGATACACAATAGTCTAAATATCGGATTGGCATTTAAATCTTGGGCAGACGGGCAGCCGACTTGCTGTCAAGGGAAGTTGTGTTTACATTTCACAAGCAAAACTTTATTCTGATCCATGTTCTGCGGAGCACAACGTTCTCTGTATGAATGACGATTTAGGTAATTAGCTCAATTTGACCAATCTCGGGAAATGAATTACAAATAATTTACTGAATAGGTTGTCATTATCCATATCTTATATCGTGGAAGTGGGCGACGATTTAGTTTACAATTTACAGGCTTTTGTGATGGAGAACACATCTACGATTACACGTGTTACTTTGTTCTGGAACCAGACGACGGTCCAAAAACATTCCACGAGTCCGAGGTGGCATGCGAAAGAGAAAACGGTCATTTGGTCGGTATCTTCGATAGAATGCAGATGACGTGGATTTCACAAACCTTCAGGTAATACGCGTACCACCAAAAACCATTCACCTCCACTGGCGTACCACCAAAAACCATTCACCTCCACTGGCGTACCACCAAAAACCATTCACCTCCACTGGCGTACCACCAAAAACCATTCACCTCCGCTGGCGTACCATCAAAAACCATTCACCTCCACTGGCGTACCATCAAAAACCATTCACCTCCACTGGCGTACCGCCAAAAACCATTCACCTCCACTAGCGTACCATCAAAAACCATTCACCTCCACTGGCGTACCACCAAAAACCATTCACCTCCACTGGCGTACCACCAAAAACCATTCACCTCCGCTGGCGTACCATCAAAAACCATTCACCTCCACTGGCGTACCACCAAAAACCATTCACCTCCACTGGCGTACCACCAAAAACCATTCACCTCCGCTGAATGTCAAATTGAAATTGTTTCCTTAGTGCTCACCGAGTTCACATCTGTCTCAGAAAGCAATATCTTATCCAATCATCAACAGTTAGATGCGAATTAAAGACCAAAAAAAAAAACATAGATGGGGAAGATGTGTTAAATATCAAAATGTCTTTTTCAAGCGATCGTTTCTGGACGGGATATACGTATAACGATAACAGTGAAGATTTATTTTGGTCTGATGGTCATCGTGTGACAGACGATATATGGATGGATGGAATAACGATGGATGGAGATTGCGTGGTAATAGACAGAGAAGGAAAGTGGAAAAGTGAAAAGTGTTCCAATAAAAACAATTTCATTTGTATCTTGGAAGTACCTTACGGTAACAATTCTCTTTAGCTTCGTCGGAATTCTTGAGGAATTTAGCTTCGTCGTAAACAAGAAAAGCGATTATTAGCCGTTTTCTGTTTTATTAATCCCATGATAGCCACGAAGAATCCTACCTGCAGGAAGTACGGTGACGAATGTGTGTGTTACTGGTATGATACCGAACGAATGCGTTTTGACGAAGCCATGGCAAGTTGTATGTCAGATGGGGGAACAATGGGCTATCCGAATAGTCTCGAGAAAAGCGTAGTATTGTCTAGTTTCTTCACATATGACAAGTAGGTGCTGTTGTGTTTTAAATGTGTTTTATATATTAACAGAGTGATAAATATTTACTTTTACACTATCGCGTATTTGTTTTAATAGTCCTTAATTAGAGGATATATAACAACGGTAGTCTTCCTTATAATATATTGATAATTGTTAGGATTTAGTTTAGTAGAAAATATATCATTAAAATGTATACTAATATTTCAGTTATTGGGTAGGAATCAGTGACGGTCATACCAAGGGTGTGTATCGTGGTTCGGATGCTTCCCCCGTGACGAGGGCAACATGGATGTCCGTAACTGGGTCAACCACAAACTTAGGAAATGATTGTTTGTACTACCAACAAAGTTGGTTCAGGACCAGCCTCTGTACAAGTCAATATAAATTCATTTGCCAGAGTTTGCCAGGTATTGTTTAATTACCTAGCTAAACAAAGTACAGTAAAGTGTATTACATACGTGTATGCTACACAAGCAAATATGCCTACCCTTGTCTGAGTGAGTGAGTGAGTGAGTGAGTGATCAACTGGTTTGTTTAACTCTGTAACCTGATAGCTGATCCGTATCTAGAATCTAATTATATTAAGACTTTACTGCTATCACCCCCCCCCCCTTTGGGGTCGTCTTTTTTGTTGGATATTTCATGCCAGATGTCTAAATACTCATCATGTCGTTTTTAGATAGTTTACTCATTACTCTCCTGTTTGGTAAGTTATTCTAGTGTATCGGTGTCATAATCGACACAGAGACAGATAGAGTAGCATCTGAGATTTCGCGGAAATTCTATCTCAGCTAATATTAATATCCGGTGAATCACCTGGCTAAACATTATTAATCAAATGGCAATCACTTCTGGAAAGTTGGTGTAATCGCTAATTATGAAGATAACAATGATTAATATTCTATAGGTATCTAATCAACATAGATTAACTACTATTAATAAAGTTAATGGATGCTGTTATCTAGTTTTTAGCGTTTTGATATTTTTCAATAACAATTAAAATTATTCTCCATATTATGATCTTCCAAAATATTCCGTGATCTTTTGATTTTATTAAACAAATAACAATTTGGGTGATTTTTCTCAAATCAAATCAATGACAAGAATTTACTCCCCAATATTATGATTAAATTAAATTAGTTATAATAGTGGAACAATTATATATTTTTATAGATCATTGATACCTGTTGATACATTTGATACCTGTCCATCTCTTTCAGCTACAATTTGTTTTCTTTCATTTATTTTATCTTTTGGCCATTTTTACCTATCCCTTTTAGTTATCCGAGCCTTTTAATTATCAAAACTTACCAAATATTTCATCTTACAGATTCAATTTCACATACATGTAACCAGAGTTCTGGATGTCTTCGTGCACAAGGTAAGGTAAACGGTGATAATATTAATAAACAACTAGTCATAATAAGTTAATCAAGATGCGAACACAGATATATACACACACAAACACACACTTACACATACACTGACACATGAACAAACTCCGGCAGGCATCTCCATGGGTATTAAGCTGCGGACAGAGTTTTTTCCCATATTATGAGTAATTAGATTAGACTGATATAGGAAATTTGTTAAATGTATAGCTATTATAATCCCGACGTGTCATTCGCAGTATCGGAGATCTGCCTGAAATCCGCTGTTCTCGACCATGGGTCAAATAGATCAAGTGGATAGGCGCTTTAATTTAGATCCCACCACACCTAACTGCATATACTTAGTGACGCTAAATTAGCGTGAATGAACGTTCACTTAATGATGAACAGAAACGTACGAGGATTAGCTGTTAGGTTCGAGTAAATCATAGTATTTACCCAGGTTTGAGACGATATTTCGTTCTAGTCCATTGTGCAATATTGCTACTCTGTTTTCTGGAGCTAAATCATTTCATTGCTTCCGTATGGAGTTGGTGTATATTGTCTCACGTGGTCAAAACACTATAATGTTTGTTAACACGCCGAGGGCCTATAAAAGGCTTAACTTTTCAATCGGGCTAGCATCTGAGGTGTCGAATTATTTTTTATATATAGGTTTCTTCTGAACCACAGAAAATTACTGTTGAATGCAAACGGTGGTGTCAAAGTAATTATCTTATGTGTATAGTAAGTCGCCATTGAACCACATGCACGCGTTGCTTACTGCGAGCTGTGGCGTCAAATGGTATGTTTTACGTGCTTCCACTCATGTAGCCGTTTTCCTGTGAGCGTGACATATTTGTCGCGAATCAGCTGGGTCGCACAGGCTGATGAGTAGCCCAGACACATCTATAGGTATACTTATATATGTATCAATATATGGAGGTGTAGAAATGTTATGTTTAAATTGATGTATGTATAGCTTATTAAAGTTATGGAGGTAGAGATATCAAAGGATGTTTAGAGTTGATGTTCTGCACCAGTGCCTCTCTATATGTATCCTAAAACAAACAAACAAACAAACAAACAAACAAACACACACACACAGAGAGAGAGAGAGAGAGAGAGAGAACACACACACACACACACACACATACATACATACATACATACATACAAACACACCGCACAAACCCAGGTAATCAGATAATTGTTTCATAGTGTTTCATTAACTAGATTATTGGTATGTGGAGGATTCTGATGAAGCCTATACAGAACCTGCGGATCTGACTATCAATAACGTGAAATCCTTCGAAATATGTTGGGATATGTGTGTTAACTACATAGCATTTGTTTGTGTGTAAGTAACAAAGAGCAAGATGTACTTCTGTATGTGAGTTTAGCTCTATAAGAGACAGAGGGTCACTTCGAGTGCGTTTTTGTTCCCCGAAATATTGTCTTCTCAGTAAACGCAATATTTTCTTTATCGTAAGTCCTTTGAAATGCAACAATCACACATACACAAGAAACTGTTAAAATCGTATTTTAAAGCGAGCCATTGAAAGATTTTACCAACTTTAGTGAACAATTTCACCACCTAAACCTTCAGGGTTGCTACTTATAATGACGAGCTCAAACAATGTTCACTGTGCAGAGAAAAATCAGGCAACTGGAAATATGATCCTGGATTACGAAGTCGAACTAGAACTAGATACGGTAAGATAAATTATATTTAGATCATGGCCTTGATAATCTTGATCCAATTATACGAAACCTAGAACGGCCGACCAGGCATAAGACTAACTCGTAATAAGAAGTAATTAAAATAGACCAATTTAAACCGAAAGATCACTTTCCTTTCTGGTTTCTCTTGTTCAAACGAAGTCCTATTTTTGATACCCGATAACTTAATAACAACTAATTTATGCGTGAACTAACCGTTCTTTAAGTGAAATTATCGGACACAATTATCAGTTAAAGTCTGTGTATTAGAAGATATCATAACGTCGTCATATTTATAGTTTTAGATGGTGATTCTTACTGCTTAGTGTATCGGGACATAACAACGACTCGTGATCAAGCGATTGAGCAATGTTCTGATTTTGGTCCTGGATGGAAAATCCCAGTAATACGTGATGAGGAAATGCTACAGAGAATGTATGTATTTAAAGTAATTTTATAAAAATAAGAAAAATACACCAACCTCGAGGGATCTATAATAGCATTAGTCTTATTATCTGTCTATCTAAATAAAACATATCCTATTACTGGAATGGAATTACTTTGGTCAAGTTTATCCTTGATAATTGAACTATTGTTTGGAAAACACATACACACACACACACACACACGTGCGCGCATGAGCACAAACTCAAACACACACATATTCAGAAAAATAGACACACACATACACACAGAGACACAACAAACACGCACAAAAACACACACACCGAAACAAACACACAACCACATATTTATACTCACGAACAAACACATATTTATGCACACACATGCACAAAAACATGTATACAGACCTGTTCCCACACGAAATGCATTCATTAAATTCCACACTACGCGTCGGTGCCGTCACTCATATATATATATATATTTTATATATATATATATATATATATATATATATATATATATATATAATAAGACATTACGCCTCCTGGGTGTCAGCAAAAGGCACAAATGAAGTGTTACCAGTCTTCATGACTCTGGATAATGAGTATCTTCCATATGCTAAATGGGCCATGTATCAACCCACATCAAATAATCAGTGTGTATATGTGAAGGATGGAAAAATGTATTCAAGGTCTTGCTTATATTCGAATGGAGTGACATGTTTTACAAGCACAGGTTTCTACATATTAAATTAATTAATATTTTTATCATTCCGAGCCTTTAATATCGTCTGCTGTTAGCAGATCTTATTATATATATTTTTCATTATTCCAGAGGATATTTGCCTGAATTCACCCGATATAATTAACGGTTACAAACTAATAAACATGACGTCTAGAGATGTCGTATACACATGTGATAATAATTATTTTATGCCAACTCGAAATGTCACAAGCGTTCAGATAAAGTGTGATTGTGCATCGTTTAATATATTACAGGATATTGAGAACTGTGCAGGTATTGTGATGCATTTAATATCCTATCACAAGCTCGATTGTGTTTAAGTCCTTTCTAATCTTCAATCCTTTCCGGTTTTTTTTGTAATATCCATTTGTTAAAAACAAAATTGATAACTGGCTTTTCCGACTGATTATTTATTAGTGTTTACGTTAATCGGTTATTAATAACATACTTTTATAAAATTTGCAATTGTCTCAAACAGCCATACAGTGTCCTTTACCGAAAGACGACAATCTGTATGGATCTGTAGTCAATACAACTGGGAGAGACGTCAATGACGAAGTGGTATACAAGTGCCCGTTAGGAGATCGAGTTTCCGACACGGAATCGGTATATTACACCTTGACGTGTGCTCGGGTTCCGAACACAACAAAGGCTCTTTGGACGACTCATCCACAGTTCGAAGGTTTCGACACTTTATTGTTCCTTCTCGCAAATAGAAAACACGCTCTCCATATTGCAGTACGTGGCCCTTTCTCAGTAAGATCGGATACCCACCGGCTATCGTACCCGTACTCATCGTATTCATTTTGTATGCGTCTCATTACCCATCTGTCTATCTAGTCTCCTCTGTGTATATGGTAACATTGCCATATGTACGGATACAAGTTTTGGTCTTTATTTGTTCCTATATTGCCATTAGATTGTTTGACTTCCTTGTACTTGTTTGTTTTCTCTAGCCATAAAGTGCCCCGATAGTCCTCAGCCTAGCAATGCCAGTTATGTTATAGATAGTAACGCACTTGGATCAGACGCATTGCTTGTTTGCAAAGATTGGTTTTGGATACCCGCTCTAGCCGATAACAAGGTCAATACTACATGCGTCATGGACCAGTCTAGATCGTTTGCCACCTGGTGCTGGACGCCACCATGTGAAGGTATCAGTGTAGTATTTGAATCGTATAACAATACCCGAAAATAACTCAGAGAGTTGTCATATTGCAATTTTGGTGTACACTTTCATAATGGAACAACTCACTCTTAAACATTACTAATAAAATGTGTAATACTCATACAGGGAACCTAAAGTCCGATGATAACACTCGCAAAATAAATATTTCAGATGTCCATTATGGCTTCCTCAAATGTCACATTGTAAGGCAGCCAGTAAAAAAAACACATCTATGAGCAAAACATTGATATGAGCATTCTGTAGATCGAATCAAGTTGCAGATTAGCCGTCTTCGCGACCTTACTTTTCCATCGGCTTAACCTGCTATAGCTAATACTAACTGACTCAGTCATCGGGACATCAAAGCATTTCCAGAATCCCTTTTGAATGATCCTAATAACAGTATGATTTTTTGGGGGTAAAAATGTCGTAACACGTTTGTGTTTATATAGATCACTTTGAGCTGGTCACCATGTGGCTAATTAATTGCACAGCAGAATATGCACGCATGCCGAGTGTCGGCATGCGGTGAGTAGTAATCATATTCCACACATAACCGAACAAAACTCTATCAAAAAATGCACATGTCAATAACGTCAGTACACAACTCTGCCCGCGGAACTTTCCGAGTGAAACAGAACTGAATATTCATGAGGATGCTTTATAGAGTATGCGATTGATGATCGAATTGTGAATTATCGCCTACGTGCAATTAAAATATCAACGTATAGTAATGTTTTTGGCCATTAATAAAATTACTACATTTAATCGTATCTACATTTTAAATAAGGACTTATGTATTTTGGAGTAGAATGAAAATAAACCCCAAAATCCTTTACGACGAATATGGTAATTCAGAAGACGATTCGAGCTACAACAACATAAAACAATCCTGATAAGTAATTTCAATGTATAGTTTTCTTTAGTAATTTCAGAAAGATTTCGGGATGTTTTAACCAAGCTGATTTTAATATTCATGAATATGTTTTTGTTTCCAAATTACGCTGATTTGACGCTTGTTTACATTCTCATAACCGGGTCATACTGATTGTCCATCAAGCAGCTTATGTACAGTGACATTGGACTTCGTGAGCAGCCGCCCAGTTTCTCGTTTCACGAAGTCGGCCCCCACAGTATATTTGAGTCGTCAGCACTTTAAACTGATTAATAAAAGAAAATGCTAAATTATGTTTACATTTTGACATCATTTCTCATTTATGTATACATATTTGTATTGGTTCCGAGAATTTGAAATAAAGTAAGATCTTTCCTTCAATTTTAATGCACGAACAGAGATCGTTTGTCCTGAACCACCAACAGTTAACATGGCCGCGTATAACTTACGAGGAAAAACGGCTATTTATACGTGTGATACTAATTACAAGATACGAGGCAAATGGACGAACACCGTAGAGTCTTCATGTCAATATGATGACAATTTCACCGTCTTCTGGTCAACAATTCCATTTTGTGAAGGTAGGTAATGAAATATAGTTAAGTTATGTGTAATGATGGATCGATACAAGTTTACATAATCCGTTGTAGAGTAATCAATACAATTGAGACACCTGTGAACTAATGATACATTGGTGATGATCTGTTTTATTTAATTAACCAGTTATTTCTATTTTATAATAACAGCTATTACGTGTCCGGAAGGATCCGTTGTGCAAAATGCCGAAATGATGTCAGGAATCGACGACAACACTATAGGCTGTGTGATTCATTATCGATGTCTTTATGGTTTCATTGCATATGATGGTGGATTTCTGCTGGATGGTGCACAAGAGTTCAATAGAACATGCGAGATTGACAATAGTAACTTTACTGGTAGATGGAGTGGCAACTATTCATGTGAGAGTAAGTGTCTCCCAATAACACCAATTATACATTGAGAAACTCCGGCTGAGCTAAGCCAAAAAGATGTTTCATCAAACTAATATAACTAGAAATATGATTAATTAATTAATTAATGTAGGTTGAAATACTTCAAGGTAATCAGAATGCTAAAGCAAAAAACCCAAATATGAGTTATTTCATTTAGAAAACAAAAATTTACGAGCTGTTAATTATAATTCTGGGGATGAAAGTGGTATCACTATTTAACAGGAAAATAATTAAAGTCCGTTTTCCCGGTCAATTCTTTGCATTTGAATGTTTCAGCTGATACACCTATTAATTCTTCGGTTAAAATAATACTATACTAAAAGGAATGATTAAACGAAATTCATATACATATAAATATGTATAAATATGTATATAAATATTAATATGTAATGTACTAGTCACAGTCTGTTGCAAGTGGCTTAGGGACTGGTGAGACATTACACATGTCTCAGCAAGAAAAGTCGCCACTCTGGATTCAGTCCCCTGAAGAACCGTCCAGAGTTTGAATTCACGGTTCGAGATTCTCTGTGCCTGTGCCTTATTATACACAGCTAAAACACACACACACACACACACACACACACACACACACACACACACACACACACACACACACACACACACCACACACACACATACTGATGTAATTATATTTTACTAAATGTTGTGTAGTGTTACTTACACGATTCTACGAATAATTTTCTTAAGATGTATACAGGTTATAGTTGAATCATTAGATTACCAATTAGTATTTAAACCAATCAGTAGCTAAAGCAGAGATTCCGTGTATGATGGTATGATGGTATGCACCTGTTTGAGTAACCCTTTGCGCCTTTAATGGCAGCATGCGTTGTATGCTCCCTTGTGAGTTGAGATGTATGTCGAGTCGTGATAGCGCAGTTAGTTAGGGCGTAGGCCTCGTAACTGAACGGTCGCGGGTTCAAATCTCCGGGAGCTGCAATGTTGTCATGTGGCGACTAGTTCACTCATCCATAAAAATGAGTACCTGACAGGACGCGATGGCTATGTGTTTGAGTAACGCTTTGCGCCTATAATGGCAGCATGCGTTGTATGCTCCCTTGGGAGTTGAGATAGGTGTTGGGTTTAAAACAGGTCCGAGTCAGGGATAATAATACTGTACAGCGCCTCAGAACAGGGTTACCTGGTTCTGGTGCTATATAAACATGCATTATTATATAAATACTCTCCAGTAAATTTGGAGTGAATATTCTATAGGAAAGATATTTGTACTTATAATTGTTTTAATGTTTTCGGACTTGTATTTATTATTTAGGAATAGAAGAAGGTATCGTTAATTAATAGCAAGCTAGTTAAACTTTGTATTGTGAGGTGCGGGTCCTCGCGAGACATGGAAACTTTACAATAGCCGACTATTAAGGAATTTTTATTCGTCCAGAATAAAATCCCTTTCTTACACGTAGTCTTAGATTTCAAAGTTTTCAATCGATCAATATTTTCCTTCTCGGTATTTTTATCTTCATATTTTCGTGTTTTTGTTGTTGTTGTTGTTGTTGAGAACGTACGATTCAGAAATGTCACAAAATAGTTATCAGGCGATCAGTGTTAACAAATGATAAATTTGGTTCAAACGTTCGTCACGATGTCAAATACGAACGACCTTTATCGTGGTCTAACTGGTAACGTGAATCGCTCCAGACCTATAGCACCCGGGGTCAAAAACCTGCCTAGCTATGTTCTAAATGTGTTTGCTTCGTCTATATACCCTACCATGTACACAGAAGTAGTCATAACAATATAAATAATTCATATTTCCCTCAGATATCAGTGATGAGTAAGCAACCGCTTATGTGCCATTTCAAGGAGAAGCCATTTCTAAAAGACAATTTGTTATCATTTTACACATCAGTATACATTCTTTTATACGTCATTAATTAATTTATTGACGTTATTTCAGATGCACAATGCGGAGAGCCCCCAGAATATACAAACAGTTTTATAACAACAACAAGTCAACTCGTAGGAGGTGTTACAAATTATACTTGTCGCGAAAATTATATCGTTAATTCGACGGGCAGCAGATGGACAATATCAACTTGTTTAATGGGAAATGATGACGTTATACCTCACTGGACCATGATTGATGATTGTTCACGTGTGTGTTACTGTCGTAATTTTGAAACTGTTCTCACCACGAGGTTACCCAAAACAATTAGAAGATAACCAGGCGTTTTTATGATCGGCTAATACTTATTTATTGAATTTATATTTATTAAAGCGTAAGAGTATGTATTATTTTTTCTTAAAGTTGTTTTATTATTATTATTATTATTATTATTAACCATCATCATCATAGCTATCCATTGTGCCGAAGCAAGAAATATTACGAATGCCATTATTGTATCTTCATCAACAAACATTAGTGAAGTAACATTATATCGCTGTACAACGGGATACAAGGTCGAAGATGTTGAGCCCCCAACAACCGATTTCGAAATTCAATGTATCCTAGACGAATCCATGTTGTCTGGTTCCTGGTCAAAATGGTCAAAATGTAAAGGTGAAGTGAAATATCTATCTATCTATCCATCTAGCTATATATCCATCTATCTATATATCTATCTATTTATATATCTCTCTATCTCTATCTCTCCCTTTATTTCGTTTTCGTTCTCTCTCTCTCTCTCCCCCCCTCTCTCTCTCTCTCTCTCTCTCTCTCTCTCTCTCTTTATATATATATATATATATATATATATATATATATATATATATATATATATATATATAACTTACTCGTTCACTCACTAAATAACTCACTAACTCAAAATCCGTAATAAATATACAATCTTATAAGTATTTTAATTAACAAAGCCATCACCTGTTCTGGAGTCCCTACTCTACCAAGAGCCAGAATTATATCCGAAACCGAGTACAGTCATGTAGGTGCCGTGATCAGTTATCGATGTGAAGATCGGTTCGATTTATACGAAGATGGAATTAAACTCGAAAACAAAGACGAGTTTAACAAGACATGTCAGATTGTTGAGGATTCATTAACAGGCAAATGGACTGGCAACTACTCATGCGAGTGTAAGTTTGTTTTAATCATTCGTAACACAACTTAGCTAAAGTATCCCTAATGCATAATGTCTAACAGCAATTTATCTTTTGCGTTGTTGTTGTTATTCTTCTTATTCTTCTTATTATTATTAGTGTTGTTGTTTTTGTTTTTGTTATTGTTGGTAGTAGTAGTAGTAGTAGTAGATAGTAGTAGTAGTATTACATGCATCATCATTATCACCATTCATCATATTCTCGTTTTAGTTTCACAGTGCAGAAGTCCACCAGAACTCCCAAACAGTTCTGTAACAGTAACAACTAAAGAACAAGGAAGTGTTGCAAATTATACCTGTGACGATAATTACAAGATACATCTCACTGACAGTAAATGGGCAATATCGACTTGCGTCTTTAGAGAAGATCAAGGTTCGGTTAACTGGACTATAACAGAGAAATGCTCACGTATGTAATACACCAATAGCATCAAATTCCCTGTTACGTCGCTGGAAAGAGATGGATAAGTTCCGTCATTTTCTCCTCCAGAGTCTTTATCTGCCTTATACTTGTGACTTACAAACTAACTGAGTGATTGCGCCTGTTTCATTGTCTGACCAGTCGATCAGTTGACTAACTGTCAGTGAGTCAGTCAATCTGTCAGTCGGTCGGTCGGTCAATTACTCACTAACTCAATCACTCACTCACTCACTCGCTCGCTCGCTGACTCCTTCGCTCACTAATCTAAATATTCAAATCCTAAGGGTTGACTAAAATATTCCATTATCCAACCAGCCATCCAATTTGACCTATTTAGCTAGACATCCAAACACCCACCTATCTACCTATATAACAACAATTCAACAAATTAATAAACCTCATATTTATTTGGAAAATTCATTGCGAGAGCAGGATGGTTTCACCTCATCAATATACTGTTGCTATTATTGTCAATTCCTTCACAGCCATCGGATGTCTTGATGCAGAAAACATCACGAACGCCATTATCGTATCCTCATCAACAGACATAGGCGAAATAACTCTATATAGCTGTATAAGGGGATACAAGGTCAAAAACATAGAATTTCCAACAACAGATTTCCAAAGAAAATGTAACCTAGACGAGTCCAAGGTTTCTGCTTCTTGGTCCCCAGCGTCAGAATGTGAAGGTAAAAAAAAAACACAAATATTATATCAGCATATTTGTTTGTTTTCTTTTAATATTTATCAAGCTTCTCTTGCCAGTTTTAGTAAAACAACTGCTTAAGCTTATTCCAGCTGTATTCAAAATATTTATTACAGCTGTAACATGCCCGGAACCACCGTCAGTGGAGAACAGTAAAGTAAAAGTCGGAGGTTATAATGTCGGTGATAGTGCTGTGTATGTATGTGACACTCAATATAAAGTATTGAGTGAGGGTGATCTGTTTAACAATGTCCACATATGGAAGAGCATGTGTATACTAGATGTCAACAATAGAACATTAGCTGTCTGGAAGCCGATTAAACAATGTACAGGTACAAAACGTTAATTAATTAAAACTAGAATTAAGTAGTTAATTAATATCCTGTAACACTGTAATGTAAATTAATTTTATTTCTATTAAGATGATAATAATTATATTATACATTTAGTTTTCTGAGTATTTAATATTCATAATTGACCCACATGTCCTACTACATGCTATAACAGGCGACTAAAAGGGGGGTGACGGATAAATAATCTTTTTAAATCGAATTGTCTATGAGGTTTACTCATTAATTAATTGACTAACGATTGTTATTAACTCACTAACTATATATTTAAACCCAACAACTACCGTGATTCCAGACATCACTGACGATAGTCCTCTAGTTCGGCAGTGTCCTGATCCAGACATCCCTGTCGGGATCATTGCGCCGTCTATTAAATTATTCGTCAATTCTGAAGTTTCCTATGTTACAACTACTGGCTATCTTTTTGACAAAGGAGGTAGATCGAGGTCTTCTATCTGTCTTTCCGACGGCCATTGGAGTGGAGATGTGCTGCGTTTGAGACGTGAGATCATTATCGTATATTATTATGCTATGATTTCTCAACATCTAAATGCATTGGCATTGTATTAACAAATAAATTAATAATCGTATAAGAAATTCATTTAATTCTTTGAAATCTAAAATGATAGATAAAGCTAATATTCGCACCTACTCAGGTAACAGGTGCCCATCGTTGCCATATATCTTAGGAGCTTCTAAGAGTACAGATGATAATTATGTTGGAAGCGAGGTATGAAAACGGTTCTTACTCTAAATAATAGTCTTGTTTGTAAATGTTACTTAAATATCTATCACTCGTGACATAAACAAGTTATCAATCAAACATATTATAGTTTCCAATACCGTAATTATGGGTATATTAACAGGTGACAATAGAGTGTTTTAACCCTAAAGCAAAGATGGAGAATGGCTTATCAGCTATGAAAGTCAGATGTACAACAACAGAACAATGGACATTTATCCCGGGAACTTGTGATGGTGAATTTATAATATATATATATATATATATATATATATATATATATATATATATAAAAAAAGAGAGAGAGAGAGAGAGAGAGAGAGAGAGAGAGAGAAAGAAGAGAAAGAGAGAGAGAGAGACTGAGATAGAGAGAGGGGGAGAGGGAGAGAGAAGGGGAGAAGGAGAGGGAGAAACATAAAACAGACATAGAGGCAACAACATCCTAGCAGCTAATATAATTATGTGTATTATTACACTTAAAGACATAGCGCCTTTTAAATGTACACTGACTAATATTGTATGCATAACTATTTGTAGCTAAAAGATGTGGTCCATTTGAAATAATAGAACATTCACGTTTATTGACATTCAACAATACTATTGGCGGCCTAGTAATGATTGAGTGTGGCATCTCCTTCCGTTTTGCTGATGGTGCTAAAATGAAATCCTTTCGATGTCTGCCGACGTTGACCTGGGAATCGAGTGAACTCTGTTACTGTAAGTTCAGTCAGTCAAAGGAATGATGTTCAGTTTAAAAAAACTATTCATATTAATCGACGTAGGAGAAAGTGTATTTTTGTATTTTTTATGTTGAAAATCATGAAATTTAAGCAATGATATTATGAATTGTTTATTAGTCATATTTTTAATGGTATTACGTAATACAGTGAGAGTTTGTCAGCGTCTACGAACGCCAAGGAATGGACAAATAAGCACAGACTTAGCCATAGAAGGAACTATCGTAGATGTGAAATGTCTCCCGGGATTTATGTTTGCTGACAGAAGTACGGCTATGTCCACATCTTGTAATTCAACCTTCCTGTGGACTGAAACAATTAATGATTGTGACAGTAAGCAATGAATTTTTATTCCGTGGCTGTATTTAGGCTATTTTTCCTAACTTATTTTTTCTTCCATGTTGTATGATTAGCTTTTGGGGTTATAATTTAATATTTCTAACCAGGATTGTATGATGCCTTAGTGAACTACCGTATCTAGTTTATTTTCCTCCATTGTATGTTTAATCCATAAATTATGGTGCTAGTAGTCACATTCGCATAATACACAGTGACAGTGGTCACTGGATGCAAGAAATGATGTTTCTCACTTATCTTTGATGGGGCTAAAGATGGTGAAGAAGTGCGTGAATTTTGCTATCATCGGCAACTTATTCCTAACAACTTCAACATCCAGAGGTTTTCTCCGCAGTAGGGTAAACCAAACAAAAACGACCATATGGTTGACAAATATATATATGCTCCAGATGTTAGCTGGATATAAGTGATGCAACCCCATAATTTAATTGCAGAATAATTGATCAATGGATATTCATCACTTTTGACACTAATTTTCTTCTCTAAAGATGTTGGCAGGAACAACACTCATATTTGAGTTGACCGAAGTATTTTTTTCGAAGATTCTTTGACATAAGGTCGCATTCGGTCAATTATCTGAAGGCATTTGAGTGTGAACATAGGGTGTATCTGGACACAAACAATTGTGCTTTAGTCACAAGTCATCACTTCTGTTTATCTATTGGGTATTACTTATTAATAGATAACAAATGCAAGTATGATGTACAAAAGGTGTCATAGATGAAAAATATAACCGAAACTCAAGACAAAGTATCAGATGACAATGAGTTGAATGATAAAAATTAAAACTTTGGACTGTGATATATTTAGTTGTATATCCTGTCTGTCCGTATGCATGCACACACACACACACAGAGACTCACTTGCACACATGTTTGTCACAAATATAAAGCAGCACTAACTATTCACGTAAATCTTAGTAATTAGGTGTCCTGAAGTACAAGGCATAAGAACTGGCAAGATAACAACACCATATACATTACATAACAGTAATATAACGTACACGTGTGATGGAACATATCATTTAGAATATGGTTTTCAATTATGATATTTTATCAGATTACCTCCATTTTGTAACCTATGAATAGTTATAGCACTGATTGTGTGTTTGTGTGAGCGCGTGTGTGTGTGTGAGCGCGTGTGTGTGTGTGGCGCGCGTGTGTGTGTGTGTGTGTGAGTATATATGTGATGTGAATGCGTACATGTGTCTGTGTGTGTTAGGTATATACAGACTATTATATATATATATATATATATATATATATATATATATATATATATATAATATTTAAATTACGAATCACACTAACCAAACTTCAATTCAGTTATTAGATGCCCTAATCCACCAGCAATAAGTAATGGCAACAGATCCTCATCAGACACATTGTATAACAGTAATATAACGTACACGTGTGATGGAACATATCGTTTACAATATGGTTATCATAATATGACTATACGATGTGGAGAGGACGCAGAGTGGACATATAAGAAGTTTTCTTGTGGAAGTAAGTTATCTTTATTTATATCTATATTGTATTGATCGCCATTAGGGTAATACTTAAGCAATGCTTAGTCAAAGTAATACTTAGTCAGACATATTAGAAACTTTACCAGAGAAGTAAGTTATCTTTATTTCTTGCCGCATCTATACTGTATGGTTCGCCATTAGGGTCACAATTCAGTAATGTTCAGTCATCCACATCACTATGCATTTTTTAATTACGTTTGCGATATTATTCTAAAGGGTGTGTTTAATTAATTTCACGCAACCGTCATGGTTACGTATTAAAATGATCGTATTGTAATTAGTAACTAACATTCTTTATAAAATGGAAAATTCACATAGGACACTACAGAATGTAGTTGTTAGGGCACTGCGCTTTAACTCATAGGTTCTGGGCTTAAATCTCATTCATACTTTTGTTTGTTAGATGTTTTTTAAAGTGCCAAATATAGCCAATGGTTGGCGCTCCATAATAACCCCCCCCCCGTAAGACTACAACACAAACAAATGCCTTTCAACACAAACATTATTTCCTCCTTCAAGCAAAGTTCGTTCTTCTTGATTGTATTTGATTACTGGTGAATAGTACCATACCACATTAATTTTCTTAAAATAATTCATAGGATGTTAAAATAATGAAAAAGCCCATTTAAAATCCATGTTGTTTAACTAAATCACTAAATGAATAGTTAACATGAATTTGTATTCAATAGTATATTACCAGGGTTGGCATGTAACGTTACTCTACTTGAGTAATTTTTTCAAGTAACTAGAAGTAACGAAGTAAGATTTCAACTAACTACTTTTACTTGTAACGAAGTTGTTTTATTTGCGGTAATGCTACTTTTTACTTCGCGATATTTTGGTTACTTTTTAGTCATGTGTTAAGTCGCCTGATGGCCCTCCATCCGGGGAAACATTTTAATCGCCAGGTGGATCCATTTGGCAGGTGAATGATTGATTGATTGATTGGTGGATTGATTGATTGATTGATTGATGTTTTAAGGCCACGTTTGTGCACATGTTAGGCTAAATGGGCCGAGCGATTTCCAAAGGTAATACAGCGAAGTCAAAAATGAAACGCCCTTCAGATATGCCCACGCCGATATTCGAACTCAGGTGGTAGTAATCCGCGTTCCAATGCGCTACCCAATTGATCGTAGAGGCGCCCATCCACTTGACAGGACAAGGGTTATTAATACTTCCCAATTACGAGCGTATTCGAGTTCTCGATTCAGTGCGATCAGTTTGAATTCTATAGTGAACGTGAATATAGAGAACAAAGTAGAAAGCGGCGAGGGCGAAATGAGTTTGGAGCAACACCGGTAGTCATATCTGTCGACGATGTTTCTCGAAGAAAGGCTTGAGGTTCATCAAGTGGCGCCTGACTGCAATGCAGGAGGCAACACCAGATATCCAGGCATCTCAGACCATTCGGATGAAGATGACGACTTCTTTGTTAAAAGCGCGACAATTCAACAGCTCTAAGGCAGCTTGATGAGTATCTGCCGAGTCCATCTGCAGAGACGATAACTGACGTTGCATGGTCACTCATCAAGCGGCTGTTCTTCGAAACAAACACATGCGAGAGCCTGTTTTAGGCATATCTTCACCTCAACACCAACTTTGAAAATCAGCTTTTGCTGAAGTTGAAAAAGGGCTTTGTTCAGTGAACTCAAGGTGGCAGCACATGTGCAAGTCTGTGATTTACTTATCTCTTGTATATATTTGATTATTAGTTTTTGTGTTACAATAAATTTTATCTTCTACTTTTACTTTACTTCAATTACATTTAGAAAATAGTTTTCCTTTTTACTCAAGAATATGTTTACAAGTTTACTTTTACTTCTACTGAAGTAGTTTTCAAGATGTCTACAAAATAAAAGTAATTAAGTCAACCCTGTATAATATATGATTACTTTTGTCCAAACACTGAGCTCTGACCAAAATGATCAACCGTAGTCATATTTCTGATTAACATGATACGTTCATAATTGACATATTATTGATGCTGACTTCCAAGAACTAAATGGAGTGGTGCCATTAGGACAAAATAATATAGTATACGACAAATATTATGTTGAGGTGCGCAATAAATAAAGGAAAATAGACGATCAAAATTAAACGTTTATGATTCATAGAGATTTATAAATAATAAATAAGATAAAAATAAATACAAATAAATTAACAAATTCATAAAACATTTTGTTATTCATTATTTTTAATCTTCATAACAACAGACAATCGATGTCCTCCGGTTCCACAAGTGTTAAATGCCGTGCCCAGTACATATCTAGCTGTTAATGGTACCACTGTTATATACACTTGTTATAAAGGACATCTCTTTACCAATAACGAGACCACGTTGGCTGTTACATGTAACGGTGTAACATGGAACATGACAGAAACTGGTTGTTTCAGTAAGTACTTCGCTAGAGGACGTATTGTATGGCTTAATTTATATATAGAGAAGGGTATTTTATATATATATAATATAATATATATATATATAATATAAATTTATATATATAAGGCAAGTATATCCATAGATAAATATAGATGTACTATTATACAAAAGAATCATAATCCTGTATTATGTGTAGTATAAGTTTCAGTATTAGTTTGTAGTACATGTAGTAATAATAACAATAGAAGTAGTTGTAAGAGTAAAAGAAGTAGAAATAATAATAGTACTAGTAGTAGTAATTGTAGTAGTAGTAGTATTGTTGTTGTTATTGTATAATAAGATAAGATAGTAGTTATATATAGTAGTAATAATAATAATAATATAGTTGTTGAATATTAATAGTAGTAGTAATGTAGTAATAGAAGACATAATATATTATAATAAGTAGATTATATAATATACATTTAATAAATAAATATATTTTATATATTTATAATGAATGTATTTAAATATATTATAAGTGAATAGTTCATTCGTGATCATCATTTACTTGATGAAGTTAATTTTTCAATAATTTCGGTGAATTAATGATAAAGCTAATGTACTATTATACAAAAGAATCATAATCCTGTATTATGTGTAGTATAAGTTTCAGTATTAGTTTGTAGTACATGTAGTAATAATAACAATAGAAGTAGTTGTAAGAGTAAAAGAAGTAGAAATAATAATAGTACTAGTAGTAGTAATTGTAGTAGTAGTAGTAGTTGTTGTTGTTATTGTATCAATAAGAGTGAAGATAGTAGTTATGATAGTAGTAGTAATAATAATAATAATAGTAGTTGTTGGAATGGCATTAATAGTAGTAGTAATGGTAGTAATAGAAGACATAATACTATTATATTACATACAGGGTGAGATTATCCAATAACCAATACCTACAACTTTCAATAAATAAATATATTTTATATATTTATCAGAGGTGAACTGCCCACAGTTAAACCTATCCCACGTTACTAAGTTTGGCAATGGAAGTTCATTCGGTGACGTCATCAATTTTACCTGTGATGAAGGTTATATTTTTGGCAATAAAGTTGTCGGTGAATTGGAATGTAAAGCTAATGCTCATTGGAATGGTGATACTCGAGGTTGCTTACGTATGTTGAATTAATCATTCACTGTGTTCAATGATGATAAATAGTATGGAATTCAATTTATATATAAATATAAATATCGGTGATTTAAATGTAATTAGGAATTTGCATATTTTATTGCCAAATAGATCTGTAAATGTAAAACTGTCGTGTTCTGGATGATGTATTTAATCCTTTGTTATCTGGATCACACACTCCGGTGGTTGGCTAGTGGAATTCCAGTATACATAATTGAATATATTTTACCGTATGTAGTATAAAATCAATTAATTGTCATAGTCATAGTAATATTTATACATTGATCCTACTTCTAGCCATCGATTGTGGATCACCACCAGATGTAATATACTCCATCCGCAGTATCCCTCAGTCAAATCACTATGGAACAAGTATAACCTACAGATGTATATCAGGTTACTGGTTCAAAAGGGAAGTAACAACCAAATCAATAACATGTACTCGACATGGAACATGGTCAGACATTTCTGAACATTGTATACGTACGTCATATTTACTGATTTTTTTTTTTGGTGATTACAATCTAAAAATACATTGAGAAATTAGAATAACAACGTGAGTGATGCGTATATATATATATATATATATATATATATATATATATATACATACAGAACTATATATTTTTAGCAATTACCTGTCACCCAATACCTGTATGGGATGATATGGAGGCGAACACTACAGATAATACTGTTGGAACAACAGTAAATGTAAGCTGCATCAGAGATGAACACGATCATTTTACGATCTCAGTTTGTACTACAAATGGTGAATGGGAGCCGGAACTTGACTCCTGCAAAAGTAAACAAATATTCTTATATAGTTACGAAAATATATATAATATAATGATACGAGATTAGATTAAGTAAATATTTTAGGTAGTTTAGAAATAACTAATTATATCCTATTACTTTAATTAGCTGAAACAATCAATGCTTGGATTCCTGAACCTGAAGAAGCTACAGGAGCAGTTGGAATCGGTTCCGTAGTGGGTGGCTTTATGGCATTAATCTGGATCGCGATGGCAATTAGTGATGCTCCAATGATCATTAAGGCAATAAAAGGTCAAAACCCTTCCCAAAATAATTCGAACATTAATAAGAGGAATAACAAATGAAACCGAAATTGTTTTGTTTCCATTACCTGAAAATATTAATATTTTATTATGTTATGTTGAAAAACCTTATCTCACATTATATTATGTAAGTTGAAAGTTATATTTACACTTTCTTTGATTATATGTACACTTATGAGTGGTACTTATTTTACATATGACAGATGGGTAGTTTATGAAGAAATATTTGAGATTACAGTTTTGAAACAAGGTGAATAATTGATTGAATGATTGATTGATTGATTGATTGATTGATTGATTGATTGATTGATTGAGTGAGTGAGTGAGTGAGTGAGTGAGTGAGTGAGTGAGTGAGTGAGTGAGTGAGTGAGTGGTGAGTGAGTGAGTGAGTGAGTGAGTGAGTGAGTGAGTGAGTGAGTGGAGACATATAGCCGTTGAGCTCATTTCTAATGTATAGCCGAATATCATATAGAGCACCAGCGCGAGTGTGCGTCAGTGTGTGTCTTCCAAGATACATACATGTGCATATATTTTAAAGACACCATTTCTAAACATCTGATTTTGGAAAGGCCTGATCAGAAATACGGATACTTATTTCAGATAGTATTTATTAAAGATTCAATCTTTCTATGTGTTATTTAATTAACAATTAATAACATTAAACTTATTAATACTTGTACATTTTGCCACCATTAGTACTTATGTAGAGACAAAAATGTTATATTGACTGCGCTTAACACAACAGCTTAATTAATGTTAGATAGATTGTCAAGAGATGGTTCCTATGAATGTATTGCAAACTGTGAGACTTTCTTTCAGCAACTGAATAATACTTTCCATAATTATGTATTGTATTTTCTTTTTCTCTCTACACGTTACAGCTTAGTATAACTCTACATTACTGTTATGTTTATAGTAAATATTCCTGATATTACAAGAGCGATAAACTTCTGCAAAATTTATGAAGTCTGGTGTATTTTTGTTAATTCCGAAATTTTAAAAAACAATTCTTTATAATTCTGTCTGTTCTGAAAGAGTAGTTCCTCTTTTATGTATGTATGTATGTACGTATGTACGTATGTATGTATGTATGTATGTATATATGTATGTACGTATGTACGTATGTATGTATGTCCTTTTTAGTACATTGTTGAAAACAATTAGATCTTTGTATGTTATTAATCCAAGTTATTGTTTTCATTTGTTTTGGTTTCGTAAGGTTTAATCATACATTTTTTTCTTAAACAATTTATTTAAAATATTTAATAATATAAACAATCAAAGTTTTTGTGTGTACTATTTATATATGCAGTATTAGTAGTTTGGTTCCACAGTTCATACAATTTTGTCATATAAGGAAGTGTAATGGATACTTTTTCAGATATATTTCCTAATTCACCCATGAAATTTCAATGTTTACAATTCGCCGGTATAGCGTATTGAGCTATTTTATTTTTGATCATATGAACAGCTTTTATCTTTTGCTCAAACTGCTAATAATATACATTGTATATGTCCATTGTATATTATGTTTGCCTTACTACTTAAATGGTCACTTTAATTGTGACACAGCAAATTTGTGCTTAAGTGGAGAGATAGTACATTGTCTACCATGGTCTGTGAATGGACTGTTCAATTTTGAAGAGAATAGCATTAACACTGGCATTTTACCTTTTCAGGGGTAGGGGAAAATGTGGGGTACTAATTATAAACGAATACTAGACGCAGATTCCATCAAGCTTTTAAAAGAGAATTACCTGCAAGAGTAAGACCTGGTGTATGTTTATGATTCGTGTCTGATCGAAGGACTCTTTTTGCTGTTTCTGCTTGATGAAGGAACAAGGTCAACTTGTGAATCACGTACCTTAACTACATCTCATTCCATCACACCAACAGGAATTATTGTAACAATAATACGTGACGTTTATATAACGCCCTATCCAGCTAGATAGCTGCTCTAAGGCGTTTTACAATATTAATATCCCTCACTCAGACCTGTTCCAATTCAGCACACATCTCAAATCCCAAGAGAGCATACAACACATTCTACCATTATAGCTGCAAATAGTTACTCAAATACATAGCCACCATCTCCTGTCAAGTTATTATTTCTGGCTGAGTGAACCATTGGCCACATGACAGCATTGTAGCATTATAGACCTCGAACCCGCTATCCTTCAGTTACGAGTTCTGTGCTCTAACTAACTGCACCATCGCGGCTGAACGAGAACAGATCTGACTTGGCTACCATCCGGCTTTCTAGTTTGTGATAAGATGACACCGGGTCCTTTCCTGCCTTAATTTGATAATGCTAAAATTGAAAAAGTATCTGAATATCAGCAAAGATGATCTGATGGTAAATAATTGCTCCACCTTGGGTGTTTGTCTTCCAATATTTCTTTTAACGGTCTATCAACCTTCTATTGCATGACTAAAGAGGGGCTGAAACATTGATTTTAGTCTTACTGTTTTATTGCAAAAGACTGACAATATCGATTAATGCGATCGAAGAAGCCGTTTCGACTTCTGTGGTGAAGACTACAAATTTAGCGACAGATCTTAACCACTTCTACCGCTGATCATAATTATAATAATAATCATAATTATTTGTTTGAGGATGAATAAGGAGATACAAGCGGAAGATGAGGGGAGGAGATTTCTCAACCACTCCAACATAGAGGCTGTGCCGAATAAGCGGCAGCCTGGGGATTCTTCGCGAACAACAAAACAAAATCGAGTTGTGTCCAATGCCACCTCTCGAAATGCGTTGCAGTATTTCTATTCCTGAGTTAGGATTACTTATAATGCTTGAAGAGCGTACTGTGCCTGCTACAGTCATATAAATGCTGGATAACCAGGCCAGACACCTAAATGGCATCCCTCCAAAGACGCAAATAGTACATGGAATATACAGCTCTAGATCAACTTTTCTTGAATGCGGGGACTGGGAAATATAGTCTCCACGCATAGAAAACGGAACTTTCTCAACCGCAGCATAATATGCCTTGTGATATTTGCTGAAGGCTCAAATACCTCATAAACATACAAATCCAATAAATATTATGACCTACTCGTCACTATTATAACGAATTACATCGGCCGTTATGTTGGAATTCCTGTTCTACATATTAACATTTTAAAATCAGACCTAATGTCTGCTATTTAAACTATAATTATAATATAGGGTTTTATTAATGACAAGGAGACTAAAGTTAGCCTTGAATGTCATAGTACAGACTGGACATAACTGGACCTAGGAAAGATAATTATATTCCCACAAACAACTAAGGTGAATTATATATACAACTAAAGTTGTTATATAAAACAAACCAACCACACGAGCTGTGTCCAATGCTACCGCTCAAGATGCGATGCAGTGTTTCTATTCCTGAGTCAGGAGTACATAAAATGCTTTAAGAGCGTAATGTGCCTGCTAGAGTCATTTAAATGCTGAATAACCAGACCTAAACGGCGTCCATTCAAAGACGCAGAGTACACGGAATATTCAGGTCTATATAAACTTTGAGTTTGAGAGTAGAACACCCAAGTCAGGTCACAGAAGTTATGAGAATGTTTAAGTTAATTATCTAAGCAGTGCTATTTATAGTGGGTTTTTTTTTTCAATTCCTGTATCGTTCTTTCAAAGCTTGTCTTGTCTTGTTGAAGTTTGGGGTAGAGACCCTTGGCTGTCGCCTATTAGGCACAGCCACCTGGTGTTGATATCTGAAATGGCAGTTGTTCAACATGTTGTTTAACCTCAGTTTACTATAGATGTGATGTTCGGGGAAAAAAAACTTTGCCAGTTGCCTGGTTGGATGAAAAACTCCTCCTACTATAATGCCATGGCCGGGATTCGAACCTCCCACACAGCATGAAACATGGGTACTGAAGTCCCTCGTTCTTACCCGCTAGCCTATAGAGGCGGTCTGATCTGTCCTTATTGTTGCTGTTGGTATGTGTAAGGGTCTTTCTGGAGAAGTCAGGTTATGTGTCTGGTAGGAATGTTGATTTTCTGATGATCAATGCTGATATGTGATGGTCTGGAAGTTTGTAGTCTTCCGGGCGGACATGACCTTTTAGTGTTCTTCGGTGCTTCGTGTAGGCTGGGCAGTTGAGCAGATAATGTACCGGGTCGTACACTTGTTGACAGTGCCGGCATAGCCTTAGGGGTGACGAGCCGGTGAAGTTCCTTGTGTGAGTCCAGACACGTAGTCTTCTGAGTTGGGTGTCGGCCAGTCTGTTGTTGAGGAAATTATATCCAACTACAGTGGTCTTCTTGTGCCAATCCTTGGATGCTGATGTACAGTTTGTGTAGATTGATTCAAGTCAATTAGGGATGAATCTGTCAACAAGATGGTTGAATGTGCCTGGGGTATGTTCGGCATATTCGATGACGTCTAGGTTCGTAGCTTCGTTTGCTAGTTTATCGGCTTGGTCGTTGCTCTCAATGATAATGTGGCTTGGAACCCGTGGAGTATTACTTGGATTCCACACTGCGTAAGGGCTGATGCTGTATCGTAGATTTCTGTAATGACTTCGAGATAGGTCTGGAAATTGGCCTTTGGCTAGTGCCCCCATAGAGTCCGAGTGGATGATGACTCTTCCATGGATAGTCTGTCTCGATATCCATATTAGTGCTGCTTTGACTGAGTGCAGCTCAGCTAAGGTGATCGGGGGTGTTTTTGTGATTCTGCCTTTTATTTCTTTGATGAAGCAGGCCCAGGCCGTGGTTCCGTTATCTTGAGAACTGGCGTCGGTGTAGATGTTGATGGTTGGTGTTCGGTTTTCATTGAGTTAGGCAATTCTGTTAGTTGGTTGTGGATCAACTTTATTCTGGGTGGCGTTCTGTATGATTACTTGAATAGGTGGTTCTAACCAGGCATAGGGTCAATTCAATTTCTGAATTGGAATTGTGATCTATTCCAATTCCGGAATTGGAATTAATTATTTTTAAAAATGGAAGTAGAATTGGAATTGAGAAATTTTGAATTGGAATTGGAATTGAAGATATGCACACTTACTATGGTACCCCACGTGAGCATTTAACCAATCAAAATGGTCTGGATACCGTGACCCACAACACTGTTACACCACCACATAGCATGCCTGTAATCTATATAGAGATATTGCTATTTAGGAATCCGCAAATTAATTTTTTAATTCAGAAATATTTCTTTCATGACAATCCTACTTGGAATATAAACTACTCGGAGTAGGTATTCCAAGTAGGTACCTTGGGGTGTGATTAGCAGTATCCCGATTTCTTTCTGAAGCGAAGCTGCCTTGGTTGACCATGATGTGTTGTTAAAGACTGTAGGATCTTTTCGTGTTTCTTCTTGAATTCTGTGTATAATTTCGGTCTGAATGGGTTTGGTAGCAGCTCTGATGAGATATGTGGTTGTTGCCTTCTTTATAAAGAGTCTGATGAGCAGGATTCCTGATTCTCTGTATATCAAGATGGAGCTTGTATCATTGGGAAGCCCCAAGATGTAACGTAGTGAAACTCTTTGTATTCTTTCAAAGGCCTGTCATGCTGAGTTGCAGGCCAGTAGAAGGACGGAAGCAGCGTATAGTAGAACAGACTGTATCAAGGACTTATAGTTTGTTCAAAGGAATACTATATAAACTGTATAACGCAACTGTCACTGTCTTCAAAAAAACAAAAACAGGCCGGTGTCATGAAGCGACTACCATTTAAACTGTTAGCTTAATTGCTATTAAAAGACTGACATCTGCGCTGAAGCAGGCCGTAATAACAAAGACAGTCAAGAAGCAATAAGAGTCGATAAGGAAGCTAACAGAAGCAGAGCATCAGGATAGTAATAATGAACTCAGCCATAAAATCACAGAAATAATAAATAGACTAGACATAATAGGAGAGAGAGAGAGAGAGAGAGAGAGAGAGAGAGAGAGAGAGAGAGATCAGGAGAGGTCAACAGGGGAGCCGAAAAAGAAGAAGGAAGAGCCGGATAAAATGGAAGCAAGATTGAAAGAATTGAGGGATGTGAAGGCAAGAAAAGAAAATATAATCATACATGGAATAAAGGAAAGTGATTCAGCAGATCCAAAAGAACGACAGCAGGATTAATTCAATTGTGTCATGAAGATGTGTCACGGACAAATGAATATTAAGAGCCTTGACGAAAACACGATTATCAAATAATTCCATCTGAGGAAAAAGATTCGACAAACAACAAAAGTCGGTCCATTTTGGTAGGATTCGATAGTGTAATTACAAAGTATCGAGTAGTCCGTGCTACATCACTATTTAAGAGTAATGAGGTTTACATAGACATTGCAATCCAGCAAGATATGACACCTCAACAAAGAGAGCAACAACGAGTACTGTCGGTTGAAACGAAAGGAATGAAGAAAGAAAAAACTTCGGGAAACTATGTGTATCGAGACGAGGCCCACCAGGAGCAAAGAGAATTCGAAAAATGAAGATAAGATAAGGAGAAAGTCGAAGAGAACTGTAAATAAGTAAGTCACGGGCCAAAGCACACATAATGTAAATACTGCATCTTTCGATAATATTAAACTAATTGATTATTTGTCACCATTTTGGAGAAGCGACAACAGCTTAATCAATTTTAACTTCAACTGCTACATTGCAAGACGACCGCAAGTGAGAAGACGTTTCATTTATGAAAAGGGTGACTACAATAAGATGAAGGACATGTTTGGGGAAGAGTGGTTGATAGAATTAGATAGAATGGAGAGTGTGGAGACACAATGGAAATACCTGCTGAATAAACTTAGGGATGCTGAATTGGAGTGTGTGCCTAGTAAAATGATTGACAAATATGCAGGGGTCTATAAGCATCAGAAAACTAACATGGACAAATTAACAGCAACAGCAGCAAGAAAAAAACGGATGTGGCAGAGATATCTGGAAATGAGAGATCCCGTCAAATACAAGGAGTACACGAAGCGGCGGAACAAAGTAAGGGCCGTGTCCAGGAAGCCGAAGAAAGATGCAGAGAAGGATGCTAAGGATGCATAAACAAATGACAAGAAAGTCTGGAGATATCTGAAGTCAAGGATGAAAACTTCAGTCGGGATATCAGACCTTTAATCAGAGACAGATGATGGTAAGAAAATACTGGTGAACGAAGATGTAAACAAGGATGAAACACTATCAGTATTATGACGGAACTCCTAGAGGAGATGAATATGCACTGTGTATCATTTTTATTAAATCACTGAGAGATGGGACATAACAAAATAACTGCTTATGTTAGTGCCATTTTCAAGAAGGGATGTAAATCAGAGGCAAGCAACTATAGACCAGTGAGTTTAACATGCATAGTATGTAAGCTACTAGAATCAGTTGTAAGGGAACAAGTTATGCAACATATGTTTGATAATAATTTATTCTCAACAAAACAGTTCATAGAGATAGATCGACAGTATTACAGTTACTAAGAGTAATTGATGAATGGACTGAAATTCTAGATGAAGGTGTATGTATAGATGTAATATACATGGATTTTAAAAAGGTATTTGACACTGTTCCACATCAAAGGCTTCTAGCCAAAATATCCAACTATGGGATAAAGGGGGAGATACTGGAATGGATAAAGATCTTCCTGACAAACAGAAAACAGCGAGTGGTAGCGAATGGTTCATTATCAAGATTATCAAGGGTGGAGGTGCTGAGCGGTATCCCACAGGGAAGTGTGTTGGGACCAGTCCTGTTTGTTCTGCTTATCAACGATCTTCCGGACAGCGTTACATCCAACATATATCTGTTTCAGTATATCGGGATCATATAACATATATCGGGATCAGTTACAACAGGACCTCAACTCACTACAAAAATGGCAAACCAAGTGGCTTCTGAGGTTCCACCCTCAGAAGTGTAAAATGATGACGATCAGAAGCAGAAAGAAAATACCACCGGGTAGACAGTACTATTTGGACACTTAAGAAGGAGAAGAGAGCAAAAGGATCACATTGCAGACAGTCAGCCAAGAGAAGGATCTATAGGATCACCTTCGAAGAGAGACTAACTTTTGAACATCATATACTGGAGAAGGTTAAGAAAGCAAATCAGCCATGGGATTAATTATAGATATTTCTGTTACCTGGACATCCAAAGCTTTAAATGTTATTTAATGCTATGGTCCGCACACACATTGAAGAGTTGAGTTACATGGCGAGCTAGTGGTCACAACATATTTGTCTCTCGGAAATAGTGATATTTACCTTGGATATTAATGGCATATACATGTGAAAATTGACGTTGTGATATATGAATATGACTGATTAGAAATATCTAAAAATAATTAGATTTATTTGACGGCTACTGAAAAATCAAGCTATATTAACAGGTATTCGCCAATAGGACTCAAAAACTGCTCTCTCATTATTCTTCTGTGGGTTGTGAGCATTTGGTCTAACTATATTATTGACCAGCATATAAACTGATAAACCTAATTGTTTAACTGTGCACACACCATAACCATGGGTAAAAGCAAAAAGGGCTGCCCCGAGGGATTTCCAGCTGCTGCCTGGGAAAAGCTGAATTCGATTGAAGCCAACACCGAGGCGATGCTGGATAGACTGGACAACTTGGAGAGGAGAGTTGAAGTCGTGGAGAAGGTTCAACTGATTCTCACCGTTTCCTTGCTATGCGCTAAAATGTCACGCATGGAAATTGTCACAGATCGACTTCGTCATGAAATCGGACATGTAAAGCAACATTCCATGAAACACAATTTAATTTTCAAGTTTGATGACACGACGGACATTGGCAATGGGATAGAGGGCGAGGACTCAGTGTCAGTAGTGAGACAGTTTCTCATCCAGGTAATGCATGTTCCTAACGCCAGCAACGTCTACATCCCAGTTGCTCACAGGCTAGGTGATCCGAGAAACAAGCACCGTGCGATACTGCAAGGTTCCCGATAGCCACCGAACTGGATCTGATCCTGAGGCACGGGAACCGGCTGCGAGGTACTCGTCGTGGAGTCTCAAGGCAAACACCGCCGTCCATGACCGAGCGCAACCAATTTGCTATGAACACCCTACAAGGACAAGCGAATAGATTTCAACAATAAGGCCCGCTTAAACAATGGGAAACTATTTGTAAAGGGCAAAGTGCAAACTGAGTTCTTAGAACCTCGTTTGCCTGATCCAGAACCAGCGGAGGAGGATTACGAGGTAGAAGTCACACAAAGTGGAACGATCAAGGACTCGGGTAGTGTGTTTAAAGGTTACGCGGTATCTGTGAACTCACTGTCGGATGTAACATCAGGGATACAGGAGGTCATGATGTCAATGCCAGATGCCAGTACTGCGAGCCACCTTATATATGCATATAGGGTGAAGAACGGACTAGCGTCAGTGAAAATTTCATTCAGACGATGATCGTGGCATGGGGCTAGACCTCTTGCGCATGTTGCGAGATAGCGACAAACGGAATGTGCTGTGCTTCGTTTCAAGAGAGTGTGCTCCTGGGTTTCAGCATCTTGGCCGCAAGCGTTTTGAAATCCAGCGTCGCGTAGGTAAGGAGGCCTTGGACAAGCTTTGAATATGTGTATGTATATGTATCTGTATATGTGTGTATATCTATGTATGTATGTATGTATGTATTTGGGGATATGCATGTATATGTGTATGTATGAATATGTATGCAAATGAGTTTTATCAGATTTGTTCTTTGTGCTATGTTTAACTTGATATATAATACATTATGTGTTTGTCATTAGCAATAATACATATGAGAGAGACTAACCGCAACATATGTGCGTCAACACTACGCTTATGTCGTGTACATTCATTTCTTGTTTCTTGATATATTTTACTATATTTCTGTTCTGTTTGACATTTCTATGTTTAACTGTTTATTATCTATGTATATTTGTAATTATGCTGGTCAGTTGTTTGTGTGTGGGCGGGGGAGATAGGAGTTTATTAGGGTGTGGCATTTTGCCATGCTGACACTTGATAGGATTGGTGCGAATGAGGAGTTTGATTTAATATCTATGTATAATAATGCGAATGACACCAAGGAAAGCGACTCACCATTTAAATTTAATTCTTCACACTGTTCGTATTATAAGCCGGCAGACTTCAGCGGTACATTCACACTGACGTATTGAGGGATCAGATATCTCTGTTCCATTTAAATTGTCGCGGTCTCTCCGCAAATTGGGATTCATTTCACGACCTCATTTGCAATTTAAGATGTCTTTCTTTTTCGTTTGATGTAATAGGCATCAGTGAAATTTATCAGTGCAAAAATGATGCACGTCTTCGATTAACTGGGTATCATAATATTATTTCACGACATCGAGAGGACGGGCCCAGAGGTGGTGTAGGTCTCTTTATAAAAGATAATCTGATATATAAACTTAGAGACGATATCAGTGTATTTATTCCTCATATTTTTAATCAGTTTTTTATCGAAATAACCAATACACACGGAAAAAATCTAATAATAGGTGTTATTTATAGAACAAACAGTGGGCCGCACGCCCATCTTGACATTTTTTCTCGCACTATGCAAGATATTATGGACACTATCCAGCACGAAAACAAGCCATGTGTATTCATGGGTGATATGAATATCGATTTATTAAAATGTGGTGATCACAGTAAAACTAATGAATATCTTGATACCACATGGTTATTTACCGGTTATTACAAAGCCGACAAGAATATGCTCATCATCGGCTACTTTGATAGATCACATATACATAAATGACATATCATCCACACATCACTCTGGTATCATTATCACCGACGTCGCCGATCATTTTGGAACGTTTCTCATTACTCACAATGAAAAATAACATCATAAAGCTACTGTCGTCAAAACCAGATCATTCTCTCAAGCAAACATCCAAGTATTTAAAGAAAACCTAGAGGCACAAAATTTCCAGTTCATTAATAACATAGAATGCCCCAATAGTGCATACGATGAATTCATGAAAATATATTCTGCTATATTCAACAAATTCTTTTCTCTCCATGAGTCAAATCCTTCAAGATTTTTGAAACGACAGTCTTGGTTGACCAGTGGACTTTTAACATCATCCCGAACAAAAGCTAAATTACTTGTGAAAATATACAGAAATATAAATCCTTCTATAATACTTTTAATACATTAAAGCGGAAAATGAAAGCTTCATATTATAGACAAATACTTGAAGAACATAAACATGACAGTAAAAATGTTGGTCAATATTAAAGCAAGCAATAGGAAAACTTAGCAATAAATCGTCCTTCCCTAGCGAATTTCTCATAAACAATATTCCGGTTTCAGACAAAAAAGAAATAGCTGAAAGCTTCAATATATTCTTTACCAACATAGGTACTCGCACAAGTCATAACGTTCCACCATCAAATAAATGTTTCTCACCATTCATGACCCAACCATTACGTAATAGCATTTTCATCCAATATGTGTCGCCACAAGATATCATTGACATTACTAATAAAATTAAACCTAAATCTAGTTCTGGACAGGATGAAATATCGACAAATGAAAGCAACAATCACACATATAATTAACCCGATCACTCATATTATTAATCAATCTTTACAAACAGGTATAGTTCCAAATAAAATGAAAATAGCCAAAGTCGTACCAATATTTAAATCTTCTAATGAATCACTTCTGAAAAATTATAGACCAATTAGCCTTCTGTCAGCATTTTCAAAGGTACTAGAAAGAGCGATGTACAATCAATTAATGACATTTTTAACAACAAATAATATTCTTTACAAGCATCACTATGGGTTTCGTCCAAATCATTCAACAATTCATTCCATTATTCATCTACTCAACCACTGTGGCGAAGCGGCATCTAAATCATCTCCTGAATATACACTTGCAACCCTATGTGATCTATCAAAGGCATTTGATGTCATAGACCATGAAATATTGTTAAACAAATTATTTAGATATGGAATAAAAGGAACAGTAAATGACTGGTTTAGAAGTTATTTGTCGAACTGGTTACAATATGTTGACATAGATGGAAATAAATCATCAACTGTAGCTGTTAGCTGTGGAGTCCCAAAATGATCCATACTTGGACCACTACTGTATTTAATTTATGTTAATGATATTGGAAATTCTTGTCAATGTAATATTTTGTCATTTGCTGATGATACAACCTTGTATGTGTCACATTCAAATATTAATGAATTGTTTTTAATTGCCAATAAACAATTGGATAATCTATTTATGTGGTTCTGTGCCAATAAGTTGGCTCTTAACGAAACCAAAACCAAATACATAATTATCAGGCCATCTCATATGAGACCTAATTTGGCCCAATTAAATATCACCATCAATGGCATTCAATTAGACAGAATCGGGAATGACTGTAATGAGCAATATTGCAAATTTCTTGGAATTCACATAGACGAAAACTTGACCTGGAAATACCACATCAATCAAGTATGTAAGAAGGTTTCCAGGGCATTGTTTTCTATAAAGCAAGTGAAGCGTGCGTTGCCCACTGATTGTCTCAAAACATTATATTATGCTTTGGTACATTCTCATTTTGCGTATGTTATCATAGCCTGGGGAAATGCCAACAACTCTATCTTAAAACCCTTAGTTACATTGCAAAAGAGAGCAATTCGTGTAATACACAATGCACATTATAATAGTCACACTGAACCAAAGTTTAAATCATCTGGAATACTTAAAATTCCTGATTTATTGGTGTACCAATCCCTTATATTTATGTTTGACTATCTTTTAAACAAACTGCCACCTTCATTCAACGGAACATTCACCGTAAAAAGTACCACTTGACACGCGGAACTTTTAAACGTCACGTCAAAAGTTGCATTCTAAGTGAATATGGGAGTTCCGTTCATTGTGAGTACTATAAATGTTCTGAATGCCAAAAACATTAACAATGCTGTGGTAGAATCGTTTGTTTTGATAATGGAACATTAATATCATGTTCCTATCACATATATATGTATGTGTGTGTATATATGTATGTATGTGTGTGTATATATATATGTATTATATATATATATATATATATATATATATATATATGTGCATATATAGTGTGTGTGTGTTGTATGTATGTTGTGTATGTATGTATGTATGTATATGTATATATGTATGTATGTATATATATATATATATATATATATATATATATATGTATATATATATATATATATATATATATATATATATATATATATATATATATATTTGTATCGATTGATGTCATTCATATTTAGCTGTAGTATATCGTCTTACTTCGACTGTACCGATTCTATCACGTGAAGGCTTTACAAAACATACATGTATATGTACTTATGAGTATGCGATTCGCATGGCGTGATGTTTCCACCTACGAGTTCTATCTCTTGTTACCAGCTCACACACAAACACCGGCTGTTACAAGTTATTGTGATATAAAATAGTATGAAATGAATAATTGTTAATGTATAAAATATAAATTGTAAAACTATGTAAGTGTTTAGATCTTCCAACATTGGTGTACAGACGAATCCGAGGGTATACGATAGAATTGTATAAGAATGGAAGATATGATCAGGATGCAGAAATGCAGCTGCCAGTAAATAACAACAATACGAAAGGACATCATATGAAATTATATAAGGAACAAAGTGTATAATAAGGCACAGGCACATATAATCTCGAACCGTGAATTGAAACTCTGGACCATTCTTCAGGGGACTGAACCCAGAGTGGCGACTTTTCATGCTGAGACATATGTAGTGTCTGACCATTCCCTAAGCCGCCAAGCAAGAAAAAGCGAAACATCTACAACCGTGGAGTGTGGGAAAAGAATACCCAAATCAGATCACGACAGTTGTGAGGTTTTCAAAGGTCAGTTTGCATGTGTGTGTGTGTGTGTGTGTGTGTGTGTGAGCGCGCGCGCGCATGTGTGTGTTTTAATATAGCTGGGTTTTGTTTTGGCAATGTGACCACTAATCTATTTACTGATATGTACACACAAATAGGTGAAGCAACGCGGCTAATTCATTCCGTTATTTACACTTTTAATATATTTTCAATAGGTTTATCTGAAAGATAGATTTCGGGTGCCTCAGTGGGCTAAATGGTTGGCTATATATCTATAGTAACTGCGTTCAAAACTCGACCAGGCTATATCAGAAGGTCGTTTCATCTTTCACTCCTTCTCATTACCTTTGGAGGTCGCTCGGCCCATTTAGCCTATCTGGTGCACACATCTCGCCATAAAATAGCAACGTTTGAAAGATGGGTTCCAGGTTGCTTAAGGCAGCACTGCATGCTGGTGAATAAATAATTAAATAATCATTGTAAATAATAACAAATTCAGTCAGACTGCAATTGAGGCTCCATGAAGTTTATCTGAAGGTTTCTATTTATGAAAATCTCATATTTTAAATATTGATTTCTATCTTCTGTTTTTATTTCAGTTAACTAATTATATTTAATATTACCAGTCTGTTGATTATCTTCTCTCAGTAAAATACATAATCTAGTAATAGTTGTTGTTGACATATGGAAGTTGATATCTTATATGAGTGTCAATGCAGTACATTATCGCCTCACATAAAGAATCACCATGCCATTTATTATGATTTAATGGGATTTGGTAACACAGGGATCTGCCACATTATGTCATAACTAAGATTTTAGAATATCGATGGCTTTCTTTTGACACAGAAAACAAATAGCTTTGTTTCTGTTTGTTTTCTATTTTTATAATATCTAATAACCATTTTAAAACTAGACCAGTTGAATAATATGTTATTACTACAATAATTAATTATTACAAAATTATACTTACTTGGATTTGTTGTTGTTTCATAAAGATCTAATTAAGTCTATATTCCATTTTTTAAATTTGTCATGATTTTAAGGGGGTGCATTATATAAGCAATGCATCCTCCTTTTCAACATTCTACGTGCGATTGCTGTCATTAAAATGATGTATTATGACTGTTGAAATTAACAATTTGAATTGAATTAAAACACCTTTAAAACTTATTTTCATAAACATCTTAAAACAATCTACAATGTGTTCTAAAATGTTGATCAAAACATTTTTTAAACCTAGCTTACATTATAACATCATGACAATATTACTGAATTAAGAATTTTTGTAATAATGTTTTATCAAATATTTTCTAAGTAGTTGTATAATGTGTTTACGGAGAAAATTATGACATTAAAAAATCCATTGACTATATTTAATCAAATTATAACTTGTAAAAAATATAATGTCAAATGTGTCTCGTATTTTTGGTCATATGTCTACAATAAACTGATTTTAGTATATATATAATTTGTAATTATTTATTTTAGTCCTTGTAATTTTAACCTTAATTATTAGATAGTCAGTAAGTTAATTATGCAATTAATGTAATTATGATGTTATCCTAGCTTACATTTTATCTTTATAATAATAATAATTTGCGAGTTCAAGAAAATACAGTGATTCTAGGGCAAATTGTGGAAACGTCGAATGATTCTGGTGACTAGGAATAGTCACTGTTTAGTCATCGTAAATGGATGCTTGACTTTGCCAACGATCGTTACGATGTGCCAATGGTAAATGGATGACATGTCAATCGTATAAGGCAGTAAAATATATATATATATATATATATATAATCTTAAACTGTTGTCTGATGTATTTGTGAGTCCCTGAGGCAAGTCGACTGCAAGCATCGAATCGAGAATTGAAACTGTTTAAATACACATTTATTCCATACATTCTATTAGATCTAGTGTCTTTAAAGGAGAATTGTTCAAATTTACCGAAAGGAAACCAGGGCGCCTCCGTGGTCTAGCGGTAGCGTGTTGGACTACAGATCACTACCACCCATGTTCGAATCTCGGGGTGGGCATATCTGAAGGTTGTTTCGTCTTTGACTTCGCCTCATTACCTTTGGAGGTCGTTCGGCCCATTTAGCCTACCACGTTCACAAAAGTGGCCGTAAAATATCAATCATCATCAATCACCGAAAGGAAACCGTCGGAATTGTATATACTTATAGTTATAGTCGCTATTTAGTATTGCCATAATTGGGGATTTCCAAGAAATATCTTCATTTTCTGTAACCGAATAGATATGCTGTTGAGGTTAGTTTTGACACATCGATTGTAGATCTAATAAGTTTGTATTATTGGCAAAATAACACTTTATCATGATTAATTTATTTATTGGCGTATATAATCGCTTTGTTTTAAGGATAGTAATAATTATTAATATCTTCATTCTTCCGACATGATAATTAAAATGGCCGGCAGCCGGGTCCCGAAACTTGGCGAAAGATTGTAAACAGTTTTTTTCATCCGGCAGCCGAATCCTGAAAGAAAGTATCGACGACTGGTTACCCGGCAGCGGGTTATACAACGCTAATATTTGTTCTTGTTCAGCCGGCACAAAGTTGTAGTGGTTATCCATTTTGCACATAACTGGAGGGTGTGGAAATTCCACACCGTCGTACACATTAAGGATATAATGTGAGTGGAGTTTCTGCTGCACAGCTAGTACAGAACCAAAAGGAGCAACGCCATACTTGGTCTGCACAATAATATTATTATCCACTAACATTGGCTGTATGAGAGCATTTGGGGTGATCTCATTCATTGTGGTTTTGAAGCTTGCCAAATCAGGTTATTCACCACAGCATGGATTGTACCATGTTGATGTAATTGTTGGTCTGGGATCTGTCCTCTCAGTTTCAGATACATCTTTGTATTTGCCATATCCAACTATAGTTAACGAATGTACTTCATCTCCAGCAATCTTTTCCCCTCTTGGCTGATGCCATGTTTTTGGCTGAGATGTCTTTGCTACATCTTCTGGGATAGCTCTCAGTTTCATCATCTTGAACTTGGCCACCTGATACAGCAGTCCTGCAACATGGCCACATCTCCCTCCAACACCCTTAGCACATGAACATGATGCGCTGATGACACTTGGTCCTTGCCCATCACTTGTTGCTTGACGTTCTGTGTCTCCAGGGCTTGTTGATGAAACAACTGGACTACCAAGCTCAACCTGATAAAAAGAAATGCATAGTCATTACCAAGAGTATAGTATCACTAGTAGTTTGTTAATAATTAAATTTAACTTTGTAAACACTATAGGCATTCTGCTCAGATTATATATAATCATTAAGTGGTTTGGATAACATGTATTAATAGAAATATTAATGAACATTTAATACAATGTCTACATAACACATATATACTGTATCAGGGTTCACAGAGATCCTTGAAAACCTGGAATTTGAATATTTGGATTCCAGGCTGGAAAGTCCTGGAATTTTTGTAGAGGTCCTTGAAAGTCCTGGAATTTGGACATATAGATCGATATTTCTGATCATAAGCATACATGAATTCATTCATTACACTTCTTCCGAAATATGGGTGTATTTCCGCACATTAAACATTCGTGAATTAATTGAAAAGGTCCTTGACATTGACCTGAAGAGGCTGAACGCACACGTATGGGGCCATATATAATCCAGTTTATGTACATGTGTATGAGGGAAAGGAACATTCACTGTAATATATGTATTAAACATTGTCAGATACTAAAATTATTAGCGAAGCCGAAGTAGTGGATTAATTAGACTAGATCTAGTACTAGACTGACACTAGATCTAGTAGAATAAGAATAACCTTTTAGGCCAAATATTTATGACCTTTTCCAAGGTAAGCATCCCCAGAAGCTTTGTTCCTGACATAATTTTCAACCAAACTATACGTAAATTCTGGAACTATAAACAAATCACAATCACTGTATCAGTGTATGTCACTGTACTGGTATAGGATTCCGCCATGTTGATATTTCGTGTGAAGCCCCCTTAGCCTCGATCTGTGTGTACTCGTGAATATTCAGTAGGCAATATTAAGAAAGGTCTATTGGAGGATGATTAACAATTAAATGAAGCCACTGTCACTGCATGCCCAGCCATATATATATATATATATATATATATATATACCAGCACCTACCCAAGAGTACTGCGTCTTGCTTGTCATCCAATTAATGAATAATTCTGAATTAGTACCTTAAGTTCTAGAAACAAATATCAGGTCAATTGATTTTGGCTACAAACAACACCAGTGTATGATTATCATAGCCTAACAATGAGGCCCTAACTTATTGTATAATAATTTTACTTTTAATATTACAATATTATATTAATAACATATTAATAATTTAAGCCTTTCTAAAGAATACTTTTCAGGTATATCTGGGAAAAATATGTCATGAATTTCTTGGCTATGTCAATATTTATTTAAAAAAATGTTTTTGACAGTTTGTGATGCTATCCTGTGATAAACCTGTTGATGACATGACATCATAAACCTCATGATATTGTGTCATAAACTTGCCAACCGTGTAAAGTGTTCAGCACACAGATTTCAGAACTGTTCAGTTTTAAAAAATCGGCCAAGTGGTTAAGAAGTTAGAGGACTTTAAAGACCCCAACTTACAGATTTTCACAAATCAAGAAGGTGATGATGATTGATGTTTTAATGCCACTTTTGCTAGGCTAAATGGGCCAACACAACAGCAAGAGAAAAATAGGTTGTAACTTACCTACAAACTTGATGTTTAGTATTCTATGAAAACTAATTATTATTATCTTGACCGTTGACCCATTATGGGTTAAGGTCATTACCAAAATGTTTAAAATTGATTGGTGTTGAAACATGGCAAGTAGTATATCAAATTGAAGAATATTATATATACATAGTGAATCTACAAGAATATAATGAATATCTTATCATGTTAAGATGACATTACCTGATTTGAGATGACATTAACATGACATTACCTGACATATGTATCACTGTGAAGAGATGCTGCTGTGTAATAACACTCACCCACTGAGTGGTGTATGATTTTTATTACACCATAGCACTATAATTTTATCTAGCTGAGTAAATGTATATTCTTTTAAGTGAATAAATGAGGCATCTAACTAAGTTAGTTAGTCTTACTAGAGTTAGAATTATCAGTTTGTCTTATGTAACTTTTGGGGTTAAGTTTTAGTTAGGATTTGGTTATCCAACCTTTTTCAATAAATACTGAAACTGATTAGTGATTTTATCTTGTTAGGTTAATGATGTGATAGTGTAGTTTAACTGCACCACCACGTCCTTAACCTTACAAGATAAAATTAACTAGAATAACTAAATCAGAGTATAAGACTCATTAAGCCAAAGCATTGTGGGTTCGAGGCTCTGGAAACTGCAATGCTGTTATGTAGCGACTGGTTCGCTCATCCATGAAAATGAGAACCACTGACAGGATGGGATGGCTGTGTGTTTGAGTAGCGCTTTGCACCTTTATTGGCACCATGCATTATCTGCTTCCTCAGGAGTTGAGATATGTGCTGGATTAGAACAGGTCTGAGTCAGGGATAATAATACTGTAAAATGCCTTAGAGTAGCTATCTAGCTGGATAGAGTGCACATAAACGACATGTATTATTATTATTATAAAATATAGAGTTAACCCTAATATGTTCCTTGTTTTGAGGGATATAGCACCTGACTGAAATATATTATGAACCATATCAGGCAGTTAAGAAAAATAAAAAGAGAGTAAACAATATATTAATTAATTAAGGGACATTGACCAAGGAAAATAATTTTCATGAAAAGGAAGAAAAACATTTAATAATCACTTCCCATATCCATCACTTTAATAATTATCTTCAAAATATACTTAATTAATAGATTTTTATATAGAACTTTCATTAGTCAGTGTTGCACCAAACGTTATGGAATTAAATGTGCAAAACTGATACTTAAACTTCCTAAGTGTAATTTAGTGCAATGGGACGATTTCCCAAGAAACTGCCAATGGCCATTTGGTAACCTGATTGAATAAAAGGAATAATATATATTTAAGGACCATTGAAACATTAAATATATTTTACAAATGTTTACATTTTATATGGTAAATTGGTTTGAAATATTTATTTACATATGAACTAAATATCGTACTTGTGTTTGTGGGATTTTTCTTGGCCATATCTACCAATTGTTAGCAGAGCCAAGGCTATGAAACAAAACACCCACTCACTGCAACAAAATAAAATAGTAGCATATATTGATCCAAAAGATGGAGCCACACACATGTGCACACACAGACTGGTGGGACATCACACACGTTTCAGCATGAAAATCTGATTGTCTGGATTCAGTCCCACGATGAATTGTCCAGAGTTTCAATTCACACCTTGAGACTATCTGTGCCAGGGCCTTATTCTACACAACTAAAACATACACAAACAGACATATGATTATATGTAGAAAAATGGGTTTGAAACATCTAATTTGCCATCTGGTGACCAATAACTATGCTATCTTTGAGATATTATAAAAGAACATTACACAATTTTTTTTAAACTGTTTTTTATTAACCCTTTTCACATAAATGTAGAGAATATTTAAACCAATAATATTCCTCTTTAGGTGCCTATACAAGGAAGTAAACCCAGGTTTGACTTATTTCATAGTATGCGTTTAGCAGATATGTACAGTTGCTGTAGGATGTAATATTAGGATTAAGTGGAATATTATTTTTAAATTAGATTTATAATAACCAATGGTATTGATGTATAAAGTAAAACACAATTGGCTAGCTATTAGTAGTTTTGATTCAAGGCATCTACCCAGTACATTGTTCCGCAAAACTGAAGCCTTTAAATGTTTTGTAAATCATTAATAAGAAGTTGCTCTTAAATTTTAAATTCTTTTCTGGAGAAGACAATTGTGCAGATATATTTCTTATAATAAACTTTTGGTCATGAGTAGAGAAAATATCTTTTTCATACTTGCAAAAACATCCTTCATGCATCGACATTAGTTCCAGTATGTTAGAATATTGTCTATGGCATGATTATAGTCGGTATCATTCTTTCGGATGCTGCCTGCAACTGTAAGTTTAATATTACAACTTAATCCTATCTCAAAATCAAATTGAATATGTTAGCTGAATGCAAAGTCCAAGATTATATTATCAAATACTCAGTGTCAGCATTCAGTTAGCTATGAATTGGAGACCGTCTTAAAACTGTTAAATATTTCCATAATGAAATTGTAATTATGCTAATTTGCGTTGCTCTTTTCTGTTATCTAATGGGACCAAATATAATTGTATTGGAAGGATGTGGTCAGTTTGGAACACCTAATTTATGCATAAAAAAGGATCCAAACTGCCACAAAATCTGCCTGTTTTATTACCTTTGATATGTTTTTGACATATGTGTTGCTGATTCTGCAGATGGCTTCGTCTCCAGCTTATGATGAGTTGCAAAGCATCATTACGTGTCCTGTTTGCTTTGAGTCATTTGAGGGCCGAAACTCCAAGTTGCTGAGCTGTTTCCATGCATTCTGCTGCGAGTGCCTGCAAAGAATCCTGGATGACAAAACGAGAAGAAATCCATTGGCATCTAACACCTTATGTTGTCCAGTTTGTACTTGCCCTACCATAATACCAGGAGGAAACTGTGCTAACCTTCCCGCCTATTTCCATGTCAGCACAATACAATCGGTGATGAAGCAACTCCATGTGAAGCAATATAAATGTGAGATTTGTGAATCAGTGAGTAGTAAGTTGGATATTTGTTGTTACTGCTTACAATGTGGTAGTGCCATGTGCGCTAATTGTAAGGCTAGACATGATCAAGTGCATCCAAGTCACAAACTAGTTAGCGTTTCTGGTTCATCGATTGTTTATCTGATGTGTAAACAGCATAATAAACATGTGGAATATTACTGCCTAAGATGTATGAAAACAATCTGCAACAGATGCCACATCAATGAGCACCTTAATCACTTCATATTGGACATTGTCTATGACAAAATACAAACTGACGATTTCGGTGATTCATTGAAGAGCAACTTGCAATCAGCCAAAGAAAAAATGGACAAGCTTGTTTCTACTCAGAGTGACTTCAATGCCGAAATAGATCGATCCAGAGATGACATGGAGAATCATTATACCAGTCTTGTTACTAAGTTAGACCAGCAGTACGAGTCATTCTGTATGAGGTTACAGGAAAAACAGGATTCTGTGAATGAAAGATTTGACACGTACAAAGAACAGGTACAACACAGCATTGAGCTTATAACAAAAATAGCAGAAGTCTGCAGTGGCCCTGTACAGGACGTAGCTGAAGCAAAGCTGGCCAGATCTGATCAGTTGCTATCAGATATCAAAAGCCAGATATTGGATGCTAAAGTTGATAAGCCAACAGGATTAATATTTAAAGAAGGTCTTGCAGATATTTCACTTGGTATAATGGTTGAAGACGTAGATGAAAGTCTAACCGGTAGCCATGATCAGAGCAAATCAGAGCATTCCACCTTGCCTGGTAAGCATATATATAATATATACATGAGTTGTAATATTTGATGAAATATTAATATTAATAATAATTCCAAACTTCTATAGTGCCAATATCCTTGAAAAGAATTGAGCTGATTGGTGCACCTAGTACAGCAGTTGGGTAAGCTCATGGTCCAAGTGCAATGCAAAATTCATCAGCAATATTAATAATCATAATAATGTATATTTAAATAAAGCACACTTACTAGAAGGAACCATTTAAAGGTGTTGTACAATGATAACCTAAATAATATGAATGTAAAAAATATATATCTAATTAAGTAATAAATCAGCAATACTCATCCCAAAATTCACCCTATTAACTTAGAATAGTTCAATTAATTTTAACAATTTAAGTGAACAGGATGTTGTCATAATTATTATAATAACTGGTTTTATAATAATCTCAAAAATTATAATCATCAGTAATTAGACCATTTTATTGATAATCATCAGCAGAATCTCCCTTTTCTGTCGAATTCCTTGTGATACTGTTTTGAGTTTATAAAAATATTAAAAATAAAGCTATTTTTACAGTGCCATACATCAAGCCATTTTTTTAAAAATCCTGATGATATTTTTTCTTAGATGCAATATCATGATGATATTTCTTTTACAGTTTCATATTAAATGTGATTGAGTGATTTGTAAATGTATGTTTTTTTTTAATTATTTATATTTCATGGCTTGTGCAGTCCAGCTGTGGAGTATACCAAAATCTAAAATCATAGCTATGAGTTTTCTGTCCGAGGATGTACTTATTGCTGTTGGACATAGGAAAGGTATCAAATTATATACCAAACAAATTGAGGTACTGGATCCTGGACTGTCTGGATTGCAAGGTGCTGATTTGTGCGATATATCGGCTGTAAGCTCTGGATTGGTGATAGGCACAATAGAAGATAATGGATCTGAGAAACCTGGATATCTTCATGCTCTGATGAAGGATGCAAACAAATGGCAGCATGATGTGCATGGCATATGTAAGATGCCCATTGCTTGTGCTGTTACACAAAGTCTTGAATTTATAGTCACTGACCGTCAACAGAAGATGTATAAATACGACAAACGTGGCCAGCAAATATGGTGTAGACCATTGCCTCCTTTGTCACATGCTGTCTGTGTGGATAATAATGATAGAATTCTTGTTTGCCACAAGCACAATGTAGCTGCATACGATGAGAATGGCACAGAAATAGCGACGTTCTCGCTAAAACACGACAGCTTAGATCTCTGTGGCATTTGTGTTAACACTCAGAATCAGATCCTTGTTGGTGACTTAAACAGCGAATCGGTATTGTTGTTTGATGTAGAAGGTAATTATATCAAGCATTTAATTAAAGTGTATGGACGACCTCGCCGCTTAGCTTTGTATGGTAATAAGTATCTTGCTGTCAGATTATATGATGGTTCCAACAAAATGTCAGTGTATAGACTAGAATAAAAGCTAAATGTACTTCTTTGATAATAAAGTTTGTTACAAATAATCATATTATATATTACCCACTCGCGTATGAAATTGATGTATGGTAGTTAAATTTGAAAGCACTGTGTACTCCATTAGCTATATATGTCATGCTAAGTGTCATTGCCAAAGTTCAGTGAGGGAGTGTTTCGTAATAGGGCTACACAGTCACTGAGGCACTACAGCACACCATCACTAATGTGAGGATTTCCTTTCATCTGCTGCAGATATACATATGTGGGGGGGGGGGAACTTGGTACAGTAGTTCATGTGTAATTAAAACACCAATTGATTCACCAGTGTGAGAAATATTGAACACCGGCTGTTCTTAAGATGGTAATAGATTGGTATTGATGTGACTTGACCTTAATAAATGATCTCAGAACTCTGTACAGACTAACTAGGGATGATGAAAGATTCACCAATGTGTGTTGGTATTATTGGTAAGGATTTGTCTGGATGTGTTCAAGCGAAATAGATAATATCCATTCTATCATCATCAAATAGTGAAGTCAAGAATTAAACAATATGCCTCGACCAATAGGTGACAGCCAGGGGTCAGTACCCCAAGTCTGAACAAGAACGAGAGATGCCATATGTGTAAAATGTACACAGTTGTTTGTCTGAGCCATATAATCTAGGATATTTTGCAATGTGTTGAGTGAGAATTATGCCAAAAGAAGACTAACAGCAATTAAACCATTTGACAGCAAATAATTTTAGAAAATGGGACAAATGAATATATATTACTGATCTGTAATTGTTATTATTGTAATAAACCATGTGCTTATTTATAAATGGAGATGGCTTGATATGTTCAAAATATGTCATTTGAGCTACTAGTGAATAATGTTAAATGATATTGATTGTTTACTAATAGTACATGCTAATTTTCCCTTTAGTTGTGTCTTTAATGAAAGTATATCAGTGTGTGTGTGTGTGTGTGTACTCACGCAAGTGGTATGTACTTGTGTATTTTGGCACAGCTCATACATATTCAAGAAAATGATAGGTTATTATTCAAAACTAGTTGTGTTACTTTTTCCAGCACTATTTTATTTACATAAATGGGCCATCATACAAAATCTACAGTGGAATCACACACAAACACTGTCCATTCATCTATATACTAGAAGTTTTCTTACCACACATGATTCTCTGACTAATACAATACAAATATCAATAAGTTTACATTTATACCACAGCCAAACTAAATAATACTTTTATTTGTGGATTGATTAAGAGAGCAAACTATTGTTAAATGCTTAAAACAGTATGTAAATTAATGTTTACAGTATCAGTCATTGGGTGTGATATATAATGCCTAATTTACGTGGTTCAACAATGCATACAGATTGACAAATAACGTGAAAAATAAAGTTTAAATACTCCAAAAAATACCTTGCCACCGATAAAAAGTGATTATGGCAAAATGTGAAAAATAATAATCAGTTTAATTAGTCAGGACTTATTTCAAAATGAGAATAACCTAATTCAGCAATATTGTTCATACAAATATTTCTATATATTTAACAATCAATTAAATATGCAATTAGCTAAGTTACCATTGTGATCATTAATAATATGAATTAACATGTTACAGAATGCAAACAGATTAATATCTGGTTGAGAGATTATTGATAAAAACAAAATCTTATTTCTTAAAATACAGTGATAACGTCATGAAGCCATTCAATTCACTGAAACAAAATGAGGAGCTAATGGCGTTGGTTTAAAGCTACATCATTAAATATTATGCTATCAATCAGTTCGATTTGACAACTGAAAAGTGGCTAAGGCGTTGTGGTTATAGAATATTTATTGCGACTTCTGGGTTCATAAACCCCCTCAAAAATGCTGAATTTCTTTCCCTGTCCTTAAACTGACAAAATGTAATGAGAACGAGATCACAATACACAGTATTTCGTATTTCAATGTGTATGTAAATATCTTGTGTACTAATACTAAGTGCCAGGCACATATCATCATTTGCCTCAACACTAAAACATTGAATATGACACACTGTGTGAACTTTAAACATTGACTAGTTAATGATAGGAAAAATTCTTTGTTATTGATGATGGGTAACATCAGAGATTAGTGTTATTGGTGATGGGCAACACTAGATATAACTGTTATTGGTGATTGACAACATTAAGGATATTTGTTATTTACCATTTTTCATAATTGCTATGCGCTCACCAAATTGAAAATACATATATCTCCTAATACTATGAGTGGATATCAAACACACTGGCTTTTAACATTAGAGAGAAAACAGGCAATCATCAAACCTATTATAAAATGATACCGATGTGACTGAATTGATAACTGGCTAAAGATGACAAAGATAAACTTCGTCTTATGTAAATATATTCCAAACAATGATAACACTAATAATTCCCGGACAGCTATTACATATGTTTATCCCAGGAACTGGCTACATCATGAACACATATTGCCAAGAGGCTTTTTTACTAGGAGAACAAGATGACTGGCCTGAAGCCGATTACTAAATGATGAAACATCTCAGAAACACGGCTAACACCGAGATTTAGTCTTAGAACCCGTCGGCTTGCAGCACTGCCACCTTAACTATAGGAGCACACCTGTACATTTGTTTTAAGCAGGAACGTCTGAGAATATATTACGGTCCATTTGTTAAAACCTATATATATTGATAGCAGCCTGATCACCGGAAATATATATTTTGAATAAACTGAACAAAATCTAACTCATATTGATCATTAAGCTATCTTCTCCCCAAAATCTTCACTGAATCATGATTCATAATTGTTTTATTAACATTTATAAACATATTAGATTATTGATTATAATTTGTTTGTGTCAGTAAATCATAAGAGTGTAAATAGATATCTGGAAGACGGTTCCAAATCTGAATTCTAACAGAGTACCGAATAGATTTAACCAGTTGATGGATAACACCAATAGGCAATTAGTGAAAGAAGCATTGAAAAGGACTGATAGCAATTTGGTGTAAGCCATAACTATGTGGGAATGATTGGGAACGGAGTAGAAAGGAATGTATTTATAAAACAAGATCCTTTGAACTGGTTACATTCATAAATAATAACAAATAACAAATCCCATCTGATATAATGGTTAATAACAAGTGTAACAAACTATATCAGATAGAGACTAGTTATGTCCTTGTTAATATAGATATCTTAACAAGAGGAAATGGTTAAGAATGTACAACAAGCTACACACACAAACCAACAACTACCACGTAGATCAGTAGGCACAAAATGACATCGTACACAAATGTGATAAGATAGTTAATTGTTAACTGAGAGACACAAAGTACTCGAGTACTGTAAAACTAACACGGTTTCCAAATACATGGAATCAAAAAAACAACAACAAATTATATCAAATCCAGCCTTTTCATTAGGGAATAGAGTAGATGACCACTTACTAAAAGTTGGCAGCAGCTCACCTGTGGTGGCCTGTAAATACACCACTGTGGCATTGCTGAAGGGAGATATGGATGCAAGGAGGCGGGTAGGGAGGGGGTGGCCTCAGGGTAACGGTAGTCACACTAACGCAGTAGTAGGCCTTCTCTCTTGGAAGGGGATTAGGGGCTCTCCCCTGAAAAAGTCGGGGGAAATGGTTTTGGCGAAAAAGTGGCCTAGAATGTAGCAAGTACTCCAGCGTAGCCGACCGATTTTCTGTCGATAAAATAGGCAAGGAGGGACTGTAAAATAGACAACGTATAGCATTGGACATCGACTGCTATTGAAAAGGCTGCATATCACATAATATAATTGAATACAAAGAGACGTGTAGCATTTGTGTACACACATACACACACACACGGAGAAACAGAGACATAAAAAATGTGTCAACACAGATTACGTCAGACAGTAAAACATGGATATGAGATAACTCCTTTCTAGAGAAAGAAACATTTCATTTCCTAGCAAAATCTTTCACCATCATCTTATGATAAGCAGTCATCAACATTAATAAAGTTTGGCAAGTTTAGTGTAAAGATTTCCTTAACAAGGAGATGTATCACCGTCCCATTCAGGACTAAATGCTTAGATTTAACATACACCAAAATAGGGATGACACAATATATTATTATCATGTTGCCATATTATTTGTTATCTATTTGTTAAAAATATCACGATTTCAGTTGCAATCACTAAACAAAAACAAGATATTTTTCATAAGTACACATTCGTATAGAAATTTCAACATTGCTTAACAATAATGACTAGATCCATAAATTGGGATACGAGTAAACCAACTGTCAAAAATGCATCGTTCTAACAGCAATACATTAGACTTAAAATTGCAATTTAATGACAGTCGTAACTGCATTTCCTACATCAGCAAAAGATGTATAAATAACTAATCATCAATGCTTGGGTCACTCTTGGACTTCTCTACCTTTGGCGTGATCCGACCATTACTGTCTAGCGCCACCTATCAGCGATAAGATGAACATGAAGAGATTGATGATATCCAGATACAGATTCAAAGCTGCAAAGATGTATTCCTCGGGACTCAGTGAGTACTTGTGCTTTCCTCCCAACATCATCTGTGTGTCGAACACAATGTACTGAAAGAATTGAAACAAGTCCATCAGAATGATTGACAAAGTAACCAAGTTCTGAATTATCTTCTACTGAACATGGCAATGTACACGGCCAAATGGTCAATTTTGGTTTTCCAGAAAGAACTTTATTTACTGAGCTGATCCAGATGATATATACACTCCGATTTTGGGGAGAAAATACTTTATAAACCGTAATAATTTAAACAACAAAACTGTCAGTTAATTTTTATCATTCTAATGTTTGACCACTTTTGAAATCAAAATCTCCCCAAGCCAAACAATTTGTATTTGAACACAATAAACACGATAAGCATTATATCAAACATGTATTAAATGCCATTTTTAGAGGCCAGCATATGGTTCCAGTATTCAGAGCCTGAAAAATCAGTAGCCTGGGGCTTGTGCATTCTGTCTTCGGGCTAGTGAGTAGTCTAAAATACTAGTCCAACCAGACTCCTGCTGTTTTGAGGAAAGTATTGCTTTAATATCATCAACAGTTTTCACATGCAGCGTATGACTTGTCACCAATCACAGTAAATATTGTCAACTGTGACTTGATCTAGTAAGGCTTTTTTGGTGGGGGGAGGATGTTTTGAAATTCAGGCGTTAATTACCAAAATCAATCACAGTAGCTCTTGTTTCTAAGGTTCTCATCAGTTTTTACTGAGTTTCTAAAATCAAATAAAGCAATTAAATGATTGACAGTAAATGTCACACACCTTTTTCCAGATTTTATGAACTGCCTATAAAAGAAGGCCCTCAGCTGTTACTCATTCTCATATACTGCTACAAGCCTACAACCTACTGATACCAGTTTACAAATATTACTCCTTTTTTGTAATACCAGCATTTTCAGTTTGTAATTCACACATAGAAAAAGATAGCCAATCAATGTACCTACACATATATTTATGGAGCACAAACTTAATTACACACCACCTTGGCTCAATCAGCCAAACAAACAGACTAATCACAACCCTCAATTATTGTGTAACTCCACCCATTAAATTTATGTTCTATAAAATTGTTCAATTAAATATGACTTTTTCATTCCAAAAGCAGATACCAAAAGAAATACATTTTTACAGACATTAATTTGCACACATGCACCTATAAGTGTTCATTTATTGATTCATATAGCTGATACCTTCATCTGTAAAACATCCACTATTTCTGGTGGATGAATATCACCAATCCAAGATAGCTGCTACTTTTTTCCCAATTTTGCAGAAACATTTTAATTTCCACACAAACACTGAGGTAACATTTATGTTTAAATCAACAAATGATTAAACAATTACTGGGAACATTTATGAAATAAACAGTCGTATGTGACCTTCAAAGACTGCGCAAAACGAGGTTAATACATGGACTCCCTATTATCACCCACCCTGATATTGCCCGGACTATATGACGGGGCCCGACTGTACAGTGCTCAGTCAGGTTATGAATCATGACCTCTCACATGCCGTGACCATTGTCACGGTCTAACCCACTCTGTCATATATCAACTGACATTTTGTTTAACAGATCTTTTCATGGTTATGGTCTTAATAACTGTGTGTACCCTTCATTTATTTTTATGATATGATCTGACACAATTATTATGTAACATAATAAATAGAACATATTTACCATACTGAAAAGTAGAGCTCCGAGAGCAGCATATACCATGTTTAAGTACTGAAAATATAACAATTAGAAAATATTGAAAACGAATTATAATTCTCTCTGTGTGTGTGTGTGTGTGCATGTTCTAACACAATGACTACTTCAATTTATACTTATTTATCCTATCTTTATCACTCTCAGAACAACAGAGCTAATATAATCACTTATTATTATTATTATTTATGTCGTTATCATATTTAATGAGAATCACACACAAGAATGCATCAAGTGCAGTAAATACGTACATAGTTCTGGATGATCATAGCAAGCATGCCAAAACACAGAAGTACGATTACTAGAACAAACAACATCCCATTGCACATGGTAAAGTCCCACTGTAAAATATATTATAGCATAGGAATAGAATCATATGGTACTGTACTGTTATGGTTTGAAATTCCAATTTAGTCAATATTGTAGAATTGCATTAAAACAGAAACATTTAAAGAAATCATCTATAAAAATTTATACATGCTCAACCAATATCAATACATAGACATTGCAACAAGTTACCAAGATAGAGGAGCTTCACTATGATTAAATGCATCTGAACATACCTTGGTTTGGAAAGCAAACACTGTTAGGGCAAATGCCACAATCTGAAAAAAATATAGAAATTATATATATATATAGTATGTGGACACACATATATATATATATTATATATATATATGTATATATATATATATATATATATATATATATATATATATATATATTGTATGTACATACACACACACACTGTTATAAATTTAAGTCATGTCAATCATAAATTAACCACATACAGTTAAAATGATTCTTTACTCTTATAATATAAAATTAACTAAATGTAAAATATTGACATAAATGTTGAAATCATCACATACAGCTGTGATACCAACTGCCATCAACACTTCCTGACTCTCGTAGCATCTAAACAATAAAACACTATTGGTTAGTTAATGTTGTAGATGTCATTAACACATTACTATCACTTTATTAAAAAATTGCAAGAAACTGAACTGTTTTAACGATGTATTTTTAGCAACTGTCAAAATCTAATTAATAAAGGAGCCATACTTACGCTGCCACCGATCCCAACAGAATGGACTCAAATAAGGTCTAAAAAAACAATAATATATATATATATATATATATATATATATATACGATGTTTTACAGCAGAACTCATAGTTTTCCATACTGTTATGTTGAACTACCACATTTACTCTATATATTCTCCCCTCTTTATTTTATTTCGTGGTCTGTTCCTTCACAAATAATTATTAAAATATTATTCTATATTTTGGAACAAGACCAAAATATGATAATCGCGCTAATTTTTTATATTTATACTGTAGGGTTTCTATTCGTGGGAGGGTCATAAGAGAGAGCAAAATATTACACTGAATTCTTCGCAAATGCACGAAGTATAAACTTAATAATAATGTTAACATTACTGACTGATTGACTGATATATACATACAAATAACGCCAACATGATGAAGTTGATTGGCCACTGACGTCTGACATCTGGACAGCAAGCCAACACAATTATGCACATAAAGGTCATAGCACTGAAAAAACAATCTCAACATCATGACACCGGAATAATATAATCAAAGGTAATTGTGCTGAAAAATATACGCCCAAAAGTTGTTACATTGAAAAACAAATGCCCCAATATTGCAAACATGTATTATTATATGGCAACTCGAGAGACAGCAACACTACATGTGTGTAAAATGAAACAACAAATCTATTGCTGGCTTGGCAATAATCACAATACGCAACAATTTGTTGTATGGCCTTTTCCTCTCTAACAAGTAGATTGGCCGGTAAGTTCCTACACCTGTGTTCCTATTTGATCCAATCTCATGCACTCTGTTATTCAGCTCATGCTCTAGGGGGTGCCTCCGTGGTCTAGCAGTAGCATGTTGGACCACAGATCACTACCACCCATATCTTTGCGTGGGCATATCTGAAGGTTGTTTCATCTTGATTTTGCCTCATTACCTTAGGAGGTCGCTCGGCCCATTTAGCCTACCATGTGCACAAAAGTTGCCGTAAAAAATCAATCATCATCATCATCATCAGCTCATGCTCTCTCAAATCACCATGGAGAATGTCATGTCATCCTCAGCCCTTCTCTACCTCTCATACTGTCCACCTCATACAACATGCTTCTCTTCACCCAGTCAACATCATCTTTCTGTAAAACATGTCTCAGACACCTCAACCAATTAAATCCCTATTCTCTCCTTCAACTCTACACTTGGTACCTTATCCCCCAGATATGCACCATTCCCACAATGCACTCTCACTACTGATGCTAGATTTGCTCCTCCAGGTAACTGAATTATTCAACTGTCTAGATACACAAACTTTTCCAGATTTATGCATTCCCATACATTAATATCCTCTTCATTACCTGCTCTTTCACAAATGCATCCCCAATTGTACTTAACCATCAACCACACACTCTACACTACACTGAGTCACTTCTAGTACACTTCCCACAGACAGCACATGGCCACTTCCCTGTCCTCTCAACATCACCACAGTTTTCCCCTGAAACCATCACCTTTGTTTTGCTGACATTAATCTTCGACCCTTTTGCCTCCTTCACTTTAATAAGCACAATTGTATTGAAACCTCTATAATATTTTCTAGCTACATTCAGTACCAAGTATAGCTGACAGTTCCTTAATTGTTTTGTTCAGGTAACACAATCAAGAATCAGTTCAGTGAGAGTCCAGACATTTAACCTGGCAACCAAGTCAGGTTAGGCACCAAACTGACGGAGGTCTAGTTATCATTTCGCTGATATCTAGCACAATTAGGTGCTCTGGTTTATAATAAAGGCAGATGCCATTTAAACCGTTTGCACATTTGTGAGAAATGTGCAAAATTAAATGATATAACCTAAATATAAATTCAATGATTTTACTTACAATGACACTCCCCATAGCCATGGATTATTATAACTGTATTCCCGTAATGGTTCGCTGAAAAGAAATAACAGTCAGTGACAACATATACAAACAACTTCTAGATTGGATGTAATTAAAAAATGTATAGAAAACATAGCGTGTAAATGACACTACAATTACATTATATATATATATATATATATATATATATATATATATATATATATTCTCAACACACAGAATACTTACATGTAGAGGAAGAGTGTTATAAATATGATGGTAACAAGAAGTTGGCACAGCAAAATGCCATAAACCTTTCTGATAAAACCTGAAAATAGAAATGATTACATTGTTTGTAATTGTAAAGAGCCCATTTAATCACACACACACACACACACACACACACAATAAATAAAATTATTATTTTAACCAGTAAGATAGAACAATTAAAATGTTTGCTTAATATAAGTATAATTTACACATGTATAATAAATGCTTTAACTGTTAATACGTGTGTGTTGTATCACATATCTTCAAGTATGAGCTGATATCAAGTACAAAACATTTTTATGTGATCACTAAAGATTTTAACAAACTCCCATACAAGTGTCAGATGGTTCAGTGAAACTCTTGTAAGCATGACACATTTTGCTACATTTCACAAAAACTTTGTATAGAGATGTATAGACAAAATCACCAAGTGATGATCATAGTTATATTAATATGATACACAAAACACACTGAAATGGTTATATTTATTAACCGCAGAGGAGTGAGTATGTGAGCCATTCGTTCAGCCTTGGCAGTGATCATAACTAGGACAAGTGGCTGAGGAATGAAACCCTAATGAAACATCTCACACAAACGAGTCAGTCTCACAAGCTGGAAGTTTGCAGTGCAATGCTCTAACCACTGCAGTCCCCTAAACTGCAGATGATTTTATTTGCACATAATACACATCAAAGAATTGCAATTCAGGTGTTGTTTAATTAGTTAACATAGAATATAAAAACTATGTTAGAGATGGAGATAAAATATCATACCTGTAATTATATAATTAAATATATTAGTCATAAAGTTCATATGGCTATGATTAACATATTTAAAACATTGTGCTTAAAATTCAATAAAGTCAAGTTTGTGTCACAATTCAACAAAATCAACTTCTGAAGTGCACACTATCCTATGTGGCATATGACCCCCAGCATGTGGCAAAGTGGTGACATCCCAAGGAAACATCCCACCAACACAGGTGTTAAGTTAGATTCAAACCCAGAACCTGAAGGTATGCAGTAGAGTGTTCTAACCATTCTTCCATTAGAATGCCCTTAATTCTCCTTTTTTTCATTGAATTTGTACTGAACAATGACTACATTTTAGGAACTACAGTTTGAAATATAAACTGAGAAATAAAATTTATTTTGACACTGTAATCGTGTTTAGTCAATATATATATATATATATATATATATATATATATATGTATTTAATTGGTGTAAACCATTTAGAAGCTTCACACTAAGTAAAACACAAATCATAAAATAATTATGTGAATGATATACCGAAAAGGTAATAATAATAATAGTAAATTCTTTTAAGTACCCCCAGTATATTTAATAAAGCACCCTTACTTAAGCTGGAGCAACTCAAATGTGTTGTACAATGATACAGTACAATAACAAAGTGTACATCTATAAACATATATGAAGAGGTTATCAATCAGATTTATGAGTCATAGAAAAATAATTATGTTAAAATTTATAAAGATCTAAATATTCTAATGATTCAATTTAAATAAACTAATAAAATCAACATAAAGTATATCACATATTATATAATCATTTACTTTGATGGATTAGTAGAGCTTAGCCAGACAAGAATAGAAATATCCGAGCACTGCATTCAATATTCACCAACGAATGACCGGATTACAATAAAACAGATAAAAATTACATTATTAATAATAATATTGTATATTTAATAAAGTGCCCTTACTAGCAGGAGCCATTCAAAGGCACTGTAGAAATAATATGTAATATAATAATACCCCAAATAATATGTCTGTAAAAACCCTATGAGATTTAAAAGATAATTATTATTTATCTGTGAAAGCAACCTTGAACAGGTGTGCTTTTAGAACAGATTAAAAACTTTCAGGAGACGACATTAACAGCCAGATAGTTACTCACCGAGGCGAATTGACTTCTCAGAAAACTCAAAGTTGTACGCATTATAATTAAAGTTATCGTTATCAGTAATTGGAGTCTCTTCATCCTGTACTTCCATGGTTATTGTTGCTAAGCGACCATGAACCAGTCAAAGTTCTATCAATATCCACCTATGCCTGGAAATAAAAATCATAAATAATGTATATATATATATATATATATATATATATATTACAATTATATTCTAGGTGAGCTACAAGTATTATATTAATTTCCCATAATCACTTCAACTCCAGAAAACAGATGGTGATATTGTTCTGTGATAACTAAATAATGATTTTTCAAGCTGCCCAATTATAGATTGAGACCAAATAAGAAAATCAGGCTGATGACTGTTTTATTGAGGGGTGCATAGAAACATGTACTATTGGGATCCAGTCCCTAGAATATTTACATGTGAATATTTTCTTTCTTTGTTACAGACAGAAAGCTGTAAAAATTCCAGCTACATATGTTGTAGGTGTACACCATCGTCATCATCACTGAGTGTCCCTTACAAGATGCTATTAATAAAATAATCAGGGTTGCAAAAACCGAATAACAGCCAAACATTCCCTAACACAGAAAACTAATGAAGATATTTTTATATCTTTATTGATCTTGTGACAGAAACACCACAAATGATTGGTTCGTTGTGAACATTGCTCCAACAGTCTAACACCATTGACACATTCTAATTATTATAAATAATCATCATAATCAATATTCAGTTATTTAATTAGTACACACCACACTAAAATTGCACTAGTTTCTTCAAATAGTGTAAATGTTCAGGTTTTCGAGTAAACTTCTGCTGACAGTGGCATTCTACTATACAACGGTTGGTTGTGACAGCCATGACAGTATTGATGTTCACAAGTGGCTCTCTACAATATGACAGTTGGTTGTGACAGCCATCCAGGGTTTTGGCCACATGTCATCAGCGACAGATGGCTAGACAAATGCTGTGACTAGTACCAGACCATCATGAAGCAGTAGCTGGTAAAGAAGACTGTCATCATGCAGCAAGATGGCCGGAGTACCATCAGTGGTCAGCCAAGGTAAAGGCTTCTTAGTGGATGTCATGGATACAGGCACCACTCACAAGACTGCTGAGGCCTTTAAAACCATGTTTCAGGACTACAAAGCCCGTGCTGAGAGAACCTTAGTATGTCTGGAATGGACACTCCTTTGCTGCTGGGAATGCCAGAAATATCCAAAAGATGAGGACGGAGTTGGAGAAAGAAGATGGGAACCTCATAAAGTATGGGTGCTTCTCCCGTGTTCTCAACCTGCTGGGCGGGCGCCTCCATGGCCTAACTGGTAGCGCAGTTCAAACCACTGCCAGACTATGTCAGAAGAGTGTTTCATCTTTCACTTCTCCTCATTACATTTGGAGGTCGCTCGGTCCATTTAGCCTACCTTGTGCACAAAAGTGGCCGTAAAAGGGCAACATTTACATTTTATGTTTTCAACCTGCTAGGCCAAGATCTAACACCATCCTCTATAATGATTTAATTGTAATCAGGTATAGGTGCGTATGTAATACATTCCCTATACATTAGCCATTAAGTCACATGCAATACTGGAGGTTATAGCCATTTTTCGGCTAATTTTATAAACTTCTGTCTGTGGTGTCAGTCAGCATGCATGATAAATCCTTCATGGTAGGATGATTTTAACTGGTGAGTGAGTGTATAGAATTGACCAATTAACGAGTATGGCGTATTCAGAAGATGGCCATAAGATTTGTTTTTATTGATGACATTCTCCGCATGTCCAACTCAGGTGAATGGTGGTCACCAATAGGGAAATCTTTTTGTAAAAGATTGTCACCTTAAGGCAAAAAAAGATTCTCAAAAGTGACCATGTGAATGGCAATTCCTGCTCATGCACAAGGCGATGGTGTGATTATCTAGGAAAATATTGCACAGACATAAGCATCAGTCAGATCTGAACTCAAACCTAAAGCTTTACATCACAGTGCTTTAGCAACTGTGTTATTCGATCACTCTACACTAGAGTCGTGTGTGGACCGACTATTTTGGGCGGAAACTATCTCGCCTCATTTGGCTCTCCAACTGCCCCACCCTGCAATAACATTTTATTTTGAGGCCAGCACCACCACGCAAATTTGCAAGTGGCCTGCAACCGCATCACCCAGCAAAGAAAACGTTTATTTAAGCTGGCTCCGCCCTGCATCCAGGAATCTACTCTACACCACCTGTAAGATCATATAACAAAATGTCATCTCTCTGGTGTCTCTATTGGTTCTTACAGTGTTCTATTTATGTGTTGACAGCATATATGTGCAACAGGTTCAGGTCTTTTGCACCATCAATAATTGGTCATCTGTCTTTTGCCATTTGATAGCTTTAAAAGGTTTGATCAATGTACAATAAACTTATTTTGTTGCGTTATATTTATAATTTGCTATGGTTTATAAAAATGATTAAGATAAAGAAATAAGTCTATGATTATACATAAATTGGTAAATGTCTTTTATAAGATTGTATTGTTGTATTGTTAAAGTTTGGGGTAGAGACCCCTGGCTGTCAGCTATTGAGCACAGCCATTTTACAAGATAATTTTAATGCACTATATCTATGCAATATAACCAATGTTTCATTGTACATATATCAATTGTAATTAAGGAGACACCCATTGGAACTAATAACCTCTCCTTATATTATTACAATCAGGTCTGTTCCCATTCATCTTTCTGATTAAGGGATCATCATAATTACAATTGTTGATGACAGACAAAAAATAAAGAGAATAGTTACAAAAAAATGAAAAAAAAGGTACTGATTAAAGCCATAATATATACATGAAGATAGATATTTCTTTGAATCAAGCATATCTTGAGATGACAGACAATGAATAAAGAGAACAGTTAGCAAGCAGATCTCAAATGGCAGTTTTGAGTAATTAAGAAATTGAATCACTACAAAATAGTGCTGATAGTTAAAGTGTGTGATCAATTATATTTTGTTTAATTTTCACTCACAATCACAAAAGTCACAGCAATGGGCCAAAGTAATTAAGGGGCTAAAGACCGAAGGGGCAAATGACCTAAAGGGCAAATGACCTAAAGGGCAAAAGAACAAAGGGCAAATGACCGGATCCGATGTGCCACACCTGATCATTTCCTGTAGTCACCATATACAATAGATCACTGGATGGTTTAAACGCTTTCCAAGTCTTTCTCTGTGTCTGGTAACAAGCTGTACAACATGCCTTGTTATACAATGGCTGTACAGGCAATCTTGTTTCCTTGTATTCATGCTGTATTAAAATATGTTCAGGTTATTTTAACACACACATACAAACACACACATGTTATATAATGTATGACTGTATTAAATACTGATTGTAAAGTCTTGAATAAACATACTTGCAATATCTAAACTGATCTCAATGTTATATAAAGAATAATCAAGAAACCTTTTTTAAGTTAAAAAAAGGTATAAACCTTTTTAACAGTATAACCAGGCTTCATTGATGTGGTTAATTGTGGCAAATACCATGGGTTCCATATTTCTTTCAGCCAACAATTGTCAGTCGGATGTCATTTCTAGCTGATAACCTGGATGAAGCCCAATTATCTATCACTGATAATATTCAGACTATCAACCCACTAGCTAACTAGACAAAACTGGTTATTTATCTGTTTGCAAGTCCTGTTTGTTTGTATGTGCATGTATTTAAGCATTCATAATCTGTTGGTTTTGTCAGCATGTAGATCTCTCTCTGTGTGTGTGTGTGTGTGTGTAAACACAGCTTAACCCAGTCTAATCCAAGATACTGTGTATATCAACTCCAGCCAGTTCGCCAAACTAGTTTGGTAACAGCTGGAAATGTAAATGTGTTTTTAATCAGTGTACATAATATTCGAATTGCTCCACTGGTAAATTTATGCAAACAAAATAGTAGATATTCTACAGATATTGGCCTATATCTGGTATTTGTCATAATAGGTGACACTGCCATTTGGTAATGGCTGACTAACAGAACACTGCTGAGAGAACTAAATGTTAACTTTCTCATGACAACAGCTAATGATGGTTTTGGCAAAGGGTGGCACTGGTTAGCTGTAATGTAGCATCTCATTGAATCTGTTTGATAGAATGATGAAACTGTATGACAGTATGATGTTTTAATGGCTGACCATTGGCAAAACAACGAATACTGGTTGTTTGTCATCGCTATCAAAAGATTCATTTCAATCGACTTCAATTATCTACTTAGCTTTTGATTCAACCCACAGCATGATACATCTGGTAAACTATAAATATCCTTCATGATATGTGGTATATGTTTCTTTTGTGATTCATAAAATCATAATGTGATGTCAATTGTTTTAAATAATTCAGCACTGGTCCTTCTGGACTTACTGGCTGTATTTGACACAGTTGACCATAATGTGGTATTCCAAATGTAATGTACTTATCAAACAAAGTGGCTAGGTAGTTTCAATCCTATTTAGAATGATGTTCCTAGAAGGTGCCTGTTGACAAATCAAGTTTCCTGTGATCTCTGAAGTTTATCATCTGCTATTCCACAAGAATCAGTTCTCTACCCTTTGGTTTTCTTGACACAATACACACTTACTACAGTGATCCTTATCATTGTCACATTTTGTATAGGTTATTTAATTACATACCATACGGCATAACTGATTATAAAATCAACTGCCACCAGTGAATTCAGAATGGCATAGATCAAGGAGTGAGAAATCATAAACAATACAATTAGGTCAGACAAATTGTTCAAACACTACTTTGGTCAGTCAGAGAAAGTTGATTAATTCAAAATATTATAAAAAAATTTTTTTATACAGGATTACCCAGTCTCTAAACATAGTGAGGGTTTCCTTTTGACTGAGTGGCTAGTCATGCTTTCCTCACAACCACTCACAGGAGAGCTGTACGGCAAGATACAGTTAAAATACCATGAGTGTGGTCACTCAAAGTTAAGAGTGTTTTAAATCATCGTAGGATCTTTAACATCCCTCCATTTTAATAAATTAATTAATTCAGAGGAGATATCAGCATCATTCAACTTGGCCAGACAATCATAAAGATTAACACCTTAAGGATCCATCAATGTCACAGTAACTGAATCTATGTAGGAACTCTTTTCCATTACAGTGAGTGATTAGTATAGCTTAAACTTGTTAAAGACACTTCATCACAAAGGCTCAATGAGCATCACCTTCTTTTGGGGTCACCTCTTGTGACAAAGAGGATGACACAGTGGGTCAGTTCTAACACCCCCAACCGACGGGGGTCTCTCGTACACTAGAACAGATCATCCTGTCATGTGCTATTTCAGGAGTCTGTGTCTGGGCTTAATTCATATGGAGATTTCACAGTTGATCTATCATCTGCCAGCTCGTGGAATGGGTAGCCATCAGAGAGCAGATTAGAAAAGTTTCAATTTGTTCTTAAAGCGTGTTTATTTAAGGCTGCTTCTTTAATTAAACAACATCCATTATTCAGCTAAGTTTTAGATACATCTAATTAACCTGGCTTAAAAGCGTTGGTATCTATGAGCACATTTTATGATCTGTCATTGTCCCAGCTCATTCCAGTTTGTGGGAATAACTAGCAAATGTGTATATACCTTTCAGAATATAAATACTGCCAGGTGGCACCAAACATTTCACAAGGGAGCACCAAAAGTGATGAACAGTGGCATACATCTCATAAAGTTATGGTTGGGTAATGTTCAACAGTTACTTTAATTTAGAAATGTTTAGACATCCGCACAACCATGAAATCAACATCCAGTCCACTTTATGGAACATACAAGCATTGGACAATATATGTTATAGGATAATGAAATGAAAGCTCAATTCCAATTTTCAAATATTTGGTTTTGGCTGATACTCTTTTTTTCACACACAGTCACACCACTGGGTTCATAGATACTCTTTCTAAAGCATAACCATATCGGTAAATTGACAGATATAGAGTCAGTGAGGGGGGGGGGACAACACATATACAACCCTCTTCAAAAGCTATGTACTATACTGAAGCATATATAATATAGTCACCCTTTTATAGCCATATATCAACAACACTGCAAGCAATGAACATAAATAATACAATAGTTTAAGCAAAATTCCAATATTATCCCAAAATTATTCTGTGAACACTGAAATATACTAATTATGTGCAAATCTATTTGATAAGCCAAATTTAGAAAATATCAGCATTGCAGATAGTACTCATGATCTATAGTCAACAATTAAGGGCTCTGATGATGATTGATGTTTTATGGCCACTTTTGTGCACATGGAAGGTAATGAAGCAAAGTCAAAGATGAAACACCCTTCAGATAGGCCCATACTGAGAATCGAACTCAGATTGAAGTGATCTGTGGTCCAAAATGCTACCAACTTGACCAGTCTGATGGTCAGTGTCAGACTTATGGTAGTATAATAACACTCACTGCACAGTATCTCTGAATAGCTTCTGATAGCAAGTGTCCATTAAGACATTACTGTGACAGCAAAAGTGCACATGTACTGTCTAGTCACAAGAAATGGTGTACCAGGTAAAAAAAAACATTAACCATGTGGTAACTGTGACAATTAGAAACCATTCCTGAGCAGCTGGACAATAATTTTATGTTATTTACCATATATACACACACACACATATATATATATATATATCTATATATATATATATATATTATGGCCCTTGCTAAATGAGGTTATCACAACACCATGGTTAAAGAACCTGACTACTGCAGTGCTCTAATTAGAGAGTACTCTGCTGTATAAACATCCAAGTTATCAATTCGAATCTGACTCATACCTGTGTTTATGGGATGTTTCACTATGGAGTTGCGCTCCTTGCCGGTATATCCCAGGTGTGACCTGAGTGCCAAGGCTGAACGAACTACTCACTCATGCACCTGGAGTAATGTTTATAAACGATGATGCTGGTTATTGTGCCAGCTGTAAATAATGAAGATCAACATCATATATCAAGAAACATAAACACAGGTTAGACAGTTGTTCCTAAACAAACTCCCGTAATTGTCAAACAACAACAAGGCAGCCAAGAGACAATGTTCTGGATCATCCAGTAATACTATAAAAGTATAAGAACAACTAATCCAGATCATGAAGGATGGAGATGAGCATCCAGAGGAAGAGATGATGTTTGATTGATGATAATGACAACACAAGGAAAGGGTGATAGCCCTCATTAAAGAGATAGCACAAGGGCACTGGTTGATTTATATTTTTGCATTTCGTTTTACATAATAATAACATTAATTAGAAGTGTTCGTAAAGTGCGTGGATTATCAAGAATGTTGTCTGGCTGTTTCCATTGAAATGGTTTCCAGATAAAATGGCAACAGATCAACAGAACAAAACAGCCACAAATAAAAATACACAGTATCATATTTATATCAAATTTACTTAAAAATGGAAACTATGTTTACAAGAAATAACTTATTTAATGGATTGGCTATACCTGTGTAGATAATTTCTATACCTATGTAGATAATCTATAAAACATACTGCCCCAGGAGCCTAACAAATCTAATAGACCTGTATTTTTATGCACACAATATGGTATCTGGGATCTATGAAGGTGAACTGCATTACAAGTGGACCACAGATAGCAACAATCTGTGTGCATCAGTGGTGGAGCTGGAATGACACGATAGGACCTTTTGATGGGACACAGTTTTTTTCCATTTGAGAACATGACATCGCATAATTTAGGAAAGTCAACTGAAATTTTGTCATATTTACATTATTTTAATCCAGATAGAGTGATAAATTATGTTGATACTGCTAATGATGATGTCATCATGTTATCTAACTATCTTTGACTATGTTACGATCTGAACATAGAATAAATAAATGACCTAACCCCAGCCTTATTTGGTAGAGGGATTAGAAACATTATTGTCAGGGACCATCTAACTTGTGATTTGTCTTGCTGTACTTGTGTGATCAACTCCAATTTCTCTCTGAAGTCTGATGGACCAAACTTTTCTTCTCTGTTCGTTCTTGTGTGAGATTTATTGTTATTTCGTGCATTCAATATGGAAACCAAGTGGTTGTATATTGAGCTACTGTGTATACTTGTGGTTGAGTCGATTATTTGGGGATGGGAAAAGGGTGTTCTCAGAAGCATCTCCACTTCTATGCGCATCATACTTCCAACCAGCTGAAGGAAAGATGTTTTGGGCCATCCTTGACATTATAGGATTCATCCCAATAAGAGCTTGGAACAAAATCGTCACATCGCTGCCTACTAATCAATTGTTATTCAATAAAAAATGATTAATTTTCACCAAACTGTTATTTGGATTGCAAAACATATATGATATACCAGTCTTTATGTAACAATACCTGCTAGTCCTGCACTGTTACCTACCAGTACCTCCGGATGATTAGCTAGCTATAGAATAAAAATCACTGCTCACATTGCACACCAGTTGCCGTGAAGCAATTAATTAATAGCACTTGTCAGTTGAAGTTACAATCAGGTGTGTTTGGCGTGACATGTTTGTTTATTAATTATAACATCAAAGTGAATAGAAATGTTTTAGAAAACCACATAGGCCGTCATACCCAGAGGATGTATGTCACTACTGGAGCTGTTATGCCTGAACAAGGCCCACAAGGAGAGCTGCAAAATGCCACTCACAACTACCTGGGGATAATCGATGGAAGTTACAGCTATTGTACTTAGATACATTCATCAAGAACTGCAGCTTCTATGCACAAATATCCCAGGAATACGAGGAAGAAGTTGACAAGGCTATTGTTCAGAAGATCATAATGTTAGAGATATAGCTGACCAACTACGTCCCCTCACGAGTGACACTGATCTGCGTCAATGAGACAACAATATTGCTGATGCATGTGATGTCTGGTTATCTTTGTTGCATGACCCAGTTCTAGCTCCACACAAAGCCATAGTCAACAAACGCTTCAACCAAGCAAGTACAATAGAGCACCTTGTGGCATATGCTCTACATCCCAGTTAAAAGAGTGCTAAACTCTCCTCAGATCAGTTGATTGTGGTCATCCACTGAGTGAATATTCTCTAGTTTTGGTGCATCCATACTAAAATAAGGAACAGACTAAGTAATGAGAAAATGTCATAATATATTAAAATACTAAATAGACATTGCAGGCTTTGTTGATTTAAATAATTGAAAGTGAAACTTCCTAAGTTTAGCCCATACATTAGAGGGGGATAATACCAAAAGAATAGAACCACCAATTAAATTACATTAATGTTCTCAGTAGTTAGTGGGACATGACATGGGGTCAATTTAATTCCGGAATTGAGAGTCAATTCCTACTGATTATTTAAAAAAATGGAATTGATAAATTTTGAATTGAAGTTTCCTACAAAAAACAATTAAATCCACAAATTAATTTACCATTTAATTCAGAAATATTTCTTTTTCCATGACAATCCCACTCAGAGTAGGTATTCGGAGTACCCTACTCATGTTAAAAAAAGTTGGTAAAAAAATAGAATTAAAATTGAGAAATTTGATGTGGGATTGGAATTGACCTCATGCCTGTGACATTGAATTGTTTATACAGTGGGGTGGAGGTGATATCAGTGTTCATTATCAGGTTACTGTATCTCCAAGGAGTTTCTTCCCGGAAGAAAGGTTTTTTCTTCCCGACAAAAACCCATGTCTGCCCATGGGAAGGGATAATTACCCTCCTACCAGGAAGAAAAACTATCCCAGTTATGTAGGACGCATGAGGTGCCCATATAATGAGACACCAAATGGAACAAAATAAGAATGTGTTTTTTGAATCCTCCATTATTGTTGTTGTTATAAAATATGCTTCACTTTAATGTTTCACAATTATTGAGTTGAGTAAATCACCATTACTAATGGCACTAGAGTCATAGATATAGACTGACACTGATAGAGTCTAGATCCTCTATATCAGTCTATAGCCATGAATCTAATGCTCGCTATCCTCAGTAATCATGATGCCTGCAGGAGAAATAAACATAAACAAGTTCAAATGGGGACATCCCCTGCTCTTGAGCTTGTTGTCCACCCTTGTACTTGTAGGTCACTGTTAGTTTGGTCCGACATCTGATATACACTTTATGAAGGGTGGGCATAAGGTACTTGATTTCCAGGTTCTATAGACCGATCCCGCTACGACTGCGACACCAAGTGGAAAATAACTGAACCCTGATGTTAGGTTAGAAGGATGTGACTGCTCATGTAGAATCTTGGATTACAAGGCAAATGACAATCCCACTTTTTTTCAACAACAAAAGCAAATGGAAATTTTTTCCACTTGATCTTGCATATTTCCTAGATCTAACTGTGTTTAATTTGTTGTCTCACAAAGGTAAGAAAGGTGTTATATTTCCACTGTGTTTACATTCAATATTAAACATGTTCAATGTATCAGCCAGCTCATTTACATATAAAGGTGGAGCTTGTTAAATCATGCTCTTGTCTCATTTCGTAGGCAGCAGCAGTGATCATGTGATACTGAATATTCATAGATTTCACACAACCACCACGCTGACAATGTTGTTTCTTCAGCAGGATTGTTTATGTTTTAACGGACACAAATTTCAGAATAAAGTACATTATTCTTTTTATTCTAGTTTATATTATTTGTATCCTGAATAAATAAATGCTGGATTCATGGCTTAATTCACAAAAAAATAGTGTGCCTGTTGCACCATTGACCAAAAAGATGGCCTGATCCAATTTGTTGTTTTAGCAACACCTTCAATGATATCGTATTTTAGGGCACTGTTTACATATACCTGAATATCAAAACATGCTATCTACATTCGGAATAGATTTGCATGTGAGTTTCTTCTAGTTCTAGATTGGCTCAATCCCAATGACTTTCATGTTATCGGCTGGTTGGCATATTTTTTCTGACCTAACAATTTGCCCCAGATCCAAATGAACATGCGTAGTGGGATCGGTCTATTAACATACTTTAAGAAGTTGGTGATGTTTTAGCTATACGTGTATGAAAGATCTTGAAACGATATGAATTTCCAAATTATAGATGATTTATATACAGTATTGAAGTACCTACTCTGAGTAGACTGCTTCATGCTCAATTTACACAGACCAGCTGTTAGTTTTTCTGTGATTATCCAGCAGCAATGGAAACTCTAAACTGCTAATAGTTTTTCTCTCTCTAACTTTTAAGTTAATAATTCTCTGATTGGTCAGATTTAATTGATTTTAGGCACTTGGAATTTTAATTCTTTAACATATCAATATTTTAACCTACAGTTTCCCTATGAAAGGTAATGACTGTGTGACAGACCATAGACCAGCTTAGAGTAGATATAATTATCACACAATAGTGAAAATTAATACATGTGACGGTAGGCCTAGACCCTGGCTTGGCCTTAGCTTAGGAGAAGGATTTGGTCTATAAATACCTTTTATTGTCACCTGAGGACTAGATCTAGTAGCTGCGGTCTATTTGGTAGGCTAACAGTGTGTTCAACAGTACTTAGTTATGACGGGTTCTCATTGATGATTGAAGAAAATATTAGACCATCTAGACTCTAGAGATCTATTTCCAAATCGTGATAATACTAATATGTGTAGTAACAATAACAAAGAAGACTACATGCATTTTTAGTGCACTAATATCTATTTATTTTTATATAATAACGTGTTCAAATAAGAAAACTTGAAATCGTCAGTGACTTGAACAACACAATTCAACATGGGCCTTAATCAACGTAATGCCGGGCCTATCTAGATCTGGACACTGACTAAGACAGTCACTAGCCTACATCATCATCATGATCTTCCCCATCAAACAATTACTCAGTGACAAATGTAAACTAAATGTGCACGTTTTAATAAAATATTACTATACTTACAATTGCTAGAGAGCGAAGAATTTAACCTGACTAATTATAATCACATAAAACCTTTTCCTGTATTATCAACATAAATCCAGAAATTTCCTTAAAACAAGTCATACGATTTTGACGATGTGTTTACCAAAATCCTAATGACGTCACATCAGCTTCAGGTTCATGCTGACGGCTAAATGTTTACTCTGTCGTGGGATGGACATTTCTTGCCGCCGCCTAAATAAGGTGATAGTCAGACTTTGAGCTCCGAAATTTAAGCATTGGTTAAGACCATGGAAAACAAAATATAACATTTTACTGAAAATCGAGAAATTAGATTAATATACCATCGGAGAGGACGTTTTTCTGGGTTACGAAAAAATAGCAAAGTGAGAAATTAGAAATGATGCCATCGTCCATTGTTGTGTTTTTTGTTGTTGCTTATTTTATTGTATTTTTTATAATTTGTATTTTTCTGTGCATTTCAGTGAAATTCAGTATATGTACATGTGTATTATCAACTTTATTATTCCTTAACTCACTAAAAATCTACGGGTAAATCAGACTATTAATTTACACTGTTATTCATTCACATTTACTCATTCACTTGGTTGGCATATTATGTTTTCCAGCGAAAGTTTTGACCAGCATCAACATTATTATTTCTTCACACACCAAAAATCTAAACCAGACTTTTAATTAACTATAACTTGCAGTGTTATTCATGCACATTTATTCAATCACTTGGTTGTCACTCAAGTAATAAATAATTAGGGAGGCTACAGTATTTAGAGAAGCTACAATAATTAGGGAAGCTATACATTTTTAGAAGTACACATGTATACATAAAAGCTAATTACCCCATTGCCAAATTACAGTTTGCGTTACCTCAAACAATGTTACAATAAACAGAAGGTGCCATTACATATTGTATTTCAATTTTTCACTTTGACATTTTTTCCATTCAATAGTCATATGTATGCAAATATTATTACAAAACTTCAGAACTACAAACATGACATAATAATTGGTACAGAACAAATGAACTTTGATTACGGTACATACAAATTGATCAGTACAAAACACCCACGATCTACCGGGTGCATTTATTACAAATGGTTTCCAAACAATATTTGTGATATTTTGTAATGGTTACTTAATTACTTTTATCATGGACAAGGAAAAAATACAAAGTAAATATTTTATGTTCAAATCAAGGATATTAGTTAGCATCAGACTTTGAAGGCATGATTTAATTCTCATTTTCTGTTATAAATTTAGCATAGTGTACTAAAACAGATGACGGTATAATAAAACGTGAAATATATATTATATATGATATATTTGGAACTATTATTGGATATGGACAAGCTGGGTCAAATGGAATTAAATTTAAGAAAGTTTTAGAAGTTGTGAAATAATCATTTTGTATATTTATTGAAGTATCTTGTAATTGTAGTGAATATTTATCTAATTAATATATTTCTATGTATATATGTATATATATATATATATATAGGGCTGTCATGGGGTGAGGCTCAGGCCTCAGCTAAAGATAGGACCTTGTGGCAAAACATTGTTATGGCCTTATGTCCCACTGGGGACGAAGAGGATAAGTGAAGTAAGTGATATATATATATATATATATATATATTAGTTTTATGGAAGCTGTGCAAAATTAAGCCCAAGTTTATTTCCATAGAGCTGAAGAAAGTTTCACGTACTGAAAGCATAATAGAAGAGACTTAATTTCGCTAAGCAGTAGGTCTGTGTTAAAAAAACGGAGGTTTGAGGATGAATAATATGAGGCAGATGACAGTCATATGCATGTTGACATTTGTTATCATTTTGATAAATGGTCAAATATAAACAAACTATTCTAGAGTCTCCAATAGTTTGCATATAATTCAATTAATAGATATTCAACTTCTAAATAATAATGAAAGGTATTTTTTCTATTTATAGTACAGGGTTAACCGCATCGTGGAAAATAAAAAAATCATTTTCCAGATACTCGAAATGTCCTTGAATTTTACAAAATCACAAATGTCCTGGAAAAATATTGCATGTGGAAAAAATCTACTTAGAAGAATATAAAGCGCGCGTGAATAGATATTATATCTGTAGAAGAGAACTTAGATTGTAGAAGAAAATGAGTACCGGTGTCTACAAACTCAGACCGGGACATATAGTCTTGATATCCCATGTTATTTAAAAATTAAAGTGGGTGGATCAGACAGCTAGAAGGGGTGAGGATGAGGCTGTACCATAAAGATTACAATACTCGAACATATATTAAATAAATTTGATATGCTTTTTGGCGCATATCTTGATTTATTACTTTTAAATGTTGTATATTTTGGCTGATACTGAGGAGCCAATTAATATTGTCTCTGGCAACCCAGATCGAGTTTGTAATGAAATTAATTGAACTCCATATCTTTGTAAACAACCGACAACTGTCAATAATTCAGCACATTAAAATAGGTCTACATGCTGTCTGCTACCATCTTACGAATATCCACTGTTTTAAAGTATTCTTGATACGAGAAGGTTAATTGCCGGTGTAGTGGTACGTTATTAATATTAGAAATGCATATATATTCTCTTGAAAAGTTTAAATCTGTTCTGAAGACGCACCTGTTCAAGGATGATTTCACAGATAAATAATGACTATCATTAAAATCCTAACAGACATATAACGGTAATCTTCCGTCTATAAAGCGCACTTATTTTAAGTTTTTTGTTTGGGGGGGGAGGGTTGTTGATGGTGTACGCCTAATACACCATAACTAAATGTGTCCCTTTTCTTAAAGAATTTTTTTCTTCTACAGACTGATATATTTTATTGCTAAGGTCATTGTTTTTTGTTGTTGGTTTTTTAATACTTGTTTTACTAAACCGCCAATCAAAGCTGAAACCTGCCGCCGAAAAATAAAATTAACTTTTATTATTATTTTTGCGCGACCCGCCTGAAAACCGTGCAACAGCGGATTAGACTAATCCAAGATGGTGACAGGTCAGTTCCGCTTCGAAATTATTCCAGTTATTACTACGGTAAATGGGTCTTCAAGTCTAGAAATCTTGTTAATTTAAACTAATAAAAAAAAACCCTCATCGAGAAACACATAAATGGTTCGAACTTTGCGGAGATCTTCTTAAAATCATCATCGAAAATATGGCCGTGATAAGGCTGGCGCCGATAAAAGAATATCGGCATTGCTATTTATGATACTGTAAACTTAATTGGATTGTGTTTACGGTTATCATAATAAATTACGTAATTTCCTTGTGTCTTAATTATTATATTTTATCACCTTTAATTACAAAATGATCAGTATACAACGTGTGAACATAAATAAACTACAAGTAAAAACTTGCGAAAGATCTCGACTTATAGATCGACGTCCGTCATATTTAATCGATTAGCGATTGAGACAAGTTTGGTTATTAATTATAACGTCAAATGTTGCGACAAACAGCTTTTGATCTTTTTGCGAACCTTAGGGGGAAAAGTCTCTATCAGGCCCGTTATATGCGGAGAGTACGTAAACAAGAGGAACAATTTGTCCTTTATAGAAGACTAACATTTAAAATCTCAAATAGTCATATATAATTCCATATATCTTTATGGAATTTATCTTATGCTGACCGGCTGACTATATATATATATATATATATATATATATATATATTGTCTATTTTAAGTTAGTTTATCCCTTATATATTCTAATCTTTTGCCACTATGCAGCTGACATCGCGCAATGCCACAAACTTCCAAGCAACAGAATAGAATATCGGTGTGTCTATGGTGTTTGTAGAGGTCTTTCAGGAGAAGTGGGATGACGATGCCTGGTCGAAATGTAGTTTGTTCTGATAATCAATGCTGCTAGGTGATGATCTGAGAATTTGAAATCTTCAGGGGGGAAGATGGATTTTTAGTCTTCTTCGGTACATCGGGGAATTGAGCAGATAATGTACCGGGTTGTTGCCAGTGAGTGCTATGGACGACGAGCGGGTGTATAGAAGAGATTTCTTAACCTTCTATTAGCCTTTCCCTCCTTTGTGATTATATAATAACTAGATCCGTCGTATTCATGATGTATGTTCGGGGTTTTCCGAGTTTCCCGGATGCATAAAGGATGCATAATTATATACCATATTTTTATAGCACTCTTTTCATAAACTATATCGTGGGCGCCTCCGTGGTCTAGCGGTAGCGTGCTGGACCACAGATCACTACCACCCGTGTTCGAATCTCGGGGTGGGCATATCTGAAGGTTGTTTCGTCTTTGACTTCGCCTCATTACCTTTGGAGGTCGCTCGGCCCATTTAGCCTACCATGTGCACAAAAGTGGCCGTAAAACATAAATCATCATCATCACTACGACAAAAGAGCATCTAAATCGCTACGGATTACCGAACTCTGGCGTGGTCACAAGACTTAAGACCAACTGTGTGGTCAAATCCAGAACATGTACTGCCTCTGCGCCTCATGGGTAGAGCGTGGGACTATTTACCCATAGTTATGGTCATGTTGTACGGGAGGTCGGAGTTTCGAATCTCGGCTGTGGCACTGTAGTAGGAGGAGTTTTTCGTCCAACCAGGCAACTGGCAAGGTTTTCTCAGCCGAATATGCCATATATTGTAAATTTTAAATTCAGTTACAATTAGTCCCCTTGGAGAAGCCGTAAATTGCAAACCATATGAGTCGTCATCATTTAAGTTTGCCAGCCATATAAAATAACTACCATTTCTGCCATTATTATTATTATTATTATTGTTAGTATTATTATTATCATCATTATTATTATTATGTGTTAACCGTAAAATGCCGGTTATGTAGGTAATTAACATATCTGATAACAATGAACTGTCATTGTAGCTACTCTGTGGTAGCGGTATTGATTTTCCATGGCGAGTTATCATATGACATACCCTCATATGACATCAACGGCATTGATTAAACAGTCAGTCTAATTCAGATCCGATTCCAACATGGCTCATCAAGCAGTGCTTGGATGAGCTGGTCCCCCCTAGTGACTGCAACAATTAATCGGTCCATGGAGACGGCCAGTGTACCAATGTGCTTCAAATGTGCTCGGATAAGACCACTCTGGACCCACAGATATTGAAGATAGACCTTTTGGTTTTCTAACCTGGTATACATATTGGATCCAAGTTGATCGATTTAGACCCATATATATATATATATATATATATATATATATATATATATATATATATTTTTATAGAATAACATTTGTGTTAACATATCCAATACATTGATCTGTGCGAATCGAGTTACCGACTAGAAGTCAATAAACGGATGTCGAAAAGACAACATTTTGGCGACGAATAAAATTGGAATTTTTTTGAATAATAGATTGAATTCGAATGTGGTAAGAAAAAAGAATAATGTATTAAATAAGCCCGAAATAAATGATGGCGTCCAGTGTATGCCTATTACAGTTACCGCCACAATTTTAAAGAGAAGGTAAATAATCCAGAAGATTTGCCACGTGGTGTAAAAGGTTCGAGATGTACGTAACCGCTTCGATTTTCACAGATGAAAAATAGAAAAGAGCGATATTTTTGAAGAAAACTGGTGGTTGCATACCTAACATATCAGAAACACTGACGGATACAGGTGATACGTATATGAATGCAAAAGAAAAAGTAATCTCGTACTTCAAACCGATAATCAGTCTTTTGGGTGCAGCATTTTTCGCAGATCGCGACAAGCAGACGACTAAACGATTCATTCTATGTAACACGGTTACAAAAGTTACTAAGTACATGTGGGTACGAAAGTCAAGAATATGACAATATTAGAGATCAAATAATTGATAAGTGCACTGATTCAAAGTTGAGTAAACGATTGCTAGAAGAACAACTGACATTAGAAAAAATGATAAAAATAGCTTGAGAGATGGAAGTAACTAGTTAGTTATCAGTTGCACCAGAGCAAAAGTGACACAGAGACATCAAGCGACGTGAACGCTGTGCGAGGAAGATGGCAAAAGGATAAAAGTTGCTATAAATGTGGTCGTGTCGAATAGTTGAAAAAAAAGGTCAAACAAAACGATGACTGAAGTTAACATTATTGATTTTAATCCGAACAATATCGACTTAATTTTTACATATTGCACGGGCATGAACAAATAACAGATGAAGTTTTTGTTGATGGAAAATCAGTTGATGCGATTATTGATTCTGGTGCTGGTGTAAACGTAATTACTGGAAAGAATTTACGGTATAGAATTTCCAAGCAGAATTAAAACCATGACAGCGTGCGATATAAACCTACTACTGTAGTAGATGTTGATGCGGTGACTTTAATTAGGCGTAAAACCGCAATCCAGGCATTTTGCAGTTAGCTATACAGGCAGTTCAAGAACAGGTACCAGTTACTTCAATGCGATGAACTGAAGAAAAAATATGCGTTTTGTTGCGTAGGAAATTTGATTTATCGATCAATAAAACTCCATTTTTATGATACAGTAAAACTAATAGCGCAACCTGTGAGACGAGTACCGTTACATCTCGGAGAGAACTTGGACAGCAAGCTTGACAACTTACTAGAGAGTGACGTCATAGAGCCAGTTGAGGGTCCAACGCCTTGGATGTCACCACTGGTAGTTGTTCTGAAACCATCTGGTGAGCCACGAGTGTGCGTAGACATGTATCGTGCGAATGAAGCAGTAATGCATGAACGCCATCCTGTTCCGACTGTAGAGGAAATATTACATGATATGAATGGGGTGCAGTGATTTGCTCGATTGGATTTACGAATGGCACATTAGACGAAAGCCATGAACAAAGCTTCCACAGCTAGAAGTTGAGCCGGAAAAGTTAGAGACCCAAAGAGAAAGTGAAATGCACCAAACTGATTGGAAGAGAAAAGCAAAAGGAAAACAATAGTCAGGTAAACAGCGACCTGCCATAGCATCAGAAAAGGGAAGACAATGGGTTATTAAAGCAAGCAAGACGATACAAGTTTTCGACTATATTTGAACGTGCATATAGTACGTGCATGTTTGTGGGTTGGGTGGGTACGGTTTCAAAATAAATTTTAGTATGGGTTCGGGTTGAGATGTTTGGGTTGGGTGTGGGTTGGGTAGTTGAGGGTTGGGTCGGGTATGGGTTCAGCTTTCCAAACCGTGCAGGACTCTGGCATGTACCATATTGGGGAAAGAGAACATAGTGACTAGTTAGATATTGGAGCATCCAGAAAAGGACGGACCATCTATAATGCGAAATACATCAACATGTAAAAAGTACAATCTTGCAGAAACAGAGGGAGATACCGGCCATGACACAGCTCTTCAAGATCATGAATCCGAAGGGGACAAACAAGTACTTAGAAGATCCCCGCGTACCACTCAAAGAACTTCATATTTAGCAGATTATGACTTTACTTAAATTCTAGAGAGAATGTATGAGGACACTATGATAATGTTCATCGGCCGTTATGTTTAATGTCTAAAGGTCGTTGTGTTTCTTTTTATCGTTTTTTTCAGCAGTAATATTTAAGGATGAAAAAAGAGGAGGAATTCTACTGTTTTGAATAACATTTGTGTTAACATATCGAATACGTTGATCAGTGTAATTCGAGTTACCGACTCGAATTTGTAGCGTTGTATGCTGGGAGCGAAAGTCAATAAATGGATGTGGAAAACACATTATAATATATATATATATAATATATATATATATATATATATATATATCCTTGATTAGTCACTGGACTTACGATTGATCACTTCTGTCACTTTAATGCATTTCTAAATCTTGTTGCTTCCGTGAATCTTGCTTCTAGAATAAACCAAAAATACGGAATGAGATATTTTCTTCATGGACGTTCGCTAACACTTCTTTGTGAATGATCACATTGCCAGATGTTCACCGTTGTCGCTGTCTCTTTGTTTTAGCTCAGAAGGCATATCGAATCGAGTTAATGATGTTCTTTTAAGTTGAAAGATGCAGTTTAACTACAGTAGAGGTAAAATTATCATAACCGAATAATTTTAAACGGTATTGTACAGGTTGGGGTAATCGTAATCTATTAATTTATAATCGATTATATGATCTCAAGTAATCGTAATCGCCATTTCCAAATCCAATGTAATAGTAATCGATTACATTGTAAATGTAATCGTAACCAGCGATTACATTCGCGATTACACAAGATGTTTGATTATTTACCATATGTTATATCATGCCACAGATATGGTTTAGCATGCAAGACAAAATATAACAATAGAAATAATTTACCTATTGTTTTGTATTTCGGGGACAATCCCCAGGCTGTCGCTTATTCAGCACAGCCTCTATGTTGGAGTGGTTGAGAAACTCCTCCTCTACTCACAGGGGAGCAATACGGAAAGATGGAGACGAAATTCTCCTGGAAACTTTATGGCCAAATGTAAATTTTTTCACACTTCCACCCTCATATGAAACCTGTGATTCGCTTTTTGTTTTTGCTTGGCGGCTTAGGGACTGGTGAGACATTACACATGTCTCAGCAAGAAAAGACGCCACTCTGGATTCAGTCCCCTGAAGAAACGTCCAGAGTTTGAATTCACGGTTCGAGATTCTCTGTGCCTGTGCCTTATTATACACAGCTAAAACACACACACACACACACACACACACACACACACACACACACACACACACACACACACACACACACACACACACACACACATATATATATATGGCCTCGTGGGTAGAGTGTGAGACTATTTACCTATGGCTATGGTCATTCTGTGCGGGAGGTCACAGGTTCACGCCTCGGTCGTGGCACTATATTGGGGGGAGTTTATCATCCAACCAGACAACGGGCAAGGTTTTCTCCACCGAACATGCCATTTACTCTAAATTCTAAATTTATTTAGAATTAATCTCCGTGAGGAAGCTGTAAATTACAGACTATTTGCGTCTCCCTCATTTGAGGTTGCCAGCCACGTGAAAAACTGCCATTTCGGCTATATATATATATATATATATATATATATATATATATATATATATATATATATATATATATAAACAAATTAATGAAATATTGGAAGAATGATGATTTTATGTCAAAAATGATTTACAGTAGATTGTTTAAAAGCATGGGGACTGGAAAAAAGTCACAGGAAAAAGTCACAGAAAAGGTCACAAATTTGCCAAGGAATAAAAATCACTTGAATAAAGTCACTTGAAAAAAAAAATCACATTTCATGTTGATATTATATTATATATATATATATATATATATATATATATATATATATATATATTGGAATGGAAATATGGAGGAAACAAAACACAACAAATCAATATACTAAATTATCATTATCATCCCTTTTAAAAAAATTGTTTATAAAAGTATTCATTAAATTCTAAAGAACTTATTATTGTAAATATTTTTATATCTCACCAAATATCTGAATAACTTCTGCTTCTGCTATTTGGCATGTAAGAAGGTGATATTTTTCTAATATAATGTTCATGTGTATTTTTTAACCATTTTAGCACTTATGTTTATTATTCATTATGTTTTTGCTTCAATCTCCTTACAGTTACTGTTTTGATCTAATTAAGCTTCTACTTAACATTTGTATGCTTTATTAATTTTAATCTATATGCGGGGTTTTGTGTTGTTCAGTTTCCTGGATTTTATGCCACAAATTTTTTTTTTAATATATCATATATCAACACCGAATGAAGTGATTTATGCTGATATATCATTAACCAGTACACATACATTCGGCCAGACGTTTGTTTCGTTTTGCAGTCCACTGTGCGATTGTTAGAAGCAACACGGCGCCTTCACCGAAGAATATAAAACATCAGCAGTAAATAAATTCCGAACGAAGAGGAAATCGCATTGGTGTAGATTAGGTCTGGCTATTCATAGCTTCAACAATGACAATAAACATATAGACTAACAGTATTGTTATAATAATATCACTATAGCGTTGTCGTTGTTAAAAGACAGACTGTTCATAAGAGAATCGTACTGTCATCAGATCGGTGTCCATAGAGCAACCAGCTATAGCTATTACGACCAAGTGATGGAAGAAACCTTGAAGAAAGAGGATACTTGGTAATGATATATCTAGTCTCAATGTGAATGTCGTAATCCGAAACGCCATTGAGTAATTTTATGTAAGGATTCAGGTTATCCTGGTATATATGATGAGTATTCTCCGTTGTTTGGACGCATTTCGTAGATCAGGCGATAAGAGAATTAATACAACAAAAGTCCTAGATAGACAATAAAGGGGGTCCGGATCAGGAATCGATCGTCTATTGGTTATAGATTACGCGGATAGAAATATTCTGCATACGCACATTAAATGACATACAGTATGATCTCTCTCTCTCTCTGTGTGTGTGTGTGTGTGTGCCTGCCTGCCTTTATATGTATAGTCAGATGGGTGCATTGAAAATATTCTAATAATAGCATAAACTTGAGCGATTTAATCTTACCAGCCTTAATGTCTGCTATAAACACGCTCGGTTACCCAATTCAATATGAAGGCGCCATCTATCGAATGAACGTTGTGGTACTTCTTGTTGATTTCTACGCCGAGCCAATTACTGCAAAATGAAACAATTCGTTGCTTTGTAGTTCACTGAGTACCGAGAAAAGGCGTAAATTTTATTTAATTTTTTACGAATTTCACGAGGAAAATAGGGTGGCAATCACAGATCACAAAGAAAATGTACATGAAATAACGCATCACGAATATTTGCACAATTTCCTCTAGGAAGACACTCGATCACTTAATATTATGCCTTTATATCTTTTGAACAAACGAATTATGATAATAATTTTTTCTTCTTCTTTTTAAGAACTTACATAACTAAACGTTAGAAAGCTTGTCAATAATATTTCAATAAACCTGATTTGGTTATAGGATCTGCTTGAAGATCCGTGGCTACATTCTTTTCTCTTTTTTTATAGATTATTGATAAATACTATCTAGACTCACAAAGGAATTACTAGTCTACATCTAATATCTGAGCCTGAAACTTAGCTAACAGTAATAGTCAGTCTTTATTTACCTTCAAGACTCTTTTTCACTTTTTATATTTTCGCAAATCTCACTCATTTGTAATGTCGAAATATAAATAAGTAACCATGGATTTCTTGCAGTTAGTAATGTCCACTTAGCCAGGTATTTTCTGTGATTCTAGATGAAGATAAATAATGGCAAGATCACTAGAAATAAAAGAATTTTCTATAATAGACGTAGGTATAAATGCCCTACCATACATTAATGACTTTTACAAATGAGGGAAGTATCTACGTGACGCAAGTCCTTGGAATAACAAATGCCGTAATTGTGCATTCGAAATGATTTGTTTATACTCCACATTGGTAACATTTAGGATATATGGCCGACGAACAACACTAAAGAAACAAATCCCACAGGCACATGTTTAAATCAGGTTTGAACACATGACCTTGATGTTTTCAGGACAGCGCTCTAACCCGTTCGGCTTCGCCATCGAGACGCCAAAACACTAAGGTAGTTGAAGCTAGACTAGCACCAAAGACTATATATAACAAGACGTGTTACTTCGCGTTTTAACATGGGACACCATTTTGAATTCATGGAACACCAGGGCCCTAGCGACCGGAGGTAGATTTCACGGACAGCTCCCTTCGTTAACATGGCGCCTAATGGCACTGGTTCATTCTGCGCCGCTTTCGGCTGCAGTAACAGAAAAAGTATGCACAAATAAAGACATCCCCGAAAGAAATGAAAGCTAGTGTAAAAATTTGATATGATCTGGCTTTTTAAAAGTAAAGGATATTTTAAAAATAAGTATAACAATTTGAAGTAGACACGCCCCTACTTGACATGACCCAAGCAGTAGGCCCAAGCAGGATCTATCTAGATCTATATTTGTTTCAGACAAAATCTGATTAAATTTTATTGAACAATATCAACCTATTAATAAAAAAATGGGTATGTAAGATATACATAAGCTTACAGTTACATGGACTGCAGCCACTGAAGATGTTATGGGCGGGAGGTATATTTTACTTTGTTATTGTTAATAATATAATTGGACTTCTAAAATTACATTACTATAATAAGATAATTTTTCCCTAATTACAATAATTATAAGTAGCTGAGTATTTACATGATCACTTGCATCCATATTTATTTTTAAACGTAAGCAATTGGTACTTATTGATATATATGGACTTCTGTTTATAATTTAAATGTTATGAAATTAATTATTAAATACCTCAACTAGTGGTAGAAACTTAATTTTTTCTATTGACAGAAGTAAAAGATGGGTTATTAATTGTTGTCGTTTAGATATATGCTGAGGAAAGATTTAAATTACTCGAATTACTAATTGTGGAATGTATGATATGTATTTCACTGAAACGGAATTCATGAAGCAGACAACTTATCTAGAATGCTATTCCAACTATTTTTGATGTACCAAATCCACTGAATGCATCAAATGAAATCAAAGAGGAAGGTATTAACAGATAGGAGACCTATACAGGAGACAAGGCCAGCTGTGATGGTAATTAATATTTATAAATATTAATGGTGAAAATTGGTATTATTAAATTAATTAAATAAGAAACAAGGCATCAAACCCATGAAATTTTGTGAGCTCATTTCATATCTTAATATAAATAGGATTACCAGCACCTGAATTAGTACTTGAATGTTCAGCTCATGTGCTTTAATTGCTATACTTCTCTTCATAATTTAAATGCATATCAAATCAAATTCTTTAACCAACTTGAAGAAAAAAAGGAAAACATGTGTTTACATATTGTGTATGCACATGGTTCAAGTCATTATTTTACAAGGTATTGTTCTGTTTCAGTTCTTGAAGTTCTATGATGATGAGATACCATGAAAACAGGCCAATCTCTTGGATACATATATACTGGTGTTATCTGTTACAGTAGTCAATGCATGTGTCTATTACATCTCTGTGTATATTCTATCTAACTTTAAACAGTTCACTGATCTGGACTAAATGTCATATTTTATCATTTTTTAATTTAATATATGATAAACGGCCATGATGACTATATTGTGAATTGTGTTATGGTTGCGTTATAATAGCTGTATATATCATTATATGTATATATCCAAATAAACTGACATGATGAAAGTATGTTTGCATGCATTTACCTCATATATACCTAATTGTTTTCATTAAAAAAAACTTGTGAAAATTATGCCTTCCACATACAAAGCTGTGAAATAACCTAAACCACGTTCAATTATTTTCTAATCAGCTGTCAAGTGATCGCAAACTGTAGGCTATGAATTAATTAAGTGACTAGGCTGTGAAATCACTTAATTATTTATTTACAGTTTCAGAGCTTCGTTTCCTTCGATATCATGTGTGCACAATTAAAGTGTTAATTAATAAAAGAGTATGTGATCATGTAACATATAGTACTAGTATTGGCAATTCATTTCAACCATGCGCACACATGTACACGATCACATGTGCCATGTGGACAACCAGAGAGCTTTTGCTTATCTGAGAAATACCTCCGGTCGCTGGAGGCGCCACTGGTCCAAAATTCAACATGGCGCGGTAAGAGTAACGCCTCTCTATATTTAAGCTCTCTACTACACCATGGTTAAGCCCAAAACCGGAGAAGTGGAAGCTGGGCTGGAACCAGTTGGCGACCTATCTTTACGTCATAACATCAATTATATGTAGTTTGGGATCTTGTCTTATAGTGCGTAAATAATCCTCATTCATATATGTAATACCTTCTTGGATAGCTAAACGATCCCCATTTAGTTAAATAAGGACGGATCCCAGTTCACGTGGAGTACGCCATGTTTCTCATGCAGTCTTGAGTGAAATTATGTAAAATAACGATTGTTGTATTGCGTTACTGTTTGCGTGTGTTTTCATTTTGCAGTAGAAGAAAACCCATGAACTGGGTATGGTTGAAGTGCTTTTCCACGCAAAGAAGGTTTTCGATTTAAAAGAATACTAAAGAACGATTGCTGGAGAATGATCCTAGAGCGCCATCTATCGAGTTACATAAAGACCTATGTCAAGAACTGTGTAATTCTTTTTGAAGTATTTTCTGATACTAATATTATTAGAGAATACTAAAAGTACTACCGGCTTCTTATAATACAACAACAACAAACAGAGACAGACATTAATTCATACAATGCTGCTTGATGGATTTATACTCCTGGAGTCTTTGAGACGATATTTCGTTCTAGTCCAGTAATAATCCAGTATTGCTACTTTGTTTTTATTTTAGTTAAATCACTTCAGTGAGTCCATACTGAGTTAGTGTACATTCTCTTGTGGTGAACAAACTGTAATATTTGTTAACACGCTGAGTGTATATAAAAGGCTTAAATTTTCACCTGGGTTAGAGAAGAACTTCGACGCCAGACTAGTCGGACGTGTATCGATATACATGGTTCATATAGGTAGGATTTATTTAGTTATTCGCCCAGAAAAAGCTGAGGTCGCTCTGGGTTGTTTTTAATACGGGTTTTTCTTTTGGCCCCAAAAAAATTACTGTTGAATTAAACTGTGGTTAAAATAGTTATGATAGATTAAAGTCACCATTGAACCACACGCACGTGTTGTTTGCTGCAGCTGTGGTATCAAATGGTATGTTTTACGTGTTTCCCGCTTTTTGTACGTACCCCATGTGCGTTTTCCTGGGGGCGGACTATTTGTCGCGTACGAAAAGCGAATTAGCGGGTTCCCACAGGCTGATGAGTAGACCAGACACATGCTTAGGTATACGCACACATTTATCAATATGTGGAGGTATGGAACATTTTATTTTTAGATTAATGTATGTATAGTTGTATTTAGATTTATGGAGGTAGGTCCCGAAGGATGTTTAGATATGTTGATGCTCTGTGCGTGTTGCCTCTTTATATATATGTACCCTAAAACACACACGCATATATAGTCAGAATCCGTTAATCCGTCAAGTTAATCATATCGAGTCCATGACATAGCGGTAGTCTGTGTCACACATTTTTAGATCGTAAAGACATGATGTTGTGTGTAACAAAAATAGTACGTAACATCCGTTGAAACAACAATGACATTTATTTATTTGATCATTTTGATTTTTGTTAATTACATACATTATTAAAAAAATACCCTTGTCATTTAGTCCATCAGATTAACTCATGAACTGTTCATTGAAAAGATCACACATTTGTGTTTGGAATTGAATCATCGTGTGTCAGTGTGTATGGTCTAGGACGGTTGTAATTGGTTAGGATATAGCAATTATCGTGTGTGGACGGGTTAATTAACCATTACTGCAATATGTCGGTGTGTCTTGCATGACTGAACTAGCGAAAATATTTGTCAATATTTTTGTGTTGTTGGATTATCGAGGTCATTTTACATTGAAAAGTCACATTCTGTTGGCGAAATGAAGTGTCGGAGTCGGAACGCGGAGCATGATTTTGTCGGATTAAAGAGTCATTTATAATGGAGCTAAATCCGTCACAGGCAATCATGTGTCGGATTGGTGGATTTGTCGGATAAACGATGTCCGGATTAATGTATTCTGACTGTATATATAACTTTTCACCCTGATCAGACAACAACTTGGCGACATCGAACCTATCGGACCTCTGTCCATATGATCGATATAGGGGGGGATTTGGTTAGCTATTGGAACCCAGAATGGAGCTGAGATTACCATCTGTGGTGACGAAATGTTTGTATATATATATATATATATATATATATATATAGGGGGTGTTAATTATAAAATATATTATGGAATTAAATATTATTGGTTTTGTTTATAATATTTTAATAACAAATTTTGAAGCTATCCAAATAAATAAATATATAAATATTCTGAGAATAAACCCAAAACAGCCGCCGAACTGACAGAGAAAGTGAACCGTCAACAAGGTACGATTAATTACCTTCGTTTTATAAACAGTTCTTTTAATGATAGATTGACTCGTTTGGAATCAAACTCAATGCGGGACAATCTGGTTATATCATGCAGGCTTGGAGGGATTTAACGGCTAATCAGCGGACAGTCTGTTCCTGAAATTGGCTGAAGAATTCTCCAAGGAACTACTTCTTGATATGAATGACATCCAGATGACCAGCTATCAACGAATTGCCAAATTCACTCTAAAAACGTTGTTATTGTTCGTCTTGCCACTGACATGGCGAAACTTAAAGTACGTTCACAGTGTTATCGTCTGGATAAGTCCTATATCTCGGGATGAAATTAGCAACACAAAAAGAGAGAAGAAGATAGAGTCACTTTCACAAGGCAAATTGTTTTTTATACATACACCATAGAAAACATTCATGACATTCATCTAGATACAAATACAATCGGCACTATTATAACAGATGCCAAGGTCATGTTTAGTGGTGGACACTCTATGTTTACTGACTGCTCTACCAAACCATCTTTATGTACTGACGACGATCGAATCACATTCAACAGCACAGAGCAATATGAACAGTATGCAAAAGCAATCCACTAGCGAGAGATTATGACAGCTGTGGAAATGTTCAGTGGTCGTGATATCCAGTTGCAATCAAACATGCGGGAGATCGACTGAAAGGTCGTAAGTCGTGGGACAAGATAGCTCTTCAAGCCATGCAAAGTGGGGTACTGGCCAAGTTTAAACAAAACTCGAACTTGCTTAGCTTAATGATGATGATGATGACTGAATTATTAAGATAAAGGGGGACGTTAAAGACTCCATGAGCAGGGCCGTCTTAACGCATGGGCACGCTGGGCACTTGTCATGGGGCCCCACGAGCACAGGGGCCTCACACTAATCTATGTATGTTGTGATTTGCTATCAATCAATGGTATAACTACTATATGCTATACTAAACTATAAATATTTGTTAATATATTACAAGTAGACATTGGCATTCCCATCTGATGTAATATGACGGTCACCTCTGCAACATCACGTGTAGGTGGTTGTATATGTAGTGTTCCCAGTGCACTGCTTTGCCCGGGGGCCGATACTGCTGTTAAGGTGGCCCTGCCTCTGAGGACGGAATACACTCAGGCAGCGATCACCATCAAGGTATTTCGGCTCCATCTTTCCGTACTGCTCCCTTGTGAGTGGTGTGGGGAGGACATGGTCTCAACCACTCCAACATATAGGCTGGACTGATCAAGTGATAGCCTGGATATTCTCCCCGAAACGCAAGCAAGGCCACATGTGGGTTAATACGATCCTGGAAATGTAGCTGATAGTGTAGACTGTTGTGATTCATCGTAAGGTATTTTTATTGTTCATTAAATAGTTTCAACTCCGTGTATCTAATTATAAAACGGTAACTGCATGACATGGGTTTCTATTAGAAATTTACAGCACTGAATTACGTATTATTTAATTCTTCTCCATACTGACATAGCATGCATGCATCTACGTTCATATTGATTAAACTAACAATTATATAGACTATTATTATATTATTATTAATTTAATGCGTGTAATCATGCAGTTTAAGTAATATTCAATAAAAAATAAATTCGAAGACGCAGTTTTAGCGCCACACAAACAGGCTCTTATAAATTCGGATCAAGTAGTCCCGCATTATCGATCCTCTTTTCAACGAATATGTTTCATTGCTTACAATCAGAGCAAATAATTTCACCCGGCCCGGTCAAAAGCAAGCGAAATATCACACGAATTCAACAACGAAGTGCCTTGCCGCTAAGATCATGTGATCAGACGGGTCCATTCCGAGCCAGCATGGGGGCGTCAGGTTTCCGAGCGAGGCCCGTCAATCAAGCGGTACTACTCGTAAATACGGCGTATTACCCTGGCAAGGTGCTGAGTAAAGGTGTCAGTCTCGGCGAAGCGCGAAGGCTTAAAGGCAACGAATTGTGGATATAACTAATTTGGTGCATGGACCAGTGACAATCGCTCTGTCGGAGATGACATAACGGCGTATCTATTACGTGTGTCGAGTGGACGAAACGCCGAAAGTGCACTGAAAGTCGGCCATATTTGCGAGTTGTCGACCAAAAAAAGAAGAAAAAAATCTCGCACAACTGAACATGGCGTAATAGAAGAGAACTATTGGGGAAATGGAATACGCTTTGAGCGAATTATTCCTAGCTGTGGTGCTTTTCTCTAGTTGTGGTAGGTAGCCGAGCTGCCGGCATATCCCCGGCGTACGTTGTTTATGCGGCGAGCCCGTTTCGAGACATGCTTATGGGCGAAATATTTAAGTGGGACACCACCACCACCATCTCTTGTGATGTAATAGTTATGTTATAATGGTGGTGGGCAAACGAACGGCTTGTTTCTTGTTATTCCTGTGCGCCGGGATCGGCGCAGACGACTCGGTCGTCATCGACTGCGGTATCAGCGTGGTCACTTCTGGCTACAGTATCATCTGAGTATGCAGACGAGATGTCTGAAGGGCGTTTTCGAGACGGTACTTACTTGTGTCTTGTCCTCGTCTCAGACGTTGATAAACCTAGCTGTAATTGTAAAAAGGCCATGGTCGTGGACAGCGTCTTCGATCTAGTACAATATTTTAAATATATACTGTTAAAACGAATACTTGTTTATGTTTTATGTGTATTTACATTTTGTATACGTGAACATCTGGGGCATGGGACCTGTTCGTATTTGTAATTGTATGGTGGGAATCCACTGGGATTAGCATGATTAGGCCGAGTCAGTGGGTACAGCCAAAGGGATGGGGGTAGGGTGAATTTGCATAATTCATAAGTTTAATTCGTCCCACTGTTCTTTGAGAGCGAACAATTTCTCCCACTGCTTGCAGATTGACAACCCAAATCTGAAATCATTGTAATGACAGCATGATTCACTTAAGCAAATAGAGCTGTCAAACTCCCTTTCAGTGTAAACAGTAAAGCTAAGTTAATTAGCTTTTTGGCTTTAGATGGTCAAAAATGAATTGACAGTGATATGAAACAAGCCTCAAAGTTTTTGGTGGATCTTAGAGCATCTCTTGTAATTGTATATGTGTTGCAAACTTCTATAAGTAGGTAGGAGAAAAATATTGACAGTTATATAAGAAGTGGCAGAAAGGTAGATCTAACTATGAAAAATAATTCCACTTTCTGGTCTAAAGTCAGAAATGCTGATTATTAACTTGTTGGTAGGTTTTGATGTTTTCAATGATTGTCAAAAGTTAAAAACTGTTCTTCCGATTCTGAACAGTTTTTTTGTATGCAGTTTTGTTTGGTCAATATTGTATTACAATCTATATTAGTGCAAAAAATGTCAATAGAACGGACTCACTGTGACATTTACCTCCATCGGGTAGATATATAGAGAGTGAGTGGCTCATGACAGAGAAAATAGGATCATAAAAATTAGCCTTTCTACCATGTATGTCCTGCTGTAGCTTCTACAAGAACTATTTGTTGACAAGATATTTTGCTGGGCTAATACTTAACTAAACTGTGTTTACATGAGTTTGTGTACAGCTCCCTAAGGATTATAGACAAAGTGGTGATTGTATGTACAATAATCATTACACTGAACACCAGTCCACAGATAATCTGTAGTTTTTGATCAAAAGAGCTGCACCCATGTCTAATTGAGACTATGTATACAAATTGGTAATAATTGTAGGAACTGTATTTTGACGTGTTCTATCCTGGCACACAGGTGCCTGGATTCAACAGACAATTTAGAATTCACACTGGCTGACCGTTATTTATCGTTAAAAAACTGATTTCCTCCCTTTTTTCCATTCATATTGGATTATAAACAATGTTATGCCAAAAGAATACAATGTGTTCACACCAAGGTAAGGTCCCAAAGATGGCTTAAAGTAAAGCATCTGTGACCCAGTTTGATCTGGATTGAGATGGCTACATGATCGTTGTGCTTGTTAGTTGTTGTCTTCGGAGCATGTGACTTTCTTCCTTCCAGATGTACAGTCTAGTATTTGAAGAAGCTGTAATGGTCACTGTCCATTAATTTGAATTTTTTCCTTATGCCCATCATAGTAGGTAGAGTTGGGATTTGGGGATACTGTTATAATACTCATTTAAGTCATATTATTTCAGAGTAAACTGTTCCTTTAAGTGATGTCCAATTAGAATCTACCACAATAGATAACATAAGTCACCAAAGGACAACGAATCCATTCACTTTAGAAGCCACAACATATAATTTTGAGATATTGTTTGATTGGTTAATTGGCATAGGAAATTAAGATTACTCTTGTCTTACAGTTCTTGATAGTTTATATGCCACCTAGTGGATATCCCACGAAAGTATAAGGTCAGGTGGTATTGTATATTAGTTTTTACTGTATGAATTTACTGAGTTTACATGTGAATTATTTCAGCAAAACATGACATGTTATGTAATTGTGGCAGTGACTATGTTCTGTGAAATAAGATATGTCAATCTATTGACGGCTGTTCGTGTTTACTTCTTCCATTATCACCCATCATAATTTCAAGTTTGGTTTGTTTGTTGATTAATTCCATCAAAAAAATTTTTGCCTTAGGGAGTTCCTCCTGTACAAGACAAATGGCTTTATTTCTTCCAGTTTCTAGGATTATTTCCTTGATTAAATACAGTAATACTAACATTGCATTTACCTCTCAGTGTACAATTCTTTGTACCAAAAGTATCTCAGCTTTGAGGTGTGGTAGAAATGAGAACCAACAATTGAATATTAAAGCACTTTGTTATTGATCAAAATTAAAAACCCAAACATCTTTTTCTTGCAAAGCTTATGCAGTGTGTTGACATAAATGTGACTGTATGGTGAGATTATCCAGTAACTGGTATCAATATGAGATTATTTCTCTGGATTGTAAGAAAAATATCAGGTATTAATATTATCATTTATTTATATTTTGGTTTTCTTTGAGAGAGTTTCTCATGATGATAGTGATATAGCGCTGGGAATACATGTTAATGATGTTTTAAAGGTGGTTGGCTCAGAGATGTTTTACTATATTAATCTATTTAGCTGCTTTCTGGGGGAATTTCTTTCATAGTAATATATAATGTTCTTTTATTTTATATTTAGGTTGCTATGGTGACAGATATTGTGCATATAGTCCCCCTCCACAAAACAAAGAAGGACCAGATGGCAGCTTCTTAGATGTATGTTTGTGATTATGTTTTTGTCCTAATTTTAAAAACTGTTATTTATCATAAAATAATCTACTTATCCAGCATTAGAATCAGGTGGCTGTACTGAAATATAGTGAAGGAGCCTGTATATTTGTGGGTAATGTGATATTAAAATTAAGCATTTCTGTGGTTTAGGGAAGCATATGTATAGCTCATATAAATTAACTGGTCATTATTGAGTAGGGCAGACAATGGTAATGAATTCAGTGTGTCTTCATTGTAATTTTTACTGTGCATTTCTATATAGTGCAATGTACTGAAAATGTCCAGATTAGGGTTCAAATCTAAGTAGGCCTCCATTATGCTGTGGTCTGCTTTAAGCACAACATCAGATATAATACAGTCAGACCTTGGCCCCCAATTCGTGGACTCCAAATGTGTTTTGCAGTTTGTAATTAACATGTAAAAAACATAGCCAACAGCCACAAGAATAGATTTATTGATCACAAACTTAATTACACACCACCGTGGCTCAGTCAGCCAAACAAACAGCCCAATCACAGCCCTTAGTTATTTTGTGACTCCACTCACCAAATAAGTTTGATTCTGTTTGCTAATTCACAACTGTTGCATATGTTTTATTTATTGCAATTAGGAATCATATTGTGTGTATAAAAGACCTCTGTTTTGATCATATTGTATCAGTTGCTACCTTCATCTGAAAAACATGCACTATTTCTGGCAGATGAATACTACCAATGACCAATCCAACGTGGCTATTACTTTTTGCATAATTTTGTTGAAACATTTAATTTTCCATGCACACACTGAGGTAATATTTATGTTTAAGTTAACAAATGATTAAACATTTACTGGGAACATTTATGAAATAAACAGTTGTAGGTAATCTTCAAGGATGGTGTAAATCGAGGTGAATACATGATGCCCTATTATTGCCCACCCCAATGTTCTGTCTCCAGAGTAAGCAATTATGACAAATAGTCACTTTTATCATTTAAATCACAACACAGAAGTCTGCAGTAGAAGGCTTGTTTATTATGGTAGCATGACTGTCTTTTTTTAGGTGGTGATTATAACAGCAGATGAGATGGTGATGCCAGACAATAAGACAGTACGCTGTCAAACTGACGATGTTCCGTGTTTTAGTCTGTGGGGTGTTGACGTACCTGGGAACAATGAGTCATACTTGGTACAAGGTTAGTCAGTCAATTAGCGAATACTCTGTGGGTGATGCTGTACATTCATGAGAAGTAGAATCTAATATAGTCACTACAGTTAGTGTGAGAAACTTGATCATGCAAATATTTTGGGCCAAGTAGATTCCAACAAAATTTTCAATTGAGCAACTTATTAGGAATTGTCCCCGAAAAATGTTGTGCAATGCCTGAACATGTGTTTAAATTAAAATTGACAGAAACATTTGTGTTTAATAATAAAAACAAATTACAGGTTTGTTTTATTATATAAAACTAGACTTTTTGTGATCTAATTTCTATAAAAATTCTTTTAAAATAGGATTTCATGTCTTGTTTTCTTGTCTCCACAGAAAACAGTATACAAAATCTGGTAGCTACACACATTGTTCAAGCAATGGGTGTTATGTGTAGCCTCTTGCAAGCCTAAAGACATCTGGGCCAATCAAAAGCTTTGTTTTTAAGCTTCATTATCATATTCAGTATGCACATTTTCAATTTGTAAAACCTACAAAAGAAGTTGATTTAAGTTAATTTTCATAATTTTTCTGCCATTTTTGTACAAGAGACACTTTTACAACATATATCACTGAAAACGTTGATCTTTCTGCTGTAACTATAAGTAATTGCTTTTAATCAGTGATTTCGCAATGAAAATAGGCAATACGTTGCCACATGGGGATGATTAGTTCTGTTTCTATGATATGCAATGGAATTAGCCACTAGCAGCCAAATTAAATAGCTTGAGATCCTATTGAACAACATTGATGGAACATTGGCCAGTCAAATCAGCATTTGATTTATTGATACTCACATCTGAATTGAAACTGAATATTGAGGACTTGGGTAGGCCTAAATAAAATTGACCATTGCATCTAGATACCTCACACATAACTTACTATATAGGAAATATTTGCTCATTCCTGTGGAGAACATTCTAAAGCTCAAAATCAGTTAGGAAGAAAATTCATTTGGAAATAAACTGTACTTCATGATATTTCATCCTAAACAGTGACTTGTCCAAATGGGCAACTATTCATCACTAGCCTGACATGAAAATCTACTTGTCCTGGGCGTCTGCACAACCAGGTTTTCTGGTATAGGTGAGAAACCCAGTCCAATTCACTGCTGCTTTGCTCATATAATAATAATATATATATATACATTATAAGACCAAGGAAAGCTGTAATTTATAATCAGTATTTATTTGTTTGTTGTGAACTTGTATCAGTAATGTGATTCATCTGAAAAGAACAAAACATCATTGATCTTGATTTAAAAAATATATAACATTATTTGTAACACATGTTCTTTGTCTTCCTTACAGAAGACGGTGTTTGAGAAAATAATCATTTGTATAAATTTCAAATTCAGACAACAATTACTTGATTTTGCTGTTTTTATGCTTCCAACATTTCTCCATACATAATTTGTGATTTAAAGACAAAAATCCATTTATTTATCTTGTGATTTTCCATATATGTAAAATAAGTATAACTTGGTTAAAACATTGGATTAAAAGTGTTGGTTAATATGCTATAATACAGGATATCCTGTTAGAATTAGGCAGTAAAAATTAATAAAAATGGCAATACAAATACTTTTATTCTGAGAAGAAATTTAATATGTCATATTTCTGATACACAAATCCGAACAAAATTCAACAGACATTTATCAATGTTTAATCATGTGCTAGTCATAAATAAATCACTAGAAAGGTCAGAACTTGACTGAAACTAATCTTGTTGCCATATGTAGTTCAAAAGCATTATGGGTGTTTCATTCATGGTAACTGGCTGCTACAATCTAGGCTCACACAAATTTACCACATCCATCACCATGAAACCAGTCATTTTCCACCTTAAATGCCACAAAAATAAGAAGAGTTGCTGGTAACAAATGTTGGGTACGGTACTGAGGAAAAGCTCATTTGGGGAGAGCCAACAGGAAAAAAATTGTCATGTGGACTGAATGGATAAATATGCAAATGATGCATTATAAAAAAGGTAGATCATATGATATGAAACTTGTATGTCTCATTGGATGATGACAAAGTAGTGTCATAACCACATGTAAAGAATGTCACACAGTCTCCTGCATAATGTAAGAAAATAAACTTGTTTTGTGATGCTTGTAAGCAGCATCAGGTCTGTTCGAGGAGATGTCTGCAGGCATTGTTGGGTCTGTATGACTATGAGGCTATGCCTGCAGGCATTATGGGGCCCTGAAGGTTTAAATTGATGACATTAAATGCTAAAAAGTACTTTAGCAAAATAAATCCTGTTTATTCTGCAAACTGATTTTGTACATCAAGTTATTAGATTATTCATAATAGCTGTAATGATTCAGACACTGCATATTTTGAAACATGCTGTTTTGAGGGGGAAGCAATTATTTTTTAACCTGTAATATTCAAATAACAAAAATGTCAAGTAATGTTATGATTGTAATGGTTCAGTAGTGTGAAGGTCAAACACCACTCGTTTTACCAATTACCTATTGGTTAAAGCATTGTTCCAATATTTATTGTGTTCCTGTGGAATATGTTTATGCTTTGACTTCAAACAATCAAATCATATTTTTTGCTAATAAATTATTAGTGAGCAGTGTAGTTGTTGAGTGTGGTTATGGTTGGTTTCTATACATAGTGTGTTCATGATCCAGTAAGAGCTAACAAGTATATTGACTTGGTACTAATCTAATTAAAAAAATGGTTATTGAATATCCAACGAAACACAAGTCCTACATTCCTAAAAACCACTATAGGTATTGCTATGCTCTTGATCCAGACATCGGTTTTGGGGGTTTGTCTGCATGAACATTATCATCATGAATAATTACGAAACCTCTGAACTTGAATGCTAAAGCTGGAACAAAACATCAAGGCCTTTGCACAACTTTACTGGAAGAGTATCATTCCACAAAATGAATTCTTTGGTGTTTGTATCCCAAAAGATCTAAGCAAAATACTTAATAATATCTGTTTCTGTGTGATTCATTATGAAGAAGCCGTAATCTTTCATGTATAACATCTGTCATGTCCATCTGATCAGCAAAAGCCATTTAAACAGACCTTATTCTGATTTTATTGTGAGCAGTGGTTGTTTTTAATGCTAAATTGCAAACTTGTGGTCTCATTGATGAATACATACCATGCCGCAATCAAAGTATTGAAATTATTTGAACACAACATGAAACATTTCCTGGCTGATAAATTTATGAACGAGTGGATTCTGATTTTTTAAGTGTTTGAATCATTTCAGTTTAAAAAAAATCATGTTTTGACGTTGTAGATTTATCAAGTTAAACATTGTTTGTTTTCATTCTCACATTCAGGGTGTTGGCTGAAAAAGACCAGAGAATGTATATTCGGCTCCCAGTGCATCTCGACGTGGGGACCAAGCAGACCTAATTTTTGCTGTTGCCATGGTGACATGTGTAATACAAACATGTCAGCTAATATGTCACTGGCTAGAGAGAGTAGTCCTATTCAACAACAAGAGCAGCAAGGTAGGTATAGGTTTTAGTTTACAGAATTGTGTTTGTCAATGATTATCTAAAGGTCATTTTTGCCAAAGGTGAAAAATTTGAATTAAAAAATTAAGTATTATAAATAAATAATGTGAGGATATATAATAAACATATAATGGCTAGTACAGTAGAGTTCCATATAATCTGTAGGGCTTCTTCTTGGTCTGACTCGTAGCATGGTTGGCCACAGGTCATAACCACCGAGTTCAAATCTTGGTGTGGGGCCGCCTCCGTGGTATAGCGGTAGCATGTTGGACCACAGATCAATACCACCTGTGTTCGAATCCCGGCGTGGGCATATCTGAAGGTTCTTTCATCTTTGACTTCGCTTCATTACTTTCGGAAGTCGCTCGGCCCATTTAGCTTACCTTGTGCACAAAAGTGGCCATAAAACATCAATCATCACAATCAAATCTTGGTGTTGGCATGTCTGAAGGGTATTTCATCTTTCACTTCATCTTGTTACTTTTGGATGTCCCTCAGTCCATTTGGCTTACTGTGTACACAAATGTGAATGTAAAACATACAATAATCACACAATCTGTAGAATTCAAGTCAGGTTGCAACAGTGTTCTGTATTCAGCATTAGATAACAAAAGGGTTTTACTGTAAAAAAAGCTGTATGATATATAGGGAATATCATTAATCACATTTACCTAATCATGATATACATCTCATAAACATTTTATATAGAAAAAGCAAAATCCTTTTTTTGGTCACGAATAACATACAACCATATCAGTTTGAGCCAGAAGGAACCCTACAAGAGGAAGATGATTAAAAATGGCTGAGATATTAACGATCGAGAGAAACTATAATCTGCTTCAGTCTAGAGAATGCTCATATGACGTTGGAGCATTTGAGATTTCTCCTTCCCGCCTTTGAATCTGGCTTCCGGTGCAGCCGTAATGGCGGCCCTCCAGTAATTTGGATTATTTCTCTATATCTATGAAATCAAATATATTTTGTGATTATTATTGTGGAATTTTTCGTTACTGCTCTAAGCATTACATAATTACGATTTTTATCTGAGGGTTGACTATCCCTTTAAGCATGGGCATTTCTCAGTGCCTGTCATAATTGGTTTATGATTTGAGGATTTTGAATGCTTTGTGTAATGCACTTGCATTCTGGCAGCATTGGTGGCTTGCTGATGACTGCATTACTGAGATTTAGCTTCAGTGGTTTTGTTAGAAGTTGGGACCTGTCTACTCTCAAGTAGAGACCCGGCTACTTTTATTTCCAATGCTAAAGAGATGCCGCTTTATGCCATTGTAGGCCATTGACGCCTACCAATATCTGACCCTGGTGTTTTTTGTTGGCCCCCCCATCTGCTTTATTTCTTAACAAAACCGCTGAGCTTATTTCCTTTTGCCAACAGCAAGACGAAAGTGTTTCCACACAGAGTTTTGTGGCATTCCAACTTTATACATGGTTAAAGTCTTGGTAATAAATTAAGTGATCACAAACAGTCACAACAGTGTGTGTGTTATTGTGTGTTCCATTTATTATTAATCCCAGAATGTCTTCAAAATATAAACTTATAAACCTTGTGTTGGTTTAATTGTATCACTGTATGATCGTAAATATGAGATAAGATTTAATATTCTTATTTTCATTTTGTTTACACCCAAGGTTTACCTTTGTGAACAATTAAAAGGCAATTTGTATGTAATTTATTGTAAAGCAATTGACAATGGATTGAAAAAGAAGAAAGTACCAGTGCAGTAAATAGCTTACCAACTGACAATAGGTTGTATTCACAAATGTCAAAGAGGATTTTGTCATCTCTTTACTTAAACCTGTAGCCACATTAAACAGGATAATATGGAGAACTTATCAATGTTGGGGCTACCTTACATTTTTCAAAATTTTTACTCTTTTGTCATCATTGTTCTTCCATAAACTTTTTTCTGTGCCACATTTCTTGTAGTAAATTCACCTAAAATGATAACGTCCTACCATAAAATGCCTCAATCTCCCAACACATTATCATCTATTTGTCTATATATATATAATATCTATACATATACGAAATTTAGCATCACTCCAGATGAGACTGCACACAAATGCCATGTTAGGATTAATTTGTGAAGAATGTTGGCCTATGTAATCTTAAACAAATCGAGCATGATACAGATTAAGTTCTACAGATAACAAATGCATATTATTTCTCGACTTGAGTACAAAATTAACCAATTAATTTAATAAATCAGTGAAAGCAGTAAAATACCCAAGGACACTTTTATGGGTTAATTGATTCCTATAATGATGGCAACTGCCCAAATTTCATGAAATTTTTCCTTCAGTCTGTAATAGTCTGTTAACTTTATGAATATGGAATGTGTGTGTATGTATATATATATATATATATATATATATATATATATATATATAAACTGGTGGCTTTCTGATGTGTCCAGAAGTATCAGACCAAGACATACATTGAAACGTTCAATGGGAATCAATAAACAAGCAGTGTCTGTATATTTTAGTTTACTAGTCTGGACAGACAAGGACTTGAGAAGATTTGGTTATCTGGCACCAAAAACCAATAATATCAATGTCAAGAACGAAGTGCACGTTTTTTAATCATTTATCATACTGCGTACATGTTAGTTTTCATATATTCACTGTAATGAGGTCTGCTGTAATATAGACACATATCTGTGTAGATGAATAAACATTTAGTGGATAATGCGATCCAAAAGAGTTTTATGACAACCTTTCACGAATAATAAAAGTTGGGAAAGGCACCCGACTAAGGGGAGTGTTCTTTTAATGGAGAATCCGTTTTTTAAACATTTACACAAATTTTTTTTTTTACTTACCAGTATTTTACATTACAAAATAACTTGTATGTCATGGAGTTGTGGTTTGAACACCGAAGGTAAATATTAGTGGGTAAATACTGATCTGTTTTTTTAACTGTATTCTGTGGAATGACACAGCTTTCTGATAGTGATTTTGACAATTATGTATATATATATATATATATATATATATATATATTGACATGGCTTAGTTAACGTATAGCTCCTGTTTTATATGTTGACACGACCCATTTAACAATGAGCTGTGATGTTGTTAACTGTATTAGCAGGTTAACCAGTGGTAACCAACCATATGACTGGCTTTGTGAGTTTGAATAACCTAGCTATAACTACAATACAGTCACACTTGGAGTACATTGTTCAAGTACTTTTATGTATTCTAGATGTTAAGATGAAATTAGGTCACACATATATACACACAGTTTTTTTAAGTGGCTTTTGGAGAACTTTATTATTAAGCTTGACTTTTTAATTTAGCACATTTTCACTGCTTCAGAAGGCGGTGCGAGTCACCACACTATCTTATTTATGTTACTATTGTATACATAGATCAATTTCTTCAATTAAATTTAAATTACCTCCTGAGAAGTGTGTCCTACCGTTGCAGATTATCCTGCCCCATTTAACACAAAAACATGCTGTCGGATTGAATTATTTTATTATGATTCAACATTCTTTTGCCATTGATTATGAAATGAAAATTTCATTAAGATAAAAGCTGATGCCTTTTTTTGATTATACAAGAGATTTTTGTACATCTCGTCAAGTGTACTTACTGACTTTACATGTTACAGATGACTTTATTTCATAAAATATATTTAATTAAAATTTGTTCATTTATGATTTTTTGCAATTATCGTATGATATGTTTATGTACAGCCTTATCAGTATGGAATACTTCAAAAAGTAGGCAACAGTTCACCTGTGGTGGCTTGTAAAAACACTGTGACCCCATTTCCATAGCATTGCTGGAGAGAGGCATGGATGCAGAGTAGTGAAGGGCTGGCTGCGGTGTAATGATAGTCACACTAACAGTAACACTGTAGTGGCCATTCTCCATTGGAAGAGGGGTCGGGTTAGGGACTCTCCCCTGAAAAAGTTTAGAAAATGGAGTATATTGGTGCATTCTAGGCCACTTTTTCACCAAAACCAAAGTAGCTGATTGATATTCTGCCGATAAAATAGGTAACAGGGGACTAAAATAAACAACGTTTAGCATCAGATGCCGGCTGCTATTGAAAAGGCTGATGTATCCTACCTGTGTATTTCTGATGATGCAATGGGTAGAGCATGACAATGCTAACCTCTAGGTTGTATTTCCGAGTTAAGTTCACACCTGTGTTTGTGAGATTTGTTTCTGTGGGGCTTCTGCCATATGTTCTGTGTGTGACCAACACCAATGCTAAATAGATCCACTCATCTCAACTCGTGTTTCCGATCAATATTTCATTCCCACACAGCAGGTGTAATTATTAGTATTGTAGCTGACCAGTCCAATTTTAAAATAACATTGTTTTCTGTTTGATGATGAACACATTATTTGTGTGAATTATTTTCATAAAAACAACACTTTGTGATTAATAACAATATAAAATTATTTTCAGAAGAAATTGGTTATAAATTTTATATCCTCCTTATTGATGTTTAGCAGCCCTCTTTGTTCTCTGATTATAGATCAGATATATCGATGTGATTCGTTGCTGTCTATTTGCTCACACTGTTTCTCTATTACAGATATTATCCCACTGAGCAGGAACTACAAGCAGCTCACCATCATAGTGGCACTGTCATCTGTATCTTGTGTCGCAGTGATAATCTCTCTCAGTTACTTCCTTTATCGTAAAGTATGTCTACCTCCGAGGCCCAAGCTGCCTGAGCCGCCGGATAACAGTGACATGTATCTGGTGAAGTCTCCATCGACGCCGAGCTTCGAGCTGGAGCAGCTCAAGTTTGAGGAGGTCATAAGCAGGGGCAGATATGGAGAGGTATGGCATTGTATGTATCAGTGATTTTATGGGAGGATGATGATAAAGGTTTGTTGGGTTGGAGTAATAACATCAGTGATCATCTATTCAAATCGATTTTCAATTACCACAGGCTGCTCATATATTATTAAATTATAGCAAATAAACATCATTTATGAATTGGCTGAAAAATATGTGTAGTAAAAGGATTCAACATATGGGCCACACTATGTAGGAATTGATGTTTATAAACAGCGTTTATTAAATGAGATACTCACCAGACCAAGTGATCACATTCCATTGGTTATATGATGTGTGGCATTCTCAGCACCTTTGTGCTGAAAGGAGTTTGCTTTATTATGGAGGAGCGTTGCACGAATGGCTATTTTTGTCATATTCTTGTAAAATGAAGATCTTGTTTTGTCCGTGAATTGTTCAGGTTTGGAAAGGCACATTAAATGATATGGACGTAGCCATCAAAGTGTTCACAGCCAGCCAGCAGGCTTACTTTGTCAATGAGCGGGACATCTATTTACTGCCACATATGGATCATGAATCAGTCGTCACGTTTTTTGGTGCTGAGGAAAGGGTAACTCCAGAAGGCAATGTGCAATATTTGCTAGTCATGTCGTATGTACCACAAGGAACACTGACGGGTGAGTGTTTGTGTGTGTGTGTGTGTGTGTTATGTTACATATAATAAAGGCGTGGGCTCAGGTTTTCGTGATGTTTATAATTCTTACAGAATTATGACCAAACGACTACTACCTAAATAGAAAACAAATGATATATATTAGTACATATATAATCAGCTATAACTGGAAATAAAGCATATATATCAGTACATATAATATATATTATGATAATAATCCTATTACCTCTGACGATAGCAGAAATAGTAGTATTTTCACTCAGCCCAAAATAGCACAACTAGTTTTGGTTATAAGAAACCTTTATCAAGTGCATGTGTCAAAGTATTTCCTTTGCCAGCAATTTTTATACCAGAATTCACTAGCTAGTGTTTTATTTCAAACCAGAATCTATAAACTGTTAGCCTTTGTAGTCTTTGTCTAGAACGAGGCATTGTTACTATAATCAAAACAACTGTTTTGATTAGAGTAATTGAAAATAAACCAATTTCCAATTTGTTCTTGTCTGATAACAATCCATCGCATATTACAAATGATAATTTATTAGCAAATAGTAAGCCTGATCTGTGGCAATAGCGATTTCCTCGCATCTCCAATCTGATATGTCCATCCAAAATTAGCGTGAACAAATTTGTGATTTAAAACTTTTATATTAAACTATTGTATGTAAATATTTCAGTGATTATTTGAAGTATCTTTCTTTTGTTGGCAGCTTACTTGAAAAACAACACCTTAGATTGGTCATTTTTATGTAAGATGGGTTACAGTATTACCAGTGGTTTGGCTTATCTACACAGTGAAGTTGTTAGAGGAGGTAAGTGTAATAAGTAGCTCGTTAATTTCTTTTCCTAATCATTACTGTTAATGTCATTGTCTACATAGATGAACTGTTATTCATTGTTGATGAACTTTGCATCATACCCGGACTATGAGTTTGTCCAACCCCTGTACTAGATGTGCCACTGAGCTCGAATCTTTTTGAAGATATTGGCACTGTAGAGGTTTTGCCATTATTATTATTAGTAGCTGATCGTATGGGAATTTGTCACTGAGAATTATGTATGCTGTGTGAGATAAAATATCCAAAATGAAGTGCACTTCTTTCTTTAAGAATGAAAACATGCACAAGTGTTTAAATCTTGGCCACAATTTCTTTTATGTCGGATAGTATTTGGGTTGATACACCAGGTTTTCTTTAAACAGAAATAGACATATCCCTCGTTTACTTGGATACATAAACATTGCCAGGTCTGTGTGCATTTTAGCATACTTGCCAATAAATCTCCCTTTAATAAAAAATTGACGGAAATTTTTATTTTCTGTCTGTTGAAACAATAGAATAGAAATGTCGTAGATGGAAATATTGACTTGGCGCCAATTCATCTCTTGTTGTTCAGCATGCATCAATAATTGATGGTGTGATGATACATGTATTGTAGGATATGTTGTATATGTATGTTTGAACATCATTGATTTAATGTCTGGGTATTTGATTTGTGAAGTTCAAAATATTTTTTCTGTGGAAACATAAATGAAATTTTGTGTGTGTGTGTGTGTATATATATATATATGTGTGTGTGTGTGTGTGTGTGTGTGTGTGTGTGTGACATGCACCCACATGTGCAAGCACAGTTCTATAATACTTTCATTATTTATTCAGATCTCACCAAGCCCGCTATAGCACACAGAGACCTTAACAGTCGTAACGTGCTTGTTAACTCAGACCTCAGTTGTTGTATCTGTGATTTTGGCTTTGCCATGAAAATCAAACGTAACAGATTGTTGTGTAATGGAGCTGAGGCAAATGTGGAACAGGCTACCCTGACTGATGTACGTAGAAGATAAATAGTTCTGCTAACATTTCAACTTTCCCATATTGATTTGATGGGCTACCTTCAAAATTTGACTGACTACCTGATATGTCTACATCTGAATATTACTTATTATATAAATGTTAAAAGTGTGGTTCAAACTGCTGGCATTAATACTAATTGTATCATTTAATTGAAATATTCATAAATTGTAGCCACTGTATTTAAAAAATAGTTTAGTAATGTTGTTGTTCCACTTCCAGTTTGTGGAGCAAATATACTTTGAACATCTTAGGTATTGTTTTTTTTATATGGAATATTAAAAAACGTATTTATCTAACTATGTGTATTACATTGGTTTAGGTTGGTACATTGTTATATATGGCTCCCGAAGTGTTAGAAGGTGCTGTAAATTTGCGAGACTGTGAGTCTTCACTGAAGCAGATTGATATTTATGCCTTGGGACTGGTGCTGTGGGAGTTAGCGAGCAGGTGCTCTGCCTTGTATCAAGGTAAACACAGACACACAGAAACATTAAGACTATGTTTAACATCATTTCTGTTTTATTAGTATCCAAATATTAATGCTTATAATACTATTATTTGACTGCAGTAAATCCTGTCTCAGCAGCCACTCCAATTAAAGGATGATAAACTCTCTTAGAAATAGCAATTATAAAGAATAAGATCTTGCTTTAAAGTAACTTTAAAGACCACATGACCTACTCCGATAGGCCACTGAAGGAAATATCTCTTTTGATGGTTTGATTCCATATTTAATGGTTTATAGCAGTGTTTTTTAAATATTTATTGCTCCTTCTAGGTATTAAAGAGAAAATAGCAATTATAAAGAATAAGATCTTGCTTTAAAGTCTCTTTAAAGACCACTTGACCTACTCCGATAGGCCACTGAAGGAAATATCTCTTTTGATGGTTTGATTCCATATTTGATGGTTTATAGCAGTGTTTTTTAAATATTTATTGCTCCTTCTAGGTATTAAAGAGAAAATTCAATAATATATTCAATATATAACCCTCCTCCCCATGGATGCTTACTTATGTGATCAGGTAATCCAGTAATAATCCACAGATATTATCTTTTGTATCGTTATCAAGGCAGAAAATATGCAATTTGACAGTTATTATTAGAATTCAACTCAGCAAATAAATGTTTGTACCAATGAAGCACTATTTTGAAGTGGATCCTTTTACACTGTATAGATTGTTTAATCTGGTCTTATTTCTCTGTCGGTATGCATCTGATGTGGTATAATTTGCATGAATATAGAGTTCTATATGAGTGGTTATAAACAGGACATTACCGCATAACAACACTGTTGTATTTATTTTGAGACTGCACAAAAAATGGTGACAATTTTGCATCACTTATATTGAGTATTGTTGGATTTAATTATAGTTACTAGATTATCTGGTGCACTTGAAAATATAAAAGCTTTGTTGAATATTTTTCATTTTATATTTAAGGTATTTATATTTCTGCAACAACCAAAATTGTTATTGCAAAATTTAATGCATCTGTATTGTTTGATTTAAGTAAAGGTTGACTTGTTTGTTCAGATTTGGTGACATTTTACAGCTACTGCCACCATTGCCTAGTTGTTGTTTGTCATTATAAGGTATGCCTGTGCCAGAGTACAAGTTGCCATATCAGGCTGAGATAGGCGTACAGCCGACGTTTGAGGAGATGCAGCTGTTAGTTACCAAGAACAAAGCACGTCCGGCATTCCCTGATGTTTGGAAAGACACTAACCAGGTTTGTGTTGGGAGATTGAATAATGACATGAGTAAAGTTGCTGCTACACATTGGTGCAGCATATAACCAGCAACATACCTTAGGCTTTTTGCACTTACAAGCATGGGGGGGGGTGAGGTACGGGTAAGGTAGAGACTTATCATTATAAATGTGGTTTAATTTGTATAACGTAGGGTGCGATGAAAAAGTTTCCTCCTGATGAATCTTTCATGTGGTTTTATTGGTGGCCTAAATAAAGATTTTTTTTGTTTAAATCTGATGAGTTCACTGTTTTATTTCACTGTTTCACTATGATAGCTTACAATGAAATGAACAGATGCTGGCTTATACAGATCTAGAAATGATCTTATCCCTAAATGGAGCATATCATGCTTAAGAGCTTTGACTTAGTACTGTGAAAAATTGCCATTAAAAACAGAATTAAAGTTAGATGGTCCCCATTGAAGAGTAAGTATCAGATTGGCAGAACTGATCATTACTTGATAAATTGGTCAAACTCTGTTGATCTACAGTCAAAAGTTGGTTCCAATACCAGCAACCAATGTATCTTGAAAATTAAAATGGTGACTCGGAAGACGCAGAGATCATGCATTCCTGTTCTGTGATTGGAAGAAACACACCAATTAATTTTCTCTTTTATTTCAACATGTAAACAAATCAGGTAGATGTATTAAAGTGTTAATTACTGGCAAAAATTTGAATAGCGGTCACATATGGAAAATAAGTATGTCACAAAAGTGGCTGTAAAACATCAATCATCATCATCATCATCATGAGGTTTCCTCTGGTCATCTTTGTTTTTCAACCTCATTGACAGTATGCTATTTCAACTAATATATTTAGTTTTAGACTTCCAAGTTTGAGTGATTAGATACTGGTTAACTTTTTTCAGCCATTGTGATATGTGATTCCTGATAGGAAATGACCTTTATTTTACGGCAATTGAAAGTTTGCAGTTATCGCAGTTTCTTTTACAAATTTTGATTGTCATTGTCAACATCATTGTTGCATTTATGGTTGCTATTATTATAATGGTAGCATAACTGTTGTTGGAGTGACAATTGAAACCCCCAAAAGATCTTTTAAATTTTATTATAAACATCGCAATTTATATTGATTTTATGCTGCTGGGACTGAAAAATCACTCTATTTAAAGCCATTTTTGGTTATATAAGTTTTGCTATAATTTTATTTTATTTACTATAGAAGTAAATGGGAGCTTGACTGGACCAGCAAACCATTTCGATGAAACTATTCTTTTATTATATGTCAGATTTATAATCATCCTTTATTGTATAGTATATTTTGTCTGAACGGTTTTGTGTACAGGCACCAGAATATCAACACACTGGTACCAGTTCTCCCTGAGATTTGTTTTAATTGGGTTCTTTGTGAAGACGCTTGAAGAATTGAATAAATAATGCTATCCAGTAATGGCAAACTTGCCATCAGCTTGCTTGGGCATCCATTTTTATTTTGCACTCTTCAAGGGACTTCTTGGTGTACTTAGAAAAGTTTGATGTCACAGTAAAGTCATGTTTGAGGAACTTAAGATGATGGGGTACAGCCAAGATATATATATTTCTGGATATTTTGATGAATGAAAGAATAAGATGAATAACATTTAATGTCTGGTTCTTGTCTTGTTTAATTTCATAAGAAGTTGGGGTGAGTGAATGAAGGCTTCATGTAGTCATGGCTCTGGTCACAACTAGGAAATATGGCCATGGGGTTACTCCTGAGGGAAATAAGGGCGTTCTGATGGCACAATGGTTAGAGCACTGCACTGCAAACCTTTAGACTGTGGCTTCTATTCTGGCACATACATGTGTTTGTAGAGTTTGTTTCCGCTGGGCATATATCCTAATTTAAATAACTGATCTCAGCCCAGGGAAATGAGTTGAAACATTGCACAAACACAAGTAAAACTGAGCCTTGAATCCAAACTGGATTTGTTTAGTTTGGGATTGACGGATTTTATGCGAAAGTGGAATAAAACTGGAATTGACAAAATGGAATTAACATCACTCATTGTATGTATATATATATATATATAATTAATATATATATATATATATATATATATATATATATATATAGGGTTAGAGGTAATAGAATTCGTCACTAATCCACAGAACTAGTAACTATACTAGTCCTGAGAGAAATTTACTAGTCCTGACTACACCAAATAAAGTTTCACATACATAGTTTATTTCATAATGTGTGAATAGATTTAAATGTCCATTGGAAGAAAAGCTGATCCCAAAGGACCATCTAGTTTCAACTGCTGAAGCCTGGAGGAACATAAGTTTGGATCAATTTCTGTTTCGACTGTTTATTTATAAATGCCCTCAAACAAGTGAGTTGTTCAGATTTGAGTTCGAAGGGTAGTTTCATAGGCTACCTAGTGGCTTCGATTTTCAAATTAAGGTAATTCACAATAGACTGTCATGTATTTGACTGTGGTATGAAAAGAAACATGGCCACCTGGACTCCAGTAGGCTTCAGCACATAAGAAGCTGAATGGTTGTGCATGCTCCATTTCATGTGATTGAGTGTTGAACCAGAAACAGACCAGAAACTGAATACGTGAGTATGATGAATTCATTGAGAAAAAACCTGAGCCTGGGGATACCATAGACAAAATTTCATGTGATGGTGATGTGATGAAACAGCGTGCTGTTCCCACTCACATTTTCCAGCAGCGTGCACAATCTGTTGGCTGTTTAAAAATATTTTGACATGGGAGTATGTCCAGCAGATTGATAACTGAATCAGAATGGCTATATCTGGGCCATACATAACATGTAGCTGCAGGTATGACTTTATTCTAGCCTAATAATTGTACTCACCTGCAGGAAGACTCAAACTGAAAATGTACTTACTAGTCCTGTCAGTTTTGTACTCGCCTCGGGCAAACAGACCAGCATTAATTTCAAACCATATATATATATATATATATATATATATACACACACACACACATTCACACAGATGTAAGTCAGAAAACCATCTTTATGTCAGTACCATTTATGAAGTGATGTATCACAAGATTGTAAAAATATGTAAAATGAAAAACGTTTGTGTTGTGTATTTGTTATTGTCCAACATATTTTTATTGATTATATCTATATCACACATTAGATTTGTCTGTAATTAGATACCTGGTAGGTCTACCACATTATAATATATCAGATTACTTCATTAAAGCCGCTGATGTTTTAACACTGTCAGGGAGTTCTCATATTGCCATGTTGTGTGCTTATCTTAATTTGATGTTGGTGTAGAATTCATTGGTTAGACGTGGAGAGCTCAATAATTTTTCTGATATTTTATAAATTAACACACTGAAATAAACTGAGAGAGAGAGAGAGAGAGAGAGAGACAGAGAGATATTTAAATTGGAATAAATTAATATTCAGAGTTACACATGAAATCATGTCTAATGTTAATGATCAGTCTGTACATTATTTAGATATAACTGTCAAGACTATAACCCAGATCCTTGTTTAAGTGTCAGTGTGATAACATAGAGATAATTAGATAAGTTGGCTGTGTCAACAAAAAACTAAAACACTACTGCTCATCTGCATATTTGGCACAAATCAGTCTAATGTTATAAATACAATTTGGGGTTGATTTTATTTATAACTGTCATGAATATATTACTTTGAAAGGCTTTGTTGATAATTATATGCCGTTTGCTCATTTTTGATGATGAAAGGAAGCTAAACTCCATTCACTCCATTGATAAACCTTATAGATTCGGTGCCCAAAAGCTTTAGATTGGAGAAAGTCTATGCTTTGATGTTAAGAGGTGGTACTCCTCCCAGTGAGATATACAGCGAATATATTAAATGATTTTTTTTACATTATTCTTGTGCCACATCCTAAATACCATATTACATAAGGCCCGAGAAACCTACTTATCCACCGTCATGAATTAGAGAAAATGGTCACTATAATACTACACAGGTTGACTGTTAAAGGATGACTGTAAGGCTATGAATGATAACGTTTAGAAGACTGTTGTCAATGCGAGACTGTAGAGGATTATTGGGGGCAGGATGAAGCTGGAATGTTGTGAGATAATACAAATTTACAGCATGAGGTCTCACGAATAGTTTTTGTTGTTGGCTAGTGTTATTAGGGTATCACAGTTGTTATTATATCAGTGTTATGTCACTTGTTATTATATCAGTGTTATGTCACTGTTGTTATTATATCAGTGTTATGTCACTGTTGTTATCGTCATTGTATTATTGTGTTGCAGGCAATCCGTGCCCTAAAGGAGACCATTGAGGACTGTTGGGATCAAGATGGCGAAGCCAGACTGACAGCACTCTGTGTCGAGGAGAGGATGTTAGAGATGATGACCTTGTGGGATCACAGGCATAAAGGTCAGAGAGGTTATATTTTATGTGCACAGTAGTGATGTATATCAACAGCAAAGGATATGTGATTTGGAAGCATGTAAAGTAAAATTAAAACTCCAGAATAAAGAAAATTGAAAAAATTATTTAATACATAAACCTAAACTGAGACCATATGTACATTTTAAATCAAATTATGAAATGGAACCTCATATAAATCTAGTAAGTAACAAATATGAACGATCCCTAATTGCCAAATTCAGATGTGGTATACTTCAACTGAATGTAGAACTTGGCCGCTTTAATAAAACCAGATTGGAAGATAGATTATGTAACATTTGTGAGGAAGGTTTTGTTAAGGATTAAATTCATTTTTGTGTGTGTGTGTGTGTGTGTGCTCAAAATATTGAACAGGAAGAGAAAATTTCTATCTGAAAATTTCAAATAAATATCTAAATTTCAAACTTTTAAACACATTTGATAAATATATCTATATTATGAAGAATGCCAATCATAATTTTGCCAATTTTGTAAATGTTATATGGAACAGGAGAACAGGTAGCACTTATTCTCCAGCTCAGATATATATAACTGACCAATAAGCCTGTAAGGATGGGTGTATGTAATTGTTCTGTTATCATGATACTCTCTGTATGCACTTGTCAGTATAATCAAACATATTTGACTTGACTTGACTGAGATTGATATAAACTTTTTTTCCGTCAGCAAGTATTTGATGTGCTGAAGGCATTTTGTGTACAGGCTGTATAAAATATCATTGGTTTCATTTTTATCTGTATTAGGGATAACACCAACTATGTTAGCATCTGGACTGGAAAATCTTGAAGAAAAAACAGAAGTGCAACACAATCTAATGCCGTGTAGTCCACCTCCATCCCTTGTGGTAGATGGAGCCACTTGTCTACAACGACTCGACGATGGGAATTTGAATCTGGCTGCCGACTTGACCCAGAGTGAGCCGGTCAATGAACTGTCGCAGGCTGCAGCACGTAGATCACAGCGAACGTCGTACACCGATAACAGTATATCGGCTGCTTCGACGGTCGAAACGACGCTGTCCCCATCTGAGTTAGAAGATCATGCCATACTTGGCAAGGCAGACTGTAACGTCATATACGCCCAGACCAATCGTGCTTTACGACCGCAACAAGGCCAGAATCCTACTGTGGAGAGAAACACCCATAAGCGTAGTGACGAAGATGTAACAATAATGGGAAACACCTTGGTCAACAAATCCGAGATGCCCATGACGGCATCTGGCAGTTCCTCAACAACGTCGCAGTCGATGCGTAATCGTATTCCCAACACTACGATGGCAGTGCTCCCTGACGACATCTTGGGTGCGTTCTCTGACAATTTGGAGAGTTCGCTCGTTCAGAATGACTTGCTGAATCAGTCGCAGAGACACCAACACATGGCGCCGCCACCACCTCAAGCTGGCATACCTTATGTTCAGAACCAGGTGCACCAGAATCACATGGCGTCTGAGCCGCTGATCGTTCGGCCAAAGCAGCCGAACGTCCCGGGCAATGGTTATCATGGCAATCGTCACACGAACAACGTATCTAGTAATGTGGCCAGCAGTACTCAGAAGCCGAGCAATTGGTTTAATCTGTTTCGTAAGTCACACGGCGAGAAGAAGGAAACGAACAAAGACATACCTGATCACAAGGCACTTCTTCCGGGCAAAGAGAAGGAGGTGGGCGTAAAACGTAGTTTTCCCTTCTTCGGCAAGTTCACGACTGGCCTGTTGTCGTCGCCATCGGGCAACTCATCGGCGTCATCTGACTCCTCTAAGGGTAGCACGAAGAGTGGCTATGTTCCGACAGAGGTGAGAGTAGTTAATGGCTCTCCAGTGGTACGACCAACATCGCTACCGATCCAGGATTCTGGTAGTAGTAGTGGTGGTGGTTGGCAGTCAAGTGACCACAGCAGCATAGTGACTGCTGTGCCCAACAGTACCGTGCATCAGATGATGATGAATGGACAGCCAAGCGAGAGACTGGACGGTTCGTCAGCCAGTGCCAGTGAGGGTGTTGCTTCGGGCAGGTCGAACACATTGCCGCACAGCAATGGCACGCGGCCTGGTGGCACCAGGATGCGGGCCAAGTGTCGTGGAAATGCAGCTCTGACACCGGGAGGAGGTGCCGAAGGGAGCGGCAGCCAAGTTAGGCGTGGGCCAGCCGACATACAGATGTCCGATTTTGAGTCAAACAGAAGGGCCAGACGTCCTAATTCGTTATCCGTCAGTAGTTATGTTAGCTCTACATCTAGTAACACTGATGGCTCACCATCAGCAACTGTATCACCAACATTTCTTTAAGCCCTGACACCTTCTGTATCTTATCCTCTGTTCCTCTCTCTATCACTATCTATCTATCGCTACCTATCTATCTACCTATCTATCTCTCTGTACCATAGCATGTGATGTAATCTTGTTTTGGGCAGATCATATTTCTTTATGACCAAAGTGAACTCACTCACTGACGTCTTATTTTGTTATTATCCATCTATCTATCTATCTATCTATCTATCTTCTGGGAGATGAGCTCCCATTTATTTCACATTTTCATCACTCAATCTTGAAGTGCTGCTCTTGGTATTCAGAGTGATGTACTTTTTTTGGTTTCCATTGATATTTGACTCACCAATTTATTCAAAATCATGAGAATCTCGTTTGTTTTGTAAATCTCTTTAAGATTAAACATTTAGAATGTTGTTGGGTTTTTTTTTTTGGGGGGGGGGCGATTCGAGGCTGCATTTATATTTGTTCAGTGTTTGCTTTCGAGTGTTTGATTTTTGTTTTGGATGCGGATCGCGTCGTTTGCCATTGTAAATTTTATTAATGTGGCTTGCTCTGCTGTTTGGTACCATTTGGACATGTGCCAATCAGCGGAAGCTATGTCTTTCAAGCTCATTGCCTCTGTCATAAGTAGAGACAGACCACTGGCGATGAACGAAGTTAGCATGAAATGCCGCGTTCATGCCAGTTTTGGAAAACCTTTATGCACGAAAGCGCTCGTAATTGCGCCATTGACATCTGATGTTCGTATCGCAGCCAACAATAAATGATCTGAACTGCGAGGGATCAAGCCACGAAAGGGCAATCATTCCATGATACGTATGGAGTCATTGCAGACATTCTGCTATTTATTAAGTTATTACGTGTCTAGTTAACTTGGTCACCACTTAAGTGTCCGTTAACCGTTTTATAGGATGAGGATTTTTTAATAATTTGGCGACTACGCACTGGGTATTATTTGGCACGAAATAGTGCTCTTCGTCTTCGCGATTGTGTCCCATAAACATGATATGTCTGTTGTTAGTAGTGTGGGTTAGTGTACTTCAGGAAAAGGGTGTGTGTACTGTTGATTGGTTTGCGTTGTTGTAAAGCTTTTTCTTTTGACCCGGATAGATCGATTTGGGTTTTGAGAAGTCAGCTGCCAGTGCTTGCTCATTCTGTGCACAAACACAGAACCAGTATAATATATGTTCTACTTAACCGCACACATCTTTGTGTCATCTCCGCTCCCGGTGATAATGTTATATACAGCTGTGAAGGTGGAAGCAAAAAAAATAATACACGAATGAACGGAGTTCAAAACTCTCATTTCGTTTGTTTTTTCGTTGTCTGTACGTTTGATGTCGTAATCTGTGCATATTCTCTCTATAAGCTAGCAGCTAGCTGAGGAAATCATCACAAGAAGGTGACAGATCGATTTTAAATGAGCGCTGTGATAAGGTGGCACATGTTTAGTATACGTGTCTTTCAGTTCTGTTCTGTATGACAAAATATGTTTTAAATTAACCAATCAGAAAAGGGTGTACCGTTACTGCAGTGTTTAACACCTTGCGCTACAAGCTGGCAAGTTGTAGGTTCAAATCCGAAACTTACCCGCATTTGTGGGATGTTTCCCAAGGAAGTAAAACCTCGGCCGTGTTACCTACGCGTGGCCAGCTCGAAGCTAAACAAATCACTCGCTTACCAATACCAATCAGAAGGACTGTCCCCGCGATCAGTGAGTGATGTGATCATCCGTTATTGTGTGTTGGCACATCAACTGAATGCGTTTGAATGTCGAGCAGAGGTAAATACACAATGTGAATCCGGATTTTAGATTAATCTCCCACATTACGAAACTGTATCCTCGTTCTCAATCGATTTCGTGGGACTGGTTTATGATTCGGCTTTAACAATAGAAGACATATCGATAAGGCTACGGTGTAAGTTAAGTACTAATGGACGCCCATGTTATCTGACGCCGTTCTATTTCGTGTGGTCGGAGAAGATTCGTCTGTACCAGACTTCTTATTGATGAATAATGGTTGGGTTTTTTAAATTTTGAACTTGGCGTGATTTAGTTGATCACATAAGACGATATTGACTGTTGTCTGGTAGTACTCGTTGCTGCGTTTCTGTTAATTGGCATTTATTATCGGATGTGGGTAATGCAACTTGCTTGGCTTTGTGTGCGCGCACTATCAATGTTGTTGTTGTTGTCGTCGTCGTGCCGTTGTTGTTGTTGTTTTGATATTAATTTTGGAGGGTTTGATAAACGTCTGTCTGCGTCGTGCTTTTAATATAAATGTTGTTAAAATATATGTCGCGAGTCCGATTATTTCTGTATGGTCATCCGCACGATGTGGCATATAAATACGCAAGTGGATTATTGTTGTGCGATGCCAGTTGCCATAGCACAATACTTACTAATCCTTTGTTAGAAATGGTGTATGTGTGTGTTGTGTGTGTGTATGTGTCGGACAATACGTCATGGGGTTGATTGGTATGTAATTGCATGCGATTGTGGCGAATAGAGTCTTTGTATAAAGGTATTTTTGTTCTTCTCGTGTGCTGGTGAGTTTCGCCGGACGATGACGCCCCCTTCGAGGTGGTTGTTTGTATATTACGCTAAGCACTTGATATTCATCGTTCATTTTGTCATAAATATTCATCATATTCATTGTTGTTGTTTTTCTCGTCGCATCATCATTCAGGTTCTAATGGTTTAATTTTGTGTTATCAGTTTTCATCATCAACATCTTCATTATCCGTAGCTATAGATTTATTAGCCACGTGCTGTTATATTTGCTTGGGAGTGTTAGAGCTAAATATTGTTTGTACCGAAAAAGATGTATACATACATACATACATACACACACTCGCAGATGCTTATAATAAGACACACCTGCTGTATAACATCCTGTGGTTCCGAGTCATCTATTTTGTTTTATGGTATTATTTTTATGTTTCCATGGCAATGGTTATTATTAATATCCCTTCATCAGAGCTGTAATTGTACTTTTTTTGCGAGCGAAAGATGCACACGCACACAGTTTAACCTGTGTAAAAGTTGGCGTACTTGAATCTCGAGGTGCATTATTTTTCGGCGCTTTAACACAGACGAATGAATTATTCATGCCTTCCAGAAATTACTCGTATTGCCGGCATCGGTAGAGCGCACTTGCCGTATTAATGCATGGTAGCGTTTGATAACGATATGGTTGTGGCGATATTTAGCCCATTCTCTAATGGGTTGGAACACTTCAAAGCAACTGTATTACTGCGCAAATTTAGTTGTTGTCAAGTTTCGGTAGACGATGGTTGCACGCACTGCATAACGATGTTTTGCCTATTTGTTTTTATTTGTGTACAGTGATATTTGACTATCAAGGTATGTGCGTGTGCGTATGTATGCCGTTTTTTAATCGATGCGATGGTCAAGTGTATGCGTACCACTGCAGCTGTGATTATCGTAAAGAGCAGAGTTCCCCGTCTTATTGGTGATTCGTGAAGGCCAAACATGTAAGCTTTGTGCGTGCGTGTGTGTGAGTGTGTGCGGGCGCACGCGTGCGCGCACACACTATTTCTTACCATGTTATCACGACAACCGTTCGAGGTCTTGTAGGCATGGTTGCGATTCACCTGTTATTAATAAGCCACCTTAAAGGGTGTACACGAAGAGTGGTTGCCGATGGCAGGTTACCGAGAGCGCCTCTCTTCCCAAGAGAAGTGCCTATATTTTAGTATACTGGTTAATGCGTGTGTATGTTACGTTGTATCATGTCGAGCTGTCCTCTTGGGCTTTCATAATCTAGCAGCCTGACTTCGTTGCTAAGTGCCACAGTTGATGCTTAATGTGAGCAGGCTCCGCTGCTTTTATCGTGTCCGCGCTTATATGTGAGAATATCGGGGATGCGTTGGTGTTGATTATTTTGTATGTCTGAGTTGCACGAATGTTGGCTCTACCATTCATACGCAGTTGACTACCTTTATATGGGTTCTGTTATTACTAGTATTACGATTGCTGCGGCTGTTTCCTATCTACGACAACTACGACTACTACTGCTACCACTACCTTCATACAAGATATTACTGTATAAATAGATTACGGTTAACAGATAAGCCAGGCTATACGTTGATTGGCTGGTTCAGGTATTGTCTGGTGTTCTATTATTGAGCTTAACACGCTTTCATCACATAGCTTTATTTGTGTCTATAACATTTGGACATGTACAGTTCATTATACTATATGTTATCAGTTAATCTACCAACCCTTCGAGTTACATTATGTATGTAAGTGTTTATATATATATATATATATATATATATATAATTACCTTGAAGCTATTTGTGTTGTATGATACAGGATTATTTCTTGATTAGTTTTCTGTCATGATCCTAGAAATGCGAACAAGATTTCCAAAGAAATAAGACGACGTTCTGTCTGTTTGTTTGTTTGCTAGTGTATTTATGGTTGAGTTTTGAAAACTGATTGCTGGACAATGTGTTTGAGCATACATTCTACAAGTCGGGTGTTCTTTGTTATCAAATATGACACACAACCCATTCCAAAATGGCCGTAAAACATCAATCATCATCAAATATGATACAAGAATGAATATATATATATATATATATATATATGGGTGAATATATATATATATATATATATATATATGAATATTCACATATCATTAATATTTATTTGTCACATGTTTCCATTGAATCCGGGACAAAATCTCACAGTAAGAAATACCACAGGAAATAATCCCATAAAGTGAAGACGGACAAAATCCCACATAATAAAATTTAAACACTATTTATTAATACACACAATTAAATGACTTTTTCTTTACGTATTACCAAGTAAATTAATTAATAGACATCAATTAACAAATATGGTGAAATAATGCTTGGAATTATTTACAAAGATATTGGAATAAATAATGTCACTATTCTAATTCAGTGGTCACAGAGTATCTTCAATACATTGCACGTCCGAAACTGATATCAACCCGACACGCATTACATTGTACCAGTCAAGTCGACAATTGTATCGTGAACTATTAAGGCATGAATCAAGGTCGTGTGCCAATGTACTGTTTAGTTTTAATTTTGTGGCATTATTTTGTTGTATTATATCCGTTGAAAATTAATATAAAGCATTATATAAAGAAAACATCCATCGATCATTGAAAACCGAGGCATAACAACACAACAAGATCACATGACATAGCAACCAAAGCCTCATCCCTATTTTCAGCCTCGGCGATAAAACATAGTTCCTAGATCGGTATGACGAGCCGCTTGTTTCAATTTAATAATAATAATTATTATCAACTTCTATAGCGCCAATATCCAATTTTTGCTGAAATTAATGGTCTGGTACCCCCGCTTTCAAGATAATAAATGTGTATTGTTGGAATGTATGCAGTGGTTTGCTAAACACATTTGGCTAGTCGTTCTTTTTGGTATACCCCAGCAAGGTTGGCGTTGATTTAATCAAATTGATTTAACCGACATTATTTTTTTAAGATTATCTTACTGCCAGTTGATTGAACTATATGTATTTTTAAATAAAGTTTAAATTTGTACAGAACAGTTTTGCTTTAATTCTTTGGAAATGCTAAGAATGAAATGTTGACTGCGAAAAGGCGTTTGACAGCATAAACAAGAATACACAATGGAAACTGTCAAGACATTACGGCACACCCAGCAAACTGGTCAGCTTGATTAAGAACAGCTATGAATGAACAGGCTGCAGAATAATACATAGTGGACAACTAACGAAGCATTTCGAAGTGAAGACTGGAGTTAGATAAGGTTGCTTGCTGTTTCCATTCTTCTTCCTTCTGGTCATCGACTGGATTATGAAGATATGCACAAAGCAGAGAAGAAATGGAATCCAGTGAACACTAAATACGCAACTTGAAGACCTGGAATTTGCCGACAACCTAGCACTGTTGTCCCATAGCCATCAACAGATACAGGAGAAGACGAGTGAACTGGCAGCCATCTCTTCAAGAGTGGGGTTAAATATACATAAATGCAAAACCAAAATCCTCAAGGTAAATGCAGTCAGCATGGAGCCAGCCAAACTTGAAGGAAATGAAATTGACGAGGTAGAGACATTCACGTATCTGGGTAGTATCATTGATATACATGGTGATACAGATGCGGATGTTAAGGCAAGGATTGTCAAGGCTAGAGGAGCATTTATACAGCTCAAGAACATCTGGAGCTCCAAAGTGTTGTTATTACACACAAAGATACGCCTGTTTAACTCCAATGTGAAGTCTGTATTACTGTATGGAACAGAGACACGGGGGACAACTAACACCACCTCCCACGGAATCACAGACCTTTATTAATAACTGTCTGAGAAAAATCCTCCAAATTCTCTGGCCAAACACCATCAGTAACAGCGACTTGTGTGAGAAAACATACCAACAGAATGCTGGAGATGGGACCAGAAGGAGAAGACGATGGGGGTGGATTAGTCACACACTCCGGAAACCAGCATCAACTATCACCAGGCAGGCCCTAACATGGAACCCACAGGGAAAGAGAAAAAGAGGACGCCCAAGTGGAGAAGAGATCTCTTGACAGACATAAAGAGGATAGGCTACAGCTGGAGGGAACTTGAAAAGAAAGCCCAGGACAGAAGACTTTGGAAGACTGTTGTCAATGACCTATGTCCCAGGAGGGGCGAAGGATGAAGAAGAAGAATTGGATATATTATGATATTCCACATATTTATTTATTTATTCGAAAAACATCATGAATGTTTTCAACCCTGTACTCCAGTGTGCCCATGGTGTTAATTTCAATACTAATCTTATCTAGCGATTTATGATAACTGTTGTCGGAGTGGGTATTCATTGAAATTTGTTTACTTAGCTGGTTGTGATATTAATGTTGGCATTCTCTTAGCCCAGACGGTGACTCACTGGGCTCAGATTTCCGAGTCTCGGGCTCGAACATAAATCATTAACTATGCCTGATCAAGTCATCACGCCAGACAGTCGTCCATAGTCCAGATGTCCTAAACCAAACCATTACCCTTGGTGTCCCAAACAGTTATCGGTTGTCATTACTGTTTAAAGCTGTGTATAAGCACTCATTACTAGCAGGCTTGATTACTGCATCTCTCTTCTTTATAACATCGCATCTAAGGATATTCTAAAACTTCGGTGTGTTCAGAACTGCTTAGCTAGGGTTGTCACACGGTCTCCTCGGTTTTTCAGTTGCTGTCCCTACTCTTTGGAATTCACTCCCTGAACATGTTAAGTCACCAAATAGCATAGTTTCTTTCCATCACCATTTGAAAACTCACCTTTTCTACTCCATCTAATCATTGTTGATGAACTTTGCATTGTACCCGGACTCTGAGTTTGCCCAACCCCTGTACTCAGTGCACCACTGAGCTCGATTCTTTTCAAGGATATTGGCGCTATAGAAATTTTGTAATTATTATTATTATTATTCTAATCTGGTGTCCCCACTTTACCGTTTCAAACCGGGTGGTGTCCAATGTTCACCGATATTGCTGTTAATTAAGACCAGGCCCGACAACATCTTGTATATTATCCGGATGGGTGAAATCCTTCTCCAGATGAGGATCCTACTCTGTGGAGGCATATTTTAGCCTGGATCTGATAGAGGTGAAGTGAGTCAGCTATCTGAGTTGTTTAGTGATCTGTTCAAAATTCCGACGTAGATATCCGAGTGTTCTGTCGCTCTTATTGATAGTGTTTCTGTTTTGGTCCGAAATAAATTGTACTGGAAACATCAGACACGTCCTGGGAACATCAGACACGTCCTCGGAACATCAGACAAGTCCTGGGAACATCAGACAAGTCCTGGAAACATCAGACACGTTCTGGAAACATCAGCCACGTTCTGGAAACATCAGACACGTTCTGGAAACATCAGACACGTTCTGGAAACATCAGACACGTTCTGGAAACATCAGACACGTTCTGGAAACATCAGCCACGTTCTGGAAATATCAGACACGTCCTGGAACCATCAGAAACGTCCTAGAACCATCAAAATAATCCTAGACACATCAAAAACATCCTAAACACATTAGAAACGTCATAGAAACATTAGACGCATGTTGGAAACATCACACACGTACTTAAAACATTCGACACGTACCTAAAACATTAGACACGTCCTAGAAACATTAGACACGTCCTAGAAACATTAGACACAACCTAAACAATTTAATACAGAAAGCCAACAGTGCGTTACATGTACCACTGGTATCCCATACAGAAACGCGAAAATATAGAATCGTGAATGTGTGTGAGAAAAGACACCTGTTGGTTAGGAATTATATAAACTTTTATTTATGTAGTATGTCCTGATATTTGCTATACCGTACGTCAGTCGTGATTATGCTTTCACACACACACACACACACACACACACACACACACACACACACACACACAACACACACATATAGAGATAGAGAGAACACACACACACATATGTATATATATATATATATATATATATATATATAGTGTCAGCGGGCTGATTTGGGTGATACAATATGACCCATGTTCTTTAATATAATATACTTTAACAATAATTTCACAAACAGTGTATGTAAATAGAGGATGCTGCAAGAACACGAAGACATCATTGACGATTTAGAACAATAAATAACACGATCAATAAGAGGGTTTTAAAAGATAAGAAGACAGACGAATATTGGATACGTATTAGTGATAACAAAGGAAGATTTACATACAGTCATTATTAATAAAATGACGACAATATTGATAGTGAGAGACTTTCTGATGTTACACAATTTAAACAAAGTTTATCATATTTAGCTTCGGAATTGGCTGCAAATGTCTCAAAATTATATATTTTGTTATACATTTGTTTACTTTTCAATCCGCTTTGTCGCTAATATTTATTTTTAGCCAAACCTACTCTGACTCACACACGTACAATCAAAATAATAACGTACAGTACAGGGTCGCGACAACAAGAAAAAAGTCTATTGTACTCGATTCTCAAGACATAAACATTAGCAAATGTCATGATCTCTCTCTCTCTCTCTCTCTCTCTCTATATATATATATATATATATATATATATAATGGTATAATGAATGCGAGGTTATTCTAAGACTATGATAAGCCAGAATATTGCTATCTATATTGTTTGTATCTGATGCACTTACTTCATTTAGAAAGTGGTAATCGTACATAACATATTTACACACATTTCTGTATTGTTGTACTTGCTGGATGCTATAATATTAAACATTCGGTTCTGTAGAACCTACGAATTTGCATTTGAAACCATTGAACTTCTTGACTAATCTTAATAGTTTTTAATAAACGTTTAACAAATTCGCGAACGTCTTATATTACAACACATGACAATAATCTGTTATAACCAAATATACCAAGATGCCATGATAAGCAATAACATCGCTGCAGTTTGCGAACGCGATGTATGGAGGAGACTGGCGTCATCGATGAAAGGACTGTAGCCCCAAGGCATATAAATATAGTCTCTGGGATGTTCACATCCACTCTGTTGGTTGGTGTAAATAAAAAAGCCGATATCTGGGTTGTCTATCGTATATGTTCCGCCTATAGAAAGAGGAAAGAGATCATTATTTCATGGGTAGAACACGCCTAATAAATACAGCTCAATATCAACAGTGGAAGAGAACACCCCAAAGCCAAATATAGCAAACGGTTTATTAACGTCAGCTAAATATGTCTCCTGAAATTGACATCTATTTTACATAGGGAGAGAAATCCTTCCGAGCATCAGCTCCCAGGTTCTGGAACGAGCTGCCAAACCGCATTAACCTCGCATCAAGTAAGGACATATTTTGTAAGGTTCTTAAAACCCGTTTATTTAAATTGGCGTATTTATAATTTTAAACCAGTTTATTATGTACGAAATGTGTTTGAGCTATATGATCTAAAGCGCCTTAGAGTAATTAAAGTTGAATAAGGCGCTATATAAAATACTATTATTATTATTATTACAGAAGACTTCGGTATAAACGCGAAATATGAAAAGTTCCCTACCGATGACGACCATACTGTGGGATAACCAACTATTCCATAATTATTTATTATATTATAGGGATCACATTCGGCCACTTAATGTTGACATAATTTTTGGTTGTATTCATTAATTGACAACTGTTCAAGAACTCACCTGGATTAAGACTCTCCTCGCCATAGTTCGTGCCATTCTTTCTCAGTACAAGCGGGAACTCTCCAACTTCGTGTACCAAGATGACCGTTTTGTATTCCTCGATCGTAAACGACATGCTGGTACCCAGATATTTCAGCCCGTTCAGGCGAATTCTGGTGATGCCCTGTGGCGGCCTCGGATCGTGAAATTCCAGGATCTGTGGGCGAAGCCGGATACCAGCAAATCCGTAGATAAGCGACTGGAGGAAGCCTCCCATTCCAGGCAGAAAGTTGACGCTGCCTCGCTCCTGGTCGGAGGCGCTCGCTTCACTGAACTCGGTCCAGATCTGTGGATATAAGACGCTGATGGATGATATATATATATATATATATATATATATATATATATATTATTTTATTATTATTATTAACGGTAGCACTGTAGTAATATTACCACTATTACTAGGAGGAGGACATAGTAGCGCAGGAACAACAATAAGCAACAGTAGGAACAGGGTGGAAATTTACCTTATTTCTAATAACAGTAGTAGTTGTAATAATAATATTATAATAATACTAATAGTAGTAGTATTTATTGTTGGCAGTAGTGTTAGGGTATTGTATGTTGTTTGTTAGTGGTATCTTCGTTGATGTTGTTTGTTAGTGGTATCTTTGTTGATGTTGTTTGTTAGTGGTAGTTCTTTGTTGATGTTGTTTGTTAGTGGTATCTTTGTTGATGTTGTTTGTACGCTGGTATCTTTGTTGATGTAGTTTGTACGCTGGTATCTTTGTTGATGTTGTTTGTATGCTGGTATCTTTGTTGATGTTGTATGTACGCTGGTATCTTTGTTGATGTTGTTTGTACGCTGGTATCTTTGTTGATATTGTTTGTACGCTGGTATCTTTGTTGATGTTGTTTGTACGCTGGTATCTTTGTTGATGTTGTTTGTACGCTGGTATCTTTGTTGATGTTGTTTGTTAGTGGTATCTTTGTTGTGGATATTGTTTGTACGCTGGTATCCCTAGGGAAATATCCAATAAACACAATAGTAGTAGTAGTAGTAGTAGTAGTAGTAGTGGTAACAGCAACAACTATAGTAATAGTAGTAGTTGTGGTGGTTATAGTAGTAGTAGTAGTAGTAATGGTAGTGGTGGTATCAGCAACAGGGTTAAAGTAGTAGTAGTGGTTGTGGTGGTTATAGTAATAGTAGTAGTAGTAGTGGTGTTAGTGGTGGTATCAGCAACAGTTAAAGTAGTAGTAGTGGTTGTGGTGGTTATAATAGTAGTGGTGGTGGTATTTATGTATTAATTAATCTACAAACCTTAAAGGGTTGTATTAAGTAATCTTGATAACTCTTCAAAAAGAACGAATTCAGTTTCGACGTTTCCTCTACCCACTTCCAGCCAATAGTAAAAAAACTCCACGTCAGAGCCGGACTTAGATCACTCGTTAACTGTAAAATAACATGATAATATTATTAATTATTACACATCATAGACGGCCAATTATGGTTGATGTAGGATATGAATAGATCCTTCTCGTGTGATAATGATGTGTTTGTATCACTATCCCTTAGACCTTACCTATAATATTAATAACAACGACAACTACAACAAATACAACAGGAATAATAATAATAATAATAATAAAGCAAAAACAACAATAATAATGATAATAATAATAAACATTAATGATGATGATGTTACTGCTACTGATGACAATAGTAATAATAAATACGGGATCGTAAAACGCTAGGTTCATTACGTTTTTCTTTCGTGATGTAAAAGGAAAAAACAACAAGTGAGAAATATAAAAAACAAAGTGAGTACGAAATAACCTCCATGTATTGTATCTCATTCGATATTTTACTTTGTGCACTAATGTTGGCTTTGATCGATCATTTTAATATAATAGAGCTAGCTACAAAATTTGTGATTAGACACCACAGGTAAATGAAACAAAACTAGAAATAAACTTAACAATCATGGACCACAGGGGAAATAAGACGCACACATGCACACGCACACGCACGCACGCACGCACACACACACACCTGACATTATGATTCAAGGTCTGCATCATAATTTTAAACGTCAGTTGTCATAACGTGACAAGAAGTGTACCCAAGTTTGTTTTCACATACTGTAAAGCGGCAAATGATTAAGTTGGCGTATTAAGTTGGCGAATTTCATAATCTGGACAAGATGGCGGCGTTTTAATATGGCAAATTCCTGGTTTGACGAGATTTATAATTTTGTGTTGTAATGTAAAACGGAGAATGTCGGCGTCGTTTTAAATTGGTGATTTTTTCCCATTCCCCAAATTCGCTAACTTAATACGATCATTAACATTTGCCGATCTACAGTATTACAGAAATAGCAATGATTAGGTGATACAAGCTTAAAAAGTCGCACTCCTCGCGGACTTTAAACCTTACTCCTATAGAAGGCTACTTGGGCCTTCGACCCATATAGCAAAGGGCTTAGAATAATAATTAAATTTTGTTTAATGAGTAAATATTATAGGCCCGATCATAGTCCCAACCAATGTCATATTCAACGCCATTTAAGGGTCTTCTGTGAAGACACAGACAAAAATCAGACAAACAGAACAGACAGACAAACAAACACACACTCGCTTTTATTTATTATATATACATGTAGATGAAGATGTATCCGTTTAATAATGCCGACTGCATTAAGACGTAATTTTGGCGAAAACAGCTGGATTTAAAAACATATTCTCAACAACGTAACGTTAGAATACGCTACATAGTAAAATTAGTATTTTCTCAGGTTCCACCTGATTATATTACCTGTTCGTAATATTCCAAATCATTACGCATGACGTCACGTGACACATTCCAGTTCAGCGGATAAGTCAATAAGATGGCGTCTGATTGGTTAATTCTTGGTGCTGGTACTGTAACATCGGAAATGATAGACACTGAGACATTAGACCATTGATATATATATATATATATATATATATATATATATATATATATATATATGGTTAATCCCTTATTCGTTACTGTGGTGCCTCTTGACGCCAATAGAAATAAAACTCACCATCTAAATGAAATATTTGGTGTCTGGTGCTGCTTTGACTGGGTGTTTAATTGATTTTTAATTAATAGCGGAAGGATTGTATAAGATCAAGATCCATCTCGATGTCCTTGTCATAACTACGATCTTGCTTAAATTAAATAATTCGGTGCGTTAGCATAATCATTCAAACACATTCCGGCACATTCACGTTTTAAGATATTATTTTGAATACTGCGTCTTAACTTACAGATGATGATGATGATTGCTGTTAACTCACAGACACATATAGTCTATATTTAGAAATGAGCACTAATTTAACCGGGCGAGGGAAATACCGTAACCGGAACTTGTAACCCAAGTAAGGCGAATGAAAGTCTATAATTTTAATACTGTATTTATGAACGTTTTGATTTTGTACAGTTGATACACTACATGCATATATATTTTAGAATCTAAAATCCACATTGAAATGGTAACTATTATTTTATGTTAAATATAAAATATAAAAAAAAAAACTAAAAACACAACAAACAATTTAGTATCCCCTAGAGATCAATGTCAAATTGTTATTGTACAAAGACAGCCGAACGTCTAATATTCTATGTTGACGTATGATACACCACTACGGTATAGATCTATTTAAGTATTCCCTGACGTGCTGTCTTCTTTTGATAGTATCATTAACTATTTTCCAATGTAATCTTGATTATGCTAAACATTTCAGTAGAAAGTGTTGATATATTTCAATATCGTAGAAATTATTAAACACAAAATAAAGGCATGTAACTAATTACTGAAGCAATTTATTGTGGTATAGATGAGCCAACGTCAAGGGTACGTCTCACAAAGATGGCGGCCCAGTGATGTCAACCAAATACGAACGTCCGTTACCAGTGGCTGAGACTTTACAAAAATTAAATAGTGTGTGTGCGGGTGCGCGCGTGCGAGCGTGTGTGTGTGCTTGTTTATGCAGCTATACCCTCAAACGAGTTACCCTATTATATGGCCGTTTTAAAAACCCTAATATTATAATTTAAATCAAATTAAAAAAAAACTTCATCATCCAAACTTACTGTCATCAAATCCGTCAAACTGGTAGTGTAGTCTAGCCACGTTGTCAAATGGTAGGTTATAATACATAGCCATTTGTACCCATTCGTCTGGCACCTCGTCTCTCTCATTCCTTTGACACTCGCACGCCATATACCTAGCCCAGTGTATAGCGAGGCTAGCCATTACTAACGTATAGGCATTATTATTCTTAAACGGGTAGGTCTCATCCGGCCCGGTCACGTCTAGTGAAAGAGAGATAATATTTAGGTTAATTATTAGTGCGTTGTAGTAAGCATTACGGTAATGGAGGAAACGGTATTTGGACGCCTGATAACATTGATCTGAAAGAAAACTAGACCGAACACGGCCGCTGATTTAATGGTAAACAGGTCCCAACTTCCGGTCGTGGAAAAAAGGAACGCAGACTGCAAAATCGGGTTTATAAATATAGCGAATTCTTGTTGTGTCGTTGGTTGCATAAGCCGTGGGCGTGGAGGTAATACAAAAGGAATATCGTTTCATCGGTAAGTATAAGGAACACATTTGAAATAGCTGTTAAAGCGATTTTGGCCGAAAATTAAGCTTAACTATTATTATATTTAGCTTATTCGACAATCCCCGGCCTGTCTCTGGCGTTGGATCCCAACTAGATTAGATCTATGGACTTAAATAAAACAATATTTACATATTTGATGGCATATAATAGGATAGGAGTAACACAGATTCTATGCACACACAAAAATATAATGCACACATCACAATAAAAGTGCGTATTCATAGGTTCAAAACTCGAAGCGCAGCCGCTTCAACGTTGTTTTTTGTCCCTAAAGGAAGTCAGCGCGTTTGGAAATAATTAAAATACCACTGAGTGTTCGGTCTAGTTTTCTTTCATGTCAATGGTTGTGGTATTTCGGTAATGGAGGAAAAGGTATTTTGACGGTTGATAACAAGTATCAGCTAGAATGATTTTTTATCATCGTCGGAAATAGCGTGCCTTATGGGTAATGTAGAAACTGGTACAACATACATACGATAAATAATAGATAGAGTAATTAAGTAATTATTTAAATAATAAGTGTACTATGGTCATTTTATCAGATTATTATGGTAATTAGCATATGCTAGCTTTGTACTTACTACTTCTAAGTCCGTTTGACTTTATATTTCTAACAAGTATATTGACCCCCCCCCCACACACACACACAGTTGAACCATTGACACCAACTTACTAATTCCTGCAAAGGGACTATTTGACAATGATAAGATAATGCAACATAGATTAGACACGTGTTTTTGGCATATTGACAATTCCTTTGAGAAATAAATTACAGGTAGACGAATTTCTGCCTTTCATTCGAGCGCTTCAGTTTTCTTTGTATAATTAATCCGTTGACGCGTTAATCACCTTTTGATTACCGAAGAAAAGGTAGCACCATTTGATTAACAGCAACTCGGTTAATAGCTGTCATAGGAGTAACTCAGGTAGTTAGTCGGCACAAATTACGGCACCAAAAAGTAACCAAATTAGATCCGAAATTAAAATCACTTCCTATGATGTTATGTACAATATAGTTTTAGAATATGTTCACGCGTTCATTAATGAATAATCGTTGAAATTATTGTTGTAATAAAACTACTGTTTAGTTTAGTCATTCTCTAAGTATGCAACGGCTTTGAAGATAATTGAATGATTCTAAATATAACATTGGCCATATCTCGAATAGTTTCTGTCTACGAAATATAAGTAGTTCCCTGGTTGTTATTTCAGCTGACGTTTATGGTAATACATGACATTCCGTAAAACGGGCTGTATCTTTAAAAAAAAACCCGATGCCAACACTAATTTAGTTAATTGGTTTCCAGTATACAGCTGAGGTTTTTATATTTTCTGCCAGGTATTAACATTCTTTTTTACTTTTGTCAGCTACTAGGATAGAAATTATTGGAATCACATAGATATAGCCGTCTTTCTAGGATGGGTCACATTTTTGACGAATCTCCAAAAAGAAAGAAACGAACCCGAAACTCCGATTTGGCGTTTGGACGCACCAGCTGCCATACTCTATGATCACCGCTAGGGGCGCCTCCGTGGTCTAACTGGTAGCGCGTTGGACTACAGATTACTACCACCCGAGTTCGAATCTCAGTATGGGCATATGTGAAGGGTGTTTCATCTTTGACTTCACTTCATTACCTTTGGAGGTCGCTCGGCCCATTTAACCTACTACGTGCACAAAGGTGGCCGTAAAACACCAATCATCAACTATAATCACCGCTACACGAGAACTAGCACGGAACGAGTTGTCTATACATTATGGATGTACTCACTCAGGATGTTATATCGACCCGTTTCCGGATCGTATACCGACTGATCAGCAAAGAATCTGGCCACCTCTCTGGTGATGTCACAGCCGACGTAATCAGCGTTGATCAGATAGTCTCGATCTCTGGTCGCCGAATAGTACTGCCGAATGCCCCAAGACACAGCTGCCGAAACGTGCAGTTTCCGGTTGTCGCAATCTGAACAGCTGCCCACCTGCCAAAGGTGAGACAGTTAAAAAACGTCAATATTTATATAATTATTGTCAGTGTCATCATTTCTATTTCTTTATAATGACACCGACACGGTGATATATAAATGAATACTTTCATGATGATGGTAATAATAATGATGATGATGATGATGGTGGTGGTGGTGATAGGCGATTGAGAAGTTTCTTACATGTGATGGACAATATTTTGGAAGAATCAGGACACAAGATACTGACCTCTCTTCCCGTGTACGCGCTCCTGTAGGGATATTTATAACCTTTGGATCCCATAGCTTCAGCCGTTTGTTGGGCGGCTGGTCCCATGGCCGTCCTGTATCGAAGTGCTCGTTTGGCCAACTCCGGATAAAAGAACACGATGGCTGGTAGGATGTACATCTGTTATTTGTTGTAGAAATATGAACAATTGTTAGTGCGTCTACTGGGGCATATTAATTATAGACATATTGTATTATAGAATGATCGTTGTTTGTCTACACCGACAGCCTGGTAGGTACTTCCGTTTAGAATCACGTTATTTAAATTTATATCCAAAGTAGGAGAGCGCCTCACATATGATATCGCCCATTAAAATAGCGTACCGTGTGCAAAACAAATGTGCAAAACAGTCCATGAGCGGTGACGATGGAGAGGAAAATTTGTTTAGTTTCATTGATGCATCGTGGAAAACATTTTTTTTAAACGGAATAGAAGGCTTGGGAAACGAAGAATATTCACTGGAAGCCAATCAAGGGATATATTACAAGAATCTAAGAGAAGGTTTTAATATAAATGATATCATGTTCCGTAATGGTTGTCGGCATCAGAGAGAATACAAAAAAAAAAAATTTCTTTATATGGCGTTTTTAAGCGAACGGAATAATGGCTTGGAATATTTAGCGTATCTTTTATATCTTGGGTTGATTTTGTTTATGCCTACTGCTGCTGTTGTTTCGGTTCCATTTAATAACACCATTACAACAACACCAACAACAAACAGATCATCATCACTACTGTCTTTAGTATCACACTGATAATAATAATAATTATTATTATTATTATTGTTATTATTTTGGTGATTGTGGTAATTACGATGATGTTAGCGATGTTGATGAAATATAATGGCACCAACAATAGCGAGGAAGACAATATTTTATGACCATCGTGTGTTCGCTTTATCATTGCGCAATTTAAACATCACATAATACGACTGATGGTTAATTATGGCAGCACGTCCCCCCCCCCCACACACACACGACACCTACCTCATTATCCCACATGATATGTCCGTGGTAATCTTTACCGATTTCGCCTTTAGCCAGACTGTTCCTACTGACGCCATACAAGAACTCGCTGTGTTGTGGAGGTTGGTAAGCTTCAATGGTCGGCAGAGAGCTGAGGATGTAGTACTGGGCGAAGGTAGTAATCTTGGCCAGTTGGATGTCTCCTTCTATCATAATGTTACCCTGAGACCAGACGTCTTCCCAAGCTAGTGTCCCCATCCGTGGAAGATTAGTCAGATGAATTGAGAGGCGAATGAACAAAGAAAACAATATAACAGCGTTAAGTGTTTAACATAATATTTCACTAGTCAGGTTTTTATGTCATGTTAAATATGACTTAGCATTGAAAAGACAAATGAAAGGATTTCCCGTTAATGATGGCGTGATAGAGAATGTTAAACAACTAGTTAGTTTTAGAAGTGTGTACAATGCTCAGATGTTGAATTGGATTTTATCACCATTTAGTGTATTACTCTACATGTATTCACAAATATACTCTTTTACTGAATCTAGTCAACCTTTTACATATACAATGTATATAAGTCGGGTGTTGAAAGACCTATATGTTCTACTTGAATGTACATTTGTATTTTACTCTCTCATTCGGAGGCGAATAAAATCAAAATAAAATATATAACATTAGGGGTGGCAAGAAGTTTCTAATAAGCGCACATACACACCATTTCCATTTCAGATGCTGGCTACATAAATTACGACATAATATGCCACTGTTTATGCTAAAATTGTCTCTTTAGAACATCCAGTGCTATATTAATAGGAGTTTTCTACGTTGATATGAATACCATTAATACACCTTTCTACGTATGTAATAAAGCCAAACATTGTCATGATGTTGAGAAGGATTTGTAATACCATCGGGCAACAAGATTATTATATAAATAACATGCAACGATGACAGGCGGTAAGGGTTACCTTCACCAAGTGATTAGATTTCAAAGTACTGAACGTGGTGTGGTCTTAATGGGGGTTTATCACAATGAATGTGTATACACACTGTTCTGAACTTGCAAGAGTAAACAAGAACCTATTATAACCATTCCGGTACTCTTACTTGAATAATAATAGTAATAATAATAATCTGTAATGCCGACCTTGTTGATGCCGTCGCAGGAGTTCATAATGTCCACCAGGTGAGCTGAGGATCCGGAGACATTCATCAAACTCGGCTCTGGCACTGGACTCTTGCCTATCTATTGCCATTATCACTGTATAGTTATCTGTAGGTCTGGATGGCTGGATAGCTATTTGTTCAACTGGATACATCCAGAAGACGTGGACATTTTGGGTGGAAGCCCCCTCCTCGGCTTCTTTGGTCGTACCCGTTGTTTGACTAAAGTGTTAAGGGTAAACAGTATATATATATATATATATATATATATATATATGCGTGCCTGTGTGTTTGTCGCTCGTACACACATGCACATATCATTATTTTTAGTTTCCAAATGAGTAGATCGCAATCATACAATTGCCTTATGTGTTATCGTTTACGTTCATCAGACATTCACACACAGCTAAATGTTTTTGTGTATGTTTGTGCATGCATGTATTTGTTTCCTATTCTCCAGGAAAAGTAGATATATTTTCTTTATATATTTATCCATGGAAACGACGACCTCCACTTCCACTATATATAGAGGAGTCATGCCAAGGTATAGTTTTCAAAACTGTATAATTTAATATTTTATGTAAAGCGGTAACGTTATGTAATATTGCAATAGAGTATTAATATCTAAACTGGCATCTAGGTAGGAACATTATGTTATAGTTTTACATGGAATATAAAAATAAACTTAGACAGGGCTAGAATTTATGCGCGAATCGTAAAGATTCGCGCAAATGTTTGGGGCGCTAATCATAGTTGATTCAAGCAACATTTAATGAAGATTCTTAAAAAAAACTGGTAAAATTGGAAAGAAACTGAACCCATTTACCTATTAAATAAAATACCAAACTAACAGTTATTAATCTGATTGTATATGTAACAGTGTGCAATGAATAATTAAAATTTAACCTGCCTTTGACAATGTCTAGTCGGTTTACAACAAAGTTCGCACAGTTCACATAAATACCACACCCGAGGTACATTTAATTGACATATCTGCGGGTATATATTGTTCCAATATCTATTCTTTTATCGCATATTAGTAATTATTATGCGTATTTATTTAATAAATGACTTCGAACTCCACAAACTATCGACGACTGCTCTCCCAGACATCGCGATTATAAGCTTTACAGGACCATGATAATTGATTACGATTATTTGAGAATATAATGACATGGAATGGAGCCAAGATAATAAACTCGTGAAGTCGAATTATAAAACGGAATGTTCGAACTCCAATAATTAGATCAACGATTATCTATCTACAATTGATACATCTATGATACACATAAACACTATAATATGATGCGTAATAGAATCATTGAGGCCAAAACATGATTTTAAAGATCGCATAAAAGGTGGTAATATTCTATTGCAATGCGTTATCTCGCGCATGAACAGATTTGGAACTACATTGCATTTGAATATTTGAAAGATGATGATGATTGATGATTTACGGCCACTTTTGTGCGCAAGGTAGGCTAAATGGGCCGAGCGACCTCCAAAGGTAATGAGACGAAGTGAAAGACGAAACAACCTTCAGATATGCCCACGCCGGTATTCGAACACGGGTGGTAGTGATCTGTGGTCCAGCACGCTACCGCTAGACCACGGAAGCGCCCTTGAATATTTGGAAGATATTATACATCTGACAGTGTATGTCATCATGTATATAGTTGCCACGACTCTTTAATGATAATTAACATTTATTGAAGTGGTGTAGAGTGATTATTCTCCCATCTTCACTCAGTGTACGGATGTGGATAAATATAGCTCTATGAAGTATATGGTGATAATAATTATGGTGTGATATAAAGTGGTAAACGATCAAGTATCTGGTGTAATTGATTTGCGATTACATAACATCTGAGAATGGGTGCTTTGATTTCTTGAAATCATTCAATCGATTACAGGCCATTATGGTTAGGCACATTTGACCCCTGGCGGCTTGCTTTAAAGACACCCAATTTATTTAAGGCCCTTAACCCATTATATTCGTCCCTGTACGGCTAACTAGTACACTCTTTGAGCTTTCATATCTTACGTGTCTTAAACATCAATTAGAAAATGTGAAGTTTCTTAGACGTTAAAGTTATACATAGATAATATATCTCCCCTGTTTCGCTATCTATCTATGTAGTTAGTTATTCAATCAGTTATATATATATATATATATATATATATATATAGAGAGAGAGAGAGAGAGAGAGAGAGATGGACATTCAGATAAATGGAAATATAGATACATTTATAGTTACAGATGGCATCATTAAATATGACCTACTAATGGGCATAATGTGGCCGATTACTGCCAAAGTCGATGTCATCCGAAGTGAAATTAGGGAAGGTCAAGACAATGTTACCACCGCCGAGACCACCGCTCTTTGTTCGCCAATAGATGTCGCTGACAAACACGCGGATGAAGTACTTGTGTATATAGAGTCTGTGCTCGATGTAGGCAAAGTCACAGTCTATTGTCTCCATGAAATAACCTGAGGACCGGAAACGGAATTAAATCGTATTACGTACCGAATAAATTAGCATAATTTATAACGGTTTATACAATGTTTATTATTTTGTGACAAAAGTGGTGACAATGATAATATATATATATATATATATATATATTGCGTAATTAGTGATGATTGTTTTACTATCGTCGTCATTATCATCATCATCATCATCATACGATAAGACTAGATAAAGAGATCATCTTAATGCATCTAACAAACAAGGTCTAGTACATGTATTAGAGAAACAATGTTAGTAGTCTTATACGGAGGTGGTTAACAGGATAGGTTTCGCCGTTTTTACGTCATCCCAGTAGTTTTCTCTATAAAGTAGAGTACCGGGTTTCAGTACAGACAGCGCCTCTATGTTGCCTGTAATTAATATCGAAGTATGTAGATGCCTTTCCAATACAGAAGATTTGCGATGTCCACCGTACACCAGCTAACTTAGTCGCTGTACATCCTTACCTTCTTTGGCGTTTAGTATATATTTTCTAGTGGCCCTGTTGTCAACATCTGGCATTCCAATCTTTATTTTCGACATTACTCTGGCAGGTATCCGAGCTCGATGAG
>JAODUP010000277.1:152500-460000 GCA_025642065.1 Paralvinella palmiformis
TTCCTAATGTACTTCACTCTGAGGTTTCTCGTATTTAAAACAACGTTGTGTATATGAGTACAGAGTTTATTATTTGTACTGGAATATTGTATAGATTTATAATTAGTTTCTGCTTCATAAACATTATTAATAATGTCATTACAAATCAATCCCGGATATAATTAATGAAGGAATACAATTAAACTAAATAAACAACGAACTAGTAGCGAGTTCCCCACTATATCTAAACTAGTACACGTTATCTAAGTTATGGAACACATTGTTAAAATGGGTGGCCAATTATTAACAGTTATCAAATACCAGGTCTACTTACCTAATTAAAAGACGCATTAAACTTGTGTTTTGTGTGATCCTGCTAATTTTAAGAATTAAGAATGATATCCAGTATCCATAAAATGCTCGTGTATATATGTTACGATTATGACAGGTAAATTAGATGTCGGTTATTCACACCTAGCACTTTGTAAACACTGATATGGACTCCCGAGTCCTGACAGATCACGTGACATTGATTGTTGTCAACATTCATTATTTGACTTTTGGGGGGGGATCATATTTTAAACCGAGCGAATTATTGAGGACAGTCGTAAAACATTAGTTAGCGTGTTTTATTGAGCTGTCTTTAAAAAATAAGAACAAAATTATTTATTAAAATCAATAACCCACGTGTTTTCTCATAGCTTTTGTTTATATTAGCGTAAGCCAGTTACCTTTGATTATCTGATAAGATAAGACGACTGTGGACTTTGATCACAACACCTTGGCCTTTGTGTGTACATTGTAGGTGATGATGACTGGTTGTTGAGTTAATATCGTAATCTACAGTATGTCGTCACCGTGTACGTGTCTGGAATATAGAGCTCGTCGGGGGGTAATAGAAATGTTTATTTATTCAAATGTTTTATTATTTTATTACCTGGGAGTTCGAACAATATTAAATTAGCCTCTTGTGCTGAGATGTCATTAACCTATGCTCGCTCACTCATTAACCTCTCAAGTGTATACAAATTGTTGTTAAACAACATTTCATTTATTATTATTATTATTATTTAATCAGATCGCATTAAAAAATCCCATATGCTTGAGCAGTGTGTAAGCTTATAGAAATAGCTGTATCTGTCAAATTATCACTCTTGCGTTGTACTTCTTTGCTGATGAATAGCAAATACTATTATCAAAATGTGTTTACTCAGTCAGTTGTTTATGATTTATAAGACATATGCTGCTGCCGCAAAACATAACTAAATAGCTTTAAGGAATTAGGTTTATCAAAAACATTTAAAGTTAATTTAATACATGATTAGTTACAACCGCAAATTAAATTAATATTTTATAATTCATTTGATCGAAGTAACCTAATATATATATATATATATATATATATATATATATATATAAACAAAAGGTAAAGTACTTAATGCTTCAATATATCACAGATGGAACGCAGGTCGCCTCCGTGGTCTAGCGGTAGCGTGTTGGACCACAGATCATTACCACCCGTGTTCGAATCCCGGCGTGAGCATATCTGAAGGTTGTTTCGTTCTTTCACTTCGTCTCATTACCTTTGGAGGTCGCTCGGCCCATTTAGCCTACCTTGTGCACAAAAGTGGCCGTAAAACACCAATCATCATCATCAGATGGAATGCAAGATTAGTAACATTTTCAACACAATTATACAAAAACACACGAAAACTAATAATAATTATATATAACTAATAAAGCACACTTACTAACAAGACGCATTAAAAAGGAGCTATAGAGTGCCATCCAATTTGACTTTAGCAGAGACACAAATAACTGCTCTAGTATCTTACAAGTTTCACTCAGGTATTCAAGTGCCATGTGATGGATAAGTTGATAGTAAAATCTTGAAAAGGATGCACCGTCTGACAGGTAGCCGATGTATTTTTTTAAATTGAGGTGATATGATATTGTCGAGTATTTGTCATTATGCAAGGTTCACCATTCTGAATTTGCTGAAAGTTATAGATATTATAATCAGATATGCCATATAACATGCACTTACAATAGTCTATACGAGATATGGCAACGACATGGACCACGCTAACAAATGCTTCTCGTGTCAGGAGGCATTTTAGACAAAGGATGTTTATAAGCTTCTTCTGGGCAGCTTGGTACATTGATGTGACATGTTCATACTTGATAATGGACCGAAATATGTTATTGACCCATTAGGGACAATGGAACATGTAATAAGCTGTAATGCTTGTATTTTATAGGATTTAACATAATGTGAAGAAGCCAAATAAATAATATTTGTTTATCATCATTTAATTGTAGAAGGGATTGAATCATTTATCACCCGATATCAGCACTAGGATGTTCTAAATTCTCAAAGGAAAAAGATTCAGTTATATATACACTTGTGTGTCATCAGCTTACAAATGCTATTTAACGCCACATCACTGCGCAATGATTCCAAAATGACGTGTGTACATGGTGAAAATCAGAGGACCAAGAACATCAGACGAAATACCAAGAACAGACACTTTCCGGAAGTGTTGTGCCACATAGGACTGAAACATCTATATACTTTACCTGATAGACCAAATATGTCTTTGAACGCAGTGAAAAGTATAGTATGGCCAATTGGATCAAATGCAGCAGACAGGTCCAGAAGAATAAACAATGCTGAGTTACCTTAATCACTTGACATAAAAATATAATTTCCACGCGAATCCAAGCTCTTTCAGTACTGTGACCGGTTTTATGTACCGAATTAGAAACTTGTCTGTAATTGTTTAGAACATTACAGTCTAAACTGTTTTTAATTAGTGTTTTGCGACAGTTAGCTTTGATATATTTAAGGAAATGCCAAAGGATAAATTCTAATTGGGTTTATAACAACATCCTGACATTCTTTCATAAACCATGTAGTCACAGGGTGAACTGTACACAAAGCATTATGTGACCTTTTCAGTAACTGGCTGATATGAGTCTCTGGAAGAGACTCAAATCTATCCATCATGCACGCACAGGGTACGTCTACCAATGATGCACCCTATAATAAGGTGCGGGAAGGGAAAGAAATATGTATAGTTAATATCCTACAAAACAGAAGAAGTTATTAAACAAAAGGCCACATATTAGCCTGAATTGATAACATTTGACAGGACAGTCGGATTTTTATGTAGTACTTTATTCACACCTGAAAGTATTCATTTGATTTCTCTTGCATAGTTTCATCTTTTTTTTAAAATTATTTTGATTTGGCAGAGGCATCTTTAACTTAAAATTTATTAATCGTGAACATTTCATAATGTACTTAGTAATAGGTCCTGATACACAGCCGTTCATAACACCTTCCGTGTCTCTTTGCAGCCTGTATATCCTTACTGTACCATGAAAGTATGGGTCTTGGCATTTCCTTTGTCCTGAAAGTTGCATGCTTATCTACAAGTTCCCTTAATACACTATTACAGAGATCCACCAGTTGATCAATATCATCTATCAGATGCAATACTCAAGAATAGACTCCCCTTCTCCCGATCAGAAAGAAAAACATCCTTATCAATCGACCTGTATTTCCTGTTCGAAATTACTTTAGCTGAAATAGATAGTATCTATAAAGATACTTCAATGTTAATAAGGAAACGCTCAGTCAGCATGTAAGACACAGACAAATTGTCATGTTCACGGGAGATGACAAGATCTAAGGTGTGACTATGCCTGTGCATGCCTTCTTGGACATGCTGGCTCATCTGAGAATGTCAGCCAATTGTCTGCATTCCTCTGTTGGTAGTGTGAGTCAACAAATTCCAAAAAATTCCTTGAAGAAATTAGCAGCTGTCGGACCATTTTTCTCAGTTGATCGCAATTGGTAAATAACACTTATCCTCCGATATACAAAATTCAGTTGATGGTTTTAAAACATGGTCAGACTAACCGAAGTAAGCTTGATACTTCAAAGAATAAAGATGGAGAACGTTCGAAGCTAGCCACACCTGGGACATATCAAACACCGAAGAGACACATATATAGTTGATATTTGATACCACGACCTAAAGGTCTGAAGCGCTGTGCGTTAACGACTGTACTATCCATACTCTTGTTATGCGTAAAACACTCGAGTCGTGTGGTTTATCCTGTGTTACTCACACCCAATACATATCCAACAGAGACAGGTACGACCCGGAATCGAACCCGGAGGTATGTAGCGCACTACTGTAACTACTATGCCATCGGAAAGCCCTCTGGTATGGCTACATATATGTTGGTAGTGAGACTATTTACCTATGGCTATGGTCATTCTGTGCGGGAAGTCGCAGGATGGCGCCTCGGCCGTGGGACTCTAGTAGGAGGAGTTTTTCATCCAACCAGGCAACTGGCAAGGTTTTCTCAACCGAACATGTCATATATTCTAAATTTATTTAGAATTAGTCTCTGTGGGGAAGCTGTAAATTACAGACCATTTGCGTCTTTGAGGCTGCCAGCCACGTAAAAAACTGCCAGTACGGCTATTATATTAGTATTATATATGTGTGTGTTATTCTGTGTTATACAACGTTCTGAAATGAACCAGGATTTTCGGGAAATGTTTATTTGTTCGAACTGATTGTTTCCATCGTATAAATACATGCATGTATTTACATAGTCATCAGTTAGACGAAGCAATAATGCTGTGAGTGGTTGAAGCATATAACAAAAAATATGAAACGATCACAAAACAGCACTCACTACTAAAATGGCGAAACAATAGACGAGATAATAAAATAAACATTATTATCCCCAAAGAGAACGATATAAAAAATATATATATAAAAGACACATAAAACGCAGATCATCTGCGCATCTGCTAATATGTACCTCGAAACAGATGCAAGTTCTGACAGTCCGTCGGGGAACACCTTTTGAAATTTACATATCATCAATGAGTGTAGTTAAAATCAGATCTTTTCCCAGCTATCAATAAATATTCCCTATATACCATTCAGATTTTTAAATGGAGAGCAAAACGCGAGTAATTCATCTTTAAAACAACACATCGACACATATAAGGTACCCATTTAGACTAGACTTAAAACTGATTATCACGAATCGTAGAACATAATTTCACGCGGACAATAACACAATAACGTTAAGACAATCTAATCAAAGAATATTACATGTTCTTGATCATCTTAACCACGAAGTATGATATGCAACATTATCGTATGGAAGCACTGAATGCAGTCAGATAATGAAAATGTTCTATATTGTCATTGTGTTTTCGCAATTCACCGAGATGTATTACGATGAGTTTAACCTGTGTGAAGGACCGGATTAACGGATAAGCAATCCCGGGGCGTTTTTCTCTCATACGTTTGTTGACATGTAAATGTGTATATACGTAAAGAGAGCCCGGCCGATATGATCACCTGTTCTGAAATACTATAAATGTAAAAGACAACCGACTGTGATCCCTCACGTTCTATAACTATCATTATATTAATAAAATTACAGATGCATCATTAGTTACATTTTAAAACGGATTAATGTAATTAATGAATACAATTCAATCATCAATTTGCCGATATAGTCTTCCGTATTTGAGGAAACTTTTGACTTGATCTTTTTGGCCCTCAAATAGCATTATAAGCCTTGCTACCACGAAACTACACATTTCTCAACTTCACAACGCCCTCAATATAATGTCTACCATTCTATTTGGATAGTCTGGCTGAGCTGTCTACTCAATCCTTATTAAGGTTTTTTGAGTTCGAATATTTAGAGAAAATAAAGCATAATTTTCAGTACGTTATGACAATCGTGGATTTGATCAAAGCGATACTCCGCGGTGGCAGTCATGAATATTTACAAGTCAGATGAACGTCTAGTTAATTATTATTAATATTTAAAAGTGTAATATTTTGATAGCTCCCTCTGCATCCGAAAAATCGCACCACACGACTAAATAAGGCAAGGGTTTGATTCTATTATGTGAATCAATATCACAAAACATGTTATGTTCAAACCTTGGATAAGTCATAATTTGTTCCGTTGATGCAAATTTTCGCGAATTAAGTCTACCTCAAAACAAAAAACACGTGTAGACTTATACGTTCAACAAGTGTCTGAATTTTGTATTCCGATGATGACCCATAATTCAGAGTAAACTCTAGAGGGTCATTTTCACAACGAAAGATGGTGCCAAATTATCTAAGAATTGTTAAAAATTCTCGCCACTTATTAGCGTACGTTAATACCTGATAATATCAAAGCAATGCATAATGAAACAACTAATGACGAATGGGAGTATGATAAATGTGTGGCGCCATCTATGAATGGACTATAGCCCCACGGCATGTAAATATGATCTCTGGGATGCTCACATCCGCTCAGCTCATTTGTGTAGATGAAGAATCCAGCCTTTGGCTTGTCAATTGTTACTATAGCACCTGAAAATAGACAGCAAACATATTTGTGTCATCCAAAGTGAAGGGTGCATGATGTTTAGTAATCATTTTTCATTCGACTAGTCGGTTTTATGAATCTTAGAACAATATGGTTTTGGATAAAGTGTTGATTTTGTTGTCGTTTCTACTCCAATAATAATAATAATAATAATAATAATAATACAAATAATAATAATAAGATGTGAATATCTTTAAAACATTTCATATTAAAGACAAACATTATGTCATAACTGTACTGAATATTATATAATATTCTTAGTGTAGTCCAACGACGCGATTCAGCTATGAACTTATTGCAAAAAAAAGCACAAAACTCTATGAAATCCGCAGGCTACAAATACCATAAATATTGCTATAATTGCAATATTTCTATTTAACATTCCACTGCGTTGCCATTGCATTGCCATAACCCCCCCCCAAAAAAAAATGTTTTCACCATATAGACTTATATAACTGAGATTGTTGTATAACATACGATCATTAATCTTCACCAGGACCACCATGTTAACATTAATAGAACAATAGCCTCAGTTAGGAATGTTGAAAATACAACAAAAATAATCGATATCCATAATTAACTGACGTATCATCTAAGTTTCATCTTTATCTGGCCGAGTGGCGACTACTTCAGGAACCATAAACACAGACTTCATTATCTGGTTGAACTTTTCTTTTGTATTTTGTATAAGGTTATCTCTTTTTTATTGTGATAATTAGTTACTTGTATTGTGTTACTATGGAGAGTCTGAAAAAAAGATTTATTATTATTATTATTATTATTAAAGACGATATCTTTTCAGCCATTTGTGTATCTGAGAATATTCCCATTTGCGGTAAACCTATCCTAATTGACCAGATGGTCTTTAAACAACCAACCACTTAATATAATATGGGGAACATGGACGCTTGGAGTAACCACGTTTCGGTGGTCTTTTAAGAGAGGTGAATTGTGTCTTTACGAAGGTATTCCTGGATGTAAGTTTTACTGTATTTAAATGTAAATGTTGTTGTCTTACGGACACTTTTGTGCACAAGGTAGGCTAAATGGCCGAACGACCTCCAAACGTAAAGGAGCGAACAGAAAAATAAAACACCCTCCTGGCATAGCCCGGCCAGGGTTTGAACCCAGGTACTATAGATCTGTGGCTAACTGCGCTATCAGTTAGACCATGGAGGCGCCCCTGTATTTAAAGCAAATCGATAGGAAAACGCATCGACTTTGTAACCAACCGGACTACCGGAATTTCGTCGTGTTCGTCATCGGAACATTAACAACTTGCATAGAGGCAGAAAATGATGCCTTCCTGTTTGGGAACACCGAACGGCGTACCTTGATTTAGAGTCTCCTCCGTTGGCGAGTGGGTGTCGTTCTTCCTCAGCACGAGAGCGTAGTCTCCGGTGTGCTCGATGTAGATCTCGACTCGGAATTCGTCGATGTCGATCTTCATCCGGGTGCCGAGGTACTTAAAGCCGTTCAGCGTGATCCTCGTAACGCCGTATGGCGGCTTCGGGTTGTGGAACTCTAACGCCTGTGGACGGAGCCGGATCCCGGCGAACCCGTAGATGATCGACTGGAGAAAGCCGCCCATTCCCGGCAGGAAGTTGACGCTGCCCCGTAACTGGTCGGCGGGACTGGCCTCGTTAAACTCGGTCCAGATCTGAAACGATGATAATCACGACGACGATTATGATAATAATAATAATAATTACAAAACTTCTATAGCGCTAATGTCCTCGAAAAGAGTCGAGCCCAGTGGCGCATCTAGTGGAGGGGTTCGGCAAACTCGTAATCCGGGTACGATGATGATCTGAAGAACGTCTTCTCGTTGGAAGTAATCGATCCAGGAAACGGGTCGGTTGACCTTGACTTAATGAATTACGTCCGGATATGGAGGAATCATAATTGATTATGACAACGTTAATGACAAAAGAAGCAATTTTGAAATATAACTGAATGACAGGACTGACATCATTACACTTTGATATTAATGATGATGATAAATAGATTAAAAAAATATTTAAAAATAAACATAATAAAGACGGGGGGGGGGGGAATTTAAACTTTCTCATTCTTATTACTTAGCGGATTCCGGATATAAGTACACCTTTGATAATTAATCTCGTGTTTAGTCTTTATGGATTTCTTGTTGATGAATTGCTTATAGTTCGGGGAGTATCCCCAGGCTGTCGCTTGTTTGGCACAGCCTATATGTTGATGAATGTGTTGCTGTTTTGTGGCCACGTTTGTGCACAAGGTAGGCTAAACGGGCCGAGCCACCTCAAAAAAGGTAATGGAGCGAAGTGAAAGACGAAACACCCTTCTGACCACCACCAGAACAATCGATTAAGCGTATTCTAATCACGTGACTTCGCTATTGATTTATTGTGGGAGTTGTACCGGATGCTGTATTTTGCCTAAATATACTTTTCTAACCAACCAGATCCACCGAATATGAACCAACTATCTTAATGCTAAACGAGGTCAAATAACGGAAATACGTATTTATGAAGACGGCCGTAAAGAATCGCGTTTCGTTTAAAAGTCATCTAAAGAGGAAAATAATTTATACACAGGATGCCCAAAATCCGCTAAATCGATTTTATGTTATATACACAGATTGCGATAATCGCCATAAACATTATACGGTGATTGATGATTGAATGACCTACAACGGTGATGAAACGAAGTCAGAGATGAAAGCAGCCTTCAGATATTCCCACGCCGCCATTCGAACTCAGGTGGTGGTAATCTGTGGTCCGACGCACTACCAATTAGACCACGGAGGCGCCCTCATAAACATCATACATGACGCTAATTAAATATTGTCATATATACTGATAACACTAATTTTGTTATAATTGTTAGAATTGAAAACGACAGTAGTACATTATGAATCTTTGCACAATGGATGCCATTCAAGCATTGACGTCCTAGTGTCCTAATTATTGTTTTGTAGATTTTCTCACTCAAAATAAAGAACATTTCATGTATGGAAGACACTATTTATTTATAAATACTGACCTTAAATGGCTGTATGATATATTCTTGGTAACTCTTCAAGAAAAAGGAATTCATATTTGCTATTTCTTCTACCCATTTCCACCCAATCGTGAAGAAACTCCACGTCATTGCAGGACTCAGTTCACTGGTAATCTATAACAGTATTGCGTTATATGTATAAAAATTAAAATTTAATATTAAAATTTCAATTACATTTTATTGCAAAACCTGGAGAAACCAAGTATTTACACACACACACACACACACACACACACACACACACAATATATATATATATATATATATTAGCCTATATCAAAGAACTACTTGATTTGTTTTGGTAACTAACCGTTTCATAATATTCTAGGTCATGGCGCATGATATCACGTGACATGTTCCAGTTGAGTGGATACGTCAGCATAATTGTGTCTGATTGGTTAATTTGTGGATTGCGCACTGGAATAGTAGAAATACATACTGTATATTTACCCAACTACATGTGTCTATGCCTAATAGGCGACAGCCAGGGGTCTCTACCCCAAACTTCAACAAGACAAGACCCAACTACATATTTATTTTATTTGCATCAACACCATCAACAGTTGCAACAGTAATAGTACGAATAATAGTAGTTGTATAATAATAATAATAATTATTATTATTAGTTGTTATTGTTATAAGACTAGCAACAGGAGAGACAACAGAAAATTATGCTAACCACAAAAGTATAAAAATACAAAGAACGGCCAAATTGTTCTACCTTTACAAGGCATTTGACAATCATGACTTACGTCTTTCAAATCCTTCAAACTGCATGTGTAATCGTTTCACGTTGTCAAATGGTAGGTTATAATACATGGCCATCTGTACCCATTCGTCTGGCACCTCGTCTCTCTCGTTCCTTTGACACTCGCACGCCATATACCTAGCCCAATGTATAGCGAGGCTAGCCATTACTAACGTATAGGCATTATTATCACGATTGGGGTAGGTCTCATCCGGCCCGGTCACGCCTGTTCGGAAGAAAATGATCACATATTTCAGCTGCTATCCATTGTTTACAGTCAGACTTATAGATCTGTAATATTATTAATAATGTGACTTGGCTCAAGATGGTACAAACGATGATCTGCACAGATAAAGCTTTGTCTTTTAAGTTTAGCTATTTTGCGTTTATTTGTATTTAATGAGCAAAATGTGTTAGTGACTCTTTATATATTTTGGGATCTGTTATTTTACTCCAAAACAGAATATTTTTAGACAAAACATTTTAACATGTCGGCAGGGGAGTAGTATGTGCATTGTCATGCGTTGTATGATATATGCAGCAGTTTATTTATGGTAATATAAACTCTCACACCTAAATATTTAAATATATTTACCTCTGATGTTATATCTAGCAGTTTCCGGGTCGTATTTTGTGTTATCGGCAAACAGACGAGCTATTTCCCTCGTGATGTCACACCCTCTGTAGTCTACATTGACCAGATAATCTCTGTCTCTTGTTGCCGAGAAGAACTGTCGGATTCCCCAGGATACAGCTCCAGAAACGTGTAGTTTACGATTGTCACATTCCGGACAGCTGCCAACCTATCATATATAAATAAATATATATATATATATATATATATATATAGACAACAACAGACTGTGCGAGTAGAAGAGTAAATTTATATTTTTACGATTGAGGGAGTTAGAGATGCGATTGAGTAAGTAGAGTTTAAGAACGCAAAGGCTCTTCAGTATGACTTCCTTTTAGTAGCCTTTTACAGGATTCCTAAGACTCAGCGACCTAATTTAAACTCCCTAAAGAACTATATGTAATAATTCCCACATAAAAGGATATTGCATTTATTATTATTATCATCATCATCATCATTGGTATATATCAAATCTGACAGAGCACATTTTTATCACCAATAGAGGTTAGGATTTGTTTGCTAGTTACGATTTACTTATAATAGGGGATGACGTAATTGTAATATGTAATCGTAATCCATAACTTATAAAGTGATACAGTGACTTGGAGAGCTCTAAGCCACTAATAAGCATTTCAGAAATGCGAAATACTGTTTCCGGTTAAATGTGTATCCATGACGGACTAAATGGGTCAGATTGTATGGAGAAGAAAAACATTAAGTGACTTTAAGTTGTGAACTTGTTTAAAGTAGAAGGTGTACAGCAGAGATGCAGTGAGTTGCATTCTTTTGTTGGCGCTTAAAATACACAGGCAAGGTTTACACTGATAATATGAATAATATATCGTGTTGTAGATCAGGATCAGGAAAACATAAACCTGGGACACTGTAAAGTTTGAGATCGTGTATCCAGGTTTTGGGGAAATCGAACGTCAACCAACAAAGCGTTATCAGATGAGATCATTATCAATGCTATACTGATGCTAGTTAGGTTCGAGATTAATTTATCGACCTCTCGTCCGGTGTAGGCGCTCCGGAATGGATATTTGTATCCCTTTGATCCCATAGCTTTGGCATTATCTTCAGCACCTCTAGCCATCTCAGACCTGTACCTTAGAGCTTCTTTGGCTAATTCCGGGTGGAAGAATATAATCGCTGGAAGGATGTACATCTGAAAGTAAACAGAGTATTTATCTAGGTGCTTTTATTTCAACGTACACACGCACATACGCACGCACGCGCACACATACATACACCCAAACCATCATCTTGGAAGACATAATAATCTTCATAGCCAAATAATTCTCCAGGATGTTGATATACTGTGATCTGTTACGAGTCTTCTTCGTGGCTTGCAGAAGGCATACATCGTGTATATTATGAATTCCAAAAGTCTTGATTCCGACAAATGGAAAATATACCTATGTGAGCATAATCTATTTTGGTACCAATTTCATATCTTTATATAATAATTTAGTAAATAATAGGTAGTTAGTTGTAAAGGGCATTTATGTATTATTAGCATAGAAATCACTCTAATGTCAGCTCGTGCGTATTGTATGAAAACATTAATATCAAAATAATCAAATTTCAATCCAAAAGATATTTGTCATAGATAATTAGCCGGCCCAGTTTTAACATGGAAATTAATGAATTTGAAAATGAGCCAATTAGCATTAAGCATACAAAAAGATACTGCACTATGCACAATATTCGATGTCACACTAATGTCATAGCTTTATCTTATAAACGGTAAATTTACTGTCTCGCCTGTCCGTCTGTAATTTCTATATGCTGCTATGAAAATGGATCAACAAGACATAATGCAAGTAATTGCTTTTGTTCTTGGGGAAGGAAACCATTTTGTTTTTCTCCATAGTGTGTCCCACTGAACATTTTGGTGATTCTAAAATCTATTCTCCGGGGGTGTTTTTGGGGAAACCTCTGCCCACACTTAAATTTGCAATAACGAATTACATCCCCAAACTACTTATATAATCTTTAAAAAGTGTCATAATTACTAAGAACAATTTATATTTTTTCTTTTACGTTAATTCAGTACTTCGGCTCTACGAATCGAACGCCGTTTGTTAATTATTTCAACGCCACATTGAACAAGAAGAACACAATTCGATCCTGTTTACCTCGCTATCCCACATTATGTGGCCCTGGTAATCCTTGCCACGTTCGCCCTTGGCGAGGCTGTCACGAGCGACGCCGTACAGGAACTCCTCGTGCCTCGGGGGTTGGTGGGCCTCGAGCGTGGGCAGCGAGCTGAATAAGTAATACTGGGAGAAGGTGGTAATCTTGGCCAGCTGCTTATCACCCTCTATCTCTATGCTACCCTCGGCCCAGACCTTCTCCCAGGCCTCGGCGTGCTTCACGAAGAGCTGATGGGAGCCGCGTTCGAGGAGTCGGAGGGACTCGTCGAATTCCGACCTGGCGTTCGCGGCCAGTCGGTCTACGGCCATGATCGTCGTGTAATTGCCGGTCGATGGTCCCTGGATACCGAGCTGGTCAACCGGATCCATAGAGAAGACGTGGATCGTCTGCAGTGGGGCTCCATCCTCCGATGATTTTGTCTTCCCCGTCCGGTGGCTGAAGAAAGGAAACGCATCGTTTGAAAAGGTGTAATTGTTTCGGTGAATCATCGAGTAAGTTGCGATGGATAGATCAGATCACAATAGGTCAATCCTAAATCCCGAGCCCAGAGTGTGCATGACTTTGAAGTGCAGTGAAGCATCGATATTGTTTCATTTGATTAATGTTGTCGTTTTCAAATTAACTGAAGATGAAATATGATCGGAAAAGACGGGTTGCAAATGTTATTGTGTATAGGTTTCTTTTGAACCACAGAAGATTGCTGTTGACTATAAACCGTGCTGTCATCATATTTATCTTGTATATGTGTTGGTTTAAAATTGAAACCTAGGAACTTGCTGCTTACTGCAAACGATTTACCTTTGTATAAATATGTATTTGAATTATTTGTTATTGTTTGATAATGTATATAACCAAAATCAGGAATTAAATCAGTAAATTATTTACTGTGTAATTACATCACAGGAGAAAAGGTAACTATGACAAATAAAAATACATTGTGTTCTTCTTTACATTCAGGTGTTCTGATGGGGTAATGGTTATATGAGTGCGTTGCAAACATCCATGTTGTGGGTTAGAATCTGGCTCATATCTGTGTTTGTGGGATTTGTTTATTTTAGGCAGTCGGCCCCTCGGCTATATATTCCGAGTATGATCAGCGTCGAGGCTAACGCTCAACTAAAATCTTTGATCCATACATCTATATTTTCGTTAGTTTTAAATAATTGCTAAATTACACATTGTTTTGTTGTTTTAGTCAATGTTTAGTTTAGTTAATTAAAGAAGAATAAAACCGGAAACACTCTAAAGTAGGTCATCTTAAGACTGAGCATTATTTAGGTTTGTATATTGTTGTTGGTGGTATTATTATTATTATTATTAAAAGAGGGTGGTGTGTGTGCGTGTGGGTGAGTGACTAGGTGAGTAAGTCAGTAATACTCACAAGTGGGCCTGATAAGGTAGAGCCTTTCCAAATACGATGTCCTCGGTTTCGTTGAAATCCGGATAATCCAGAATAAGCTTTCCACCCCCTCGACCTTGATCTCCGGTCTTCCGTCTCCAGTACACATCGCTAACTAGAACTCTGATGAACCACTTGTGTATATAGATCTTGTGTTCAATGTAAGCGAAATCGCAGTCTATGGTCTCCATAAAATACCCTATCACGAGAGAGAGAGGGGGGAGGGAGAGAGAGATCGAGATCAAGCAAACAAATAACACCGTAAGACAATATTTGACTTTATATATTGACAACAGAGCTCCTTCTAATATCATTATAAATGAACTGGTATATTCTCACTTGTATTGATCTAGTACTTGGTTGGTCATCAACTAACAACGAGTCACTTCAAATATAATGATCTCCCTGTTTTTCCAATTTCAGATATAATACCAAAATATTTTACATTCGAAACTTTGGCTACAATAATCATTACAATAATTCTTCAAACACATTATTATTATTATTACCTACAGTTGGAGTGGACTATTATATTTATACTTGCTGTGTTACACATTGTTGTATACAAATTGATTGTCAAATTTTATATATCGCGATACATATTTATTTCAACACCGTAAATAATTAATTCATCAATGACATCAACACGATTTTCCCCCAATCCTCCTTGACAACGATCATACGTTCGGTAATACTAACCTTGTTTAGCGTTCAATATATATTTCTTTATCGCTCGTTTATTCACGTCTTCGTTAGCTATCCGTATACGAGCCATTATTCGTGCAGGAATCCTAGCTCGGTGACTGTCACCTGAAAGTTATCGGAATATAATAAGTTATATTGGTGTTTAGAATAGTCATCTTATGTTGGGTACGTTATTGTGGTTGTATCTAATGGCGTCGGTTTAATGAGGAGATCTTTTTGGTATTTTATTTTGAAATGTGTTCCCTTTTAGAGTATATATTTATATTGTTGTATTTTAAAGTACACACAGATACACACACACACGAGGGCGCCTCCGTGCTCTAGTTGGTAGCGCATTGGACAACAGATCACTACCACCTCACCTCAGTGTGTGCATATCTGAAGGGTGTTTCATCTTTGACTTCGCTGCATTACCTTTGGATGTCGCTCGGCCCATTTACCCTACCATGTGCACAAAAGTGGCCGGAAAACACCAACCATCACACACACACACACACATTGCCCGTGCCAGAGATTGAGGTTCGTGTTTTCTTTTTACCAATTTTGTTTTATTTGATATAAAGGGTTAGTGACGAGTAGGTCATAGAATTTATTGGATTTGTATGCTTATGAGGTATTTGACCCTCCAGCAAATATCACAGGGCATATTATGCTGCGGTTAAGATGTTCCTTTTTCTGTGCGTGGAGACTGTATGTTTCCAGGTCCATGCGTTCTAAGAAAAGTTGATCTAGAGCTGTATATTCCGTGCACTATTTGCGTCTTTGGAGGCACGCCATTTAAGTATTTGGCCTGGTTATCCAGCATTTAAATGACTGTAGCAGACAGAGTACGCTCTTAAAGCATGTACTCCTGACTCAGGAATAGAAACACTGCATCGCATCTCGAGCGGTGGCATTGGACACAGCTCGTGTGGTTGGTGTGTTTTATATAACAAGTATAATTGTATATATAATTCACCTTAGTTGTTTGTGGGAATAGAATTATCTTTCCTAGGTCCAGTTATGTCCAGTCTGTACTATGACATTCAAGGCTAACTTTAGTCTCCTTGTCATTAATAAAACCCTATATTATAATTATAGTTTGTATAGCAGACATTAGGTCTGATTTGAAAATGTTAATATATAGAACGGCAATTCCGCCATAACGGTCTGCTAAAGCGCCGATGTAATAGTGACGAGTAGGTCATAGTATTTATTGGATTTGTATGTTTATGAGGTATTTGACCCTCCAGCAAATATCACAAGGCATATTATGCTGCGGTTGAGAAAGTTCCGTTTTCTATGCGTGGATACCATATTTCCCGGTCCCTGCATTCAAGAAAAGTTGATCTAGAGCTATATATTCCGTGCACTATTTGCGTCTTTGGAGGCACGCCGTTTAGATGTTTGGCCTGGTTATCCAGCATTTAAATGACTGTAGCAGACACAGTACGCTCTTAAAGCATGTACTCCTGACTCAGGAATAGAAACACTGCATCGCATCTCGAGCACAGCTCGCGCGGTTGGTGTGTTTTATATAACAACTTATATAATTCACCTTGGTTGTATGTGGGAATAGAATTATCTTTCCTAGGTCCAGTTATGTCCAGTTTGTACTATGACATTCAAGATTAGCTCTAATCTGCTTGTTATACATAACATTTAAGAACTACAATATTTAGAATAGCATAAATTAGGTCATGTTTGAAAATGATAGCATAGTTCAAACAGTACGGAAGCTATAGCGCGCTATTACGGTCTGCTTCAGCGCAGATGTCAGTCTTTTAATAGTAATTAAGATAAACAGTTTTAATAGTAGTCGCTTCATGACGCCTGCCCGTTGTAAAAACTGATCTTTGAAGACAGTGACAATTGGGTTATATGGTTTATATAGTATTGCTTTGAAGAAAGATACAGCAATTAAAAATTACTATAAATAGGGCTGCTTAGATAATTAATCTAGACATTCTCACTACTGCCGTGATCTGACTTGGGTGTTCTACTCCCAAACTCCACGGCTGTAGGTGATTCGCTTTTTGTTTTTGCTTGGCGGCTTAGGGACTGGTGAGACATTACACATGTCTCAGCAAGAAAAGTCGCCACTCTGGATTCAGTCCCCTGAAGAAACGTCCAGAGTTTGAATTCACGGTTCGAGATTCTCTGTGCTTGTGCCTTATTATACACAGCTAAAACACACACACACACGCGCGCGCGCGAGAGAGAGAGAGGGGGAGAGAAAAGAATCGTCCTTACTGCCTACTCCATTGTATAATCCATTCAAGTAGATGGCGTCATCATAGACTGTTGTTGCTAGGTGACCGTTACCAAGCGTTGGCATGTAACGTTTGTTTATCCCATTCCGGCTTCTTCTTGATGGCGGCAACCTAAAGAGAATTCGTGTACAGTAAATAAATAATACCAACTACAGTAGACTGTTTTACTAAATTAAATGTTGGGAGACAAATAGTGATAGTTGATTGCTTTCATTCTGCAATATTTTCTTTCGAAGTGTGTGTGTTTTAGGATACATGTATATGATGGCACTGGCCCAGAACATCAGCATCTAAACATCCTTTAAAACCTAGACCTCCATAATTTATACCTAAATAAATTACACACATATATACATGCGAAAACTATATATATATATATATATATATATATATATATATATATATATATATATATAAAATATATATATATATTATTATATATATATATATATATATATATAAAATATATATATATATATCTATATATATATATAGGTTGGGCTAATCTTCAGCATGTGGGGTCCATCTAACCCCTTTTAGTATGTATAAAATGTGTCATGCCCACAGGGAATCGGTTGTATGTAACAGGGTTCGTACACTTCAGTAACTATAAAATTCCATGCCATGCCATGTCTATGCTTTTAAAATTTTCATACTAATTAAACATCGATTTACATTGACCGCGACAGATGCAGCATGCACATTAACATAGTATTGCTTAATTGTACACCCATTTATTAAACCCAGGAATCCATAGTATAGTTATATTATGATCTACTAAATGAGTCGTAGCCAATCAGCAAACTCTGGTCGCTGCAGCCAATAGTTTTAAAACCGCGATTTCCCAATAATTAGGCTTCTTTCACACATTATTCAATGTTCCAAACGATAATTACACTGCTACATCAACCCGGATAGAAACGACAACTTCGAATTAATCTCTAATAACCAGCACAATACATGGATAATTTAATCGCCGGCACGCGGATTTCCAGCAGTCCTCATGAATATTCAATACTCTTAGTTCTCTCTCCGTAAATTCTACGCGTGTTAATGGCCAACAAATCTGCATAGTGACCCAGCTGATATATGGAACAAATGTAGTGTGATCTGAGCGATATTTTAGAACTTGAAACCCATGTTTCTTTGTTTATTTGGTTTTTCGGGGAGAATCCCCAGGCTGTCGCTTATTCAGCACGGACTCTATGTTGGAGTGGTTGAGAAATACTCCTCCCCCATCACTCACAGGGATGCAGTACGGAAAGATGGAGCCGAAATACCCTGAGTGTGGTCACTGCCAGAGTGTTTTAGGTCCTCAGGGGGTCATTAACGTCCCCCTTTATTTTTAATAATTCAGTGGAGACGGCAGCCCCATTTAACGTGGTCATCCACCCACGATGTTGTGAGCCGAAAAATTAATCACTGGAAAAGTTTCGACCTCTTGCTGGGATAGAACCTACGACCCTTGGCATCAGGTGCTTAACTGTTAGGTTAGTCTGTTTTGCCATAGATATGAAGAACGTGGATGCATTCGTCTAACATTTATTATGAAAACCGAAGAAGGTGGAAGCTTCTTATTTCGATGTAGCTAGTTGTCAATACTCCAAATAATATAATAAACTGATGCATTAGCCATGCTTGAATCTTAACTCGTCTGTGACGTCTCCACTAATCCAATATGCGTGCCTGCACTGAGCATGTGTGCATATGTTGTCGCATAATTAATCAACCACATGGCTCTAGTTCAAAATGATACATGTAAACACAAAACTTATTACTACGTTTTGCTCACAAAAACACTTGTATATAAACAATTCCAGGTTTACCATGCTATTTTTTTAAATTCCATGCTTTTAAGGCCTTGATTTTTAACTAATGAAATCCCATGCTATTCAAGTATTTCCATGTCCAGTGCGAACCCTGATGCAGGCTACGTACAGAAAACAGAATCACATACAAACAGTACAATTGGACACTACGTGCGTGTGATTCGGTGACAGATTAATACACATTGACACCACAGTTTACATTCAGTAGTAATTTACTGTGGTTCAAAAGAAACTTGTACAAGAGAACATGTTGACACTCCAGATGATGGATGATTTCAGTTTTTATTTTGGGTTCGAATGGCTAAAGAAAGCCTGACTATATCAATCATACGTTCCTCCCAACCGTTTAATGTCTAACCTTGTAACAGAATAAAAACATATATTTAAATCAATGAAATAGTTTAAGGCTGCTGCCGAAGTTCATGGATTTATTTGGTCTAACTGGTAGCGCGCTGGACCACAAATTACTACCACCCGTGTTCGAATCTCGACATGGACATATCTGAAGGTTGTTTCATTTTTGACTTCACTTCATTATCTTTGGAGGTCGCTCGACCCATTTAGCCTACCATATGTGCATATGGCGGTAAATGGCGGTAAAACACCATTGATCACTGAGTAAGACAGTTACATAAATGTAACACCAAGAAATCAATCCTCCTTCTCACTGTAGATAATGCTCTAATGTGGTTTATTTAACGAGTAAGTCAAATATTAATTATATTCTTAGATGATCTGCTGAAGATAAGAAGCCAACAACTTGGTAGGTTTTGAGGTTGAAATACTCTGCGTTCGTATTTGCTGGTACTCAAATATCGATTGTTCACAAGGTATTCGTTTATCGTTAAAATCAATAAGACATGCGAGTAATTTCAGATGGGCGGTATCTTTGGTGTTTTTCCATTCAGATTACACTTAAATAGCCAACAAACTGACGCTTGGTTCAGTGAGAATAAACATGATCTAAGTCGGACCAGTTGATGGTATTTAGTTCATTCACGAGGCCATGAAATTGCATTTTTATTATATGATGTATAATGTACGGTCTCTGTATGTTAGGCATTTCAGAGTATTTGGTTATGTGATTATTTGACAACACGGACACGAAATGATGAGTCGAGAACGGAAGGATCCCAACGTGAACATTGTTTACGCTCTGTCGTTGACAATGTTTATGTAACTGAAGTCCTACACAGGTAATAATAATAATATGTGACATTATATAGCACCCTATCCATCTAGGTAACTGCTCCAAGGCGATTTACAGTATTATAATCCCTGACTCAGACCTGTATCAATCCTGCACACACTTCAACTCCCAATGGAGCATACAACGCATGCTACTGCTGTTATAGGGGCAAAACGTTACTCAAACACATAGCCATGTCATGTTCTCGTTTCTGGCTGAGTGAATCAGTCGCCACATGACAGCATTGTGGCGACGGAGCCTCGAACCCGCGACCCTACGGTTATAAATCATACACTCTAGGTAACTGCGCCATCACGACAATGACCTGTTGGTCTACTAGACGGTAAACGATGTTAACTATTGTTTTTCCAACTCCTCGTAAATACATTAGTGTACCAGTGCACCAAATCACTGTAATTTGATATGGGAATTTGCAGTCTCCTGTACGTTGTAGCATGTTCAGAAAACTATCCTGAGGCAGCATTCAGTGAACACTTACTACTGTCGCTGCCAACTAAATCCCTTATTTTTAAAAGAATGGATATATTATTATCTTGGATGCGAAACTCAGTTTTGGTCAAAGTGTTATCCATCAAATTAATATGTTAACGTCATTCAACAGAATAAAGGTAATCAGTTATATCCGGCGATTTATACAAATATATGAGTTTGTAATTGTGCTTAATTTTAAAATAAAACTATACTTCAATTTTATTTTATTAAACCCGAGAGAATAGTATCAACCAACGCCGCCAAAATTATTGACACGAATGATACACTATGTGTACAAGATGATGATTGTTATTTTACGGCCACTTTGGTGCACATGTTAGGCTAAATGGGCCGAATGACCTCCAAAGGTAATGAAGCGAAGTCAAGATGAAACATCCTTCTGACATAGCGATGGCGGGGTTTGAACCGAGGTACCAGTTAAGTCATGGAGGCGCCCACACCATGTGATGAAATACAGCACATGTAATCGAATCTTAATATGGGTAATCGCCACTAAACTGCCAATTGCAGCCTGTTTATTTATGATATTATTGTTGTTTTAAGGTATATTTTATGTAAATGCTGCTATCACGTTGATATAAATAATTAATATTCATATAATCTATGTCTAATGTTGTTGTTATCAGTGTTGACATGATATAAAGTGTCAAAGTAAAGAGAAAATTTTATATTATATTTGATATTTATATCCCACTGACTGTCAATATTTATAAACATAATCATACATCTCATTTATTTCTGTCTGTCTGTCTGTCTGTCTGTCTGTCTGTCTGTCTGTCTGTCTGTCTGTCTGTCTGTCTGTCTGTCTGTCTGTCTGTCTGTCTGTCTGTCTGTCTACAGTTGACTAAAGACGCGCTAATAGTGTGACGGATATAATTCTGCACTCCAAACCTCCTGCTCAGGTTTCGAATCGCAGTGTTACCCATCTTTGTTGGATGATTTCCTTGAGGAGCAAATCCTCAGTCACACATCTCAAGTTTGACCAGCGCTGGCGCCAAACCACTCACTCACTCACTAACTCACTCACTCACTGTACATGACCTATGCATTTAAATTATTTTTACTTGTATCATGCATTGTTTTTATATGTGTTTATGTATCCTCGGTATTGGTTACACATAGCTACGACCTATGACCCAGTGGTGAGACCCTATATAAATACATCTTACTTGTAATATGAGTATTCCAAGTGCTTACATTTGTTTATATGTAATAGAGAAGTGATGTACACATAGATAACCGTGATGCGCCAGTAAATAAACGGTAACGTATTGCATTCGACAGATATCTCAAATAAAATTATGCGATATTTACCTGGAACTTATCACCTTATAATGGTCAGATGACTCATCGCCAATACCGGGATCTTGTCTCTTTACCCTCTCTTTGCCGCTGGCTTTATCGACGTTCTCGGTTTGACGGGAGGATCCCATTCGGTTATAAAACGAGTCGAACACCGAGGTCAGATCCGGTAGGGTCAGTGCCGAACTGAAGGTCACACAACAAAAACAAACCAACCACAACGAGGTCGTCATCATCTGAGTCAGGTTCCTGGGGTCGATGCGAGAAATGGCTGAATGCAGACGAAGAACTCCTATATCGAGATCATCACGTGACCAAAGTGGATCTGAAAAATATACATATTTTAGATTAAAGAATACTAAAAACTAAATATTAACATCAGAAAATACACGATGTAAAATGACGAATTGACTGAGTCGTATTTGGCAGATGAACCAGATTTTATGTGATTATATTAAGGAAATACTAATCAGTGACCGTTCCAGAATTTCTGTTTGGAATATAACTTATATTATATATAATACCTGTACATTATGTTATATATGTTTATTAGAAGAGTGTCGGATTAAAATAATAAATGAGGAGATCATAATGACAAATATAAACGACACCGTTGCCAAATGCCCCATATACGCGTTGTGCTTATTCAACCGTGACTGATCGGATGGTTATTAGCGTTTCCATATCGTCTGCTATATTATTACCAGATGTCGTATTTCATTATAATTATACATGCATAGGCTGACTTTTAATTGTGGTTCCGAACCCTAAATAAATCAATAAAGTGTTAAAAATATACAAAATCTTGTACCTTAGGCCTAATAATAAATTACGATAATGATGATGATGATGATGACGATCACCATCACAACAACAATAACAACAACCACAGCATCTTGTAAGTAATGACTCGTGTACTAATTCATTAATTATACAAACAGAACAGTATACAGGTGTCAGATTGCCAAACACCTATGAGTTTGTCCACATTGTATACAGTTATTAACATTTCGTGTTTTATTTCGTTATCCCTGTAAAGGTGCACAAATATCAGCGTGTAAACTTAAAATGAGCGATAATTAAACGATAATTGTGTAATGCATTGCCATAAAGTGTGATATTGGGAAGTAAAGGCGTATTGTGATCAACCTTAAATTATTGATTCACTGTTACTATTCCAGTTGCATCAGCCAAAAGATCAAACTTGCACGCGACCCGAACTATCCTAGTTGTGAGCGTATGAAGCAAGATTGGTTTTCTCGATGGTCTAAAACCTGTTTTTGACCGCAGAGTGTCGATAACCCGTCTGAAATAAAGTTTGGACGTCCAAAACCTGTCCAAAAACCTTTTTTACGCTACTAATATTCTGTTTAAAAATGCCCCGTGTGATGTTGATATGTCAATAACTAATGATTTGTTGTCACTGATGTAAAACAAAGAACAATATTTGAAGAGATACGGACGGAACCAGTTACCTGTTGCATCGTTACCATGTGTAAAACTTCAGTCGATAAGAGCATATCTTTTTGTATGGTCATGTGATTATAATCCCCCCACTATAATACTTGTAGTCAATTTGAAGTCAACTTTGCTTGTTCCCTACCTGGATAGACACCTTGTTGCTTCACCTGTTACATCAAATTGTGTCTGCATGAATTACACCACAATTATAATTTGTATAGCGTTGTGTGTATTTACCGGTCACATAAATTTCGGTCACTATAAATTATAACACATTATGATGTACATGTATATAGAATTATGTGGCTTCACTTTTGAGACCTTATTGTGATGGCCTCAAAGATTATCCATGTCAAATTCATGGGAAATAAGTGACTAGTTAAAGCAATATAAAGGATATAGTAAGTGGCCATAAGTGACATCTAATTGAAATCTACACATAATCATACACATATTGTAATAATAATAATATGTGATATTTATATGGCGCCCTATTCAGCTAGAAGCTGCTCTAAGGCGCTTTACAGTGTTATTTACAGTATTATTATCCCTGACTCAGACCTGTTTCTACCCAGCACATATCTCAACTCACAAAGGAGCATACAACGCATGCTGCCATTATAGGCGCAAAGCGTTACTCAAACACATAGCCATCGCATCCTGTCAGTACTCATTTTTTTATGGATGAGTGAACCAGTCGCCACATGACGGCATTGCAGCTCACAGAGCCTCGAACCCGCGACCGTTCGGCTACGAGTCCTACGCTCTAACTAACTGCGCTATCACGGCTCTGTACTTTGATTCTGGGCATATTTTCAAATGATTAATATAATCCATTTATGAAATGAATCATGCATATATTAATCAACAATTGTTTTTTAATTAATTTGAAAAATATGAAACAAAAAGGTTTTTTGATCATTTTTGTCACAGAAATTGGGGACGAATGCGTTTTTGACACATTTAGGGTTTTGACGTGTCGAAAACCTATATCCCGTAGCCGAATAAAACCATGGTTAAAACAGGCGGGGGTCACAGACGTGTCAAATCCTGCTATGAAGGCTCATTTTATTTGTCAGCTGAATCGTGAAGGTGTTTAGTTTTCCATTCTATGTCTACAAAATAAAGGGGGACGTTAAAGACCCCCCCCCCGAGGGCGTAAAATACTCTGGCAGGGACCACCCTCAGGGTATTCGGCTCCATCTTTCCGTACTGTTCCCCTGTGGGTGGGGGGGGGGGGGATTCTCAACCACTCCAACATAGAGGCTGTGCTGAATAAGCGACAGCCTGGGGATTCTCCAAAAACAAAACAACAGAATACCTTTTGTCTGTCTGTATTATTAATGTAATGCTATATTACCATAGCTGTATTCAGTTTAAGAAGACAACCAAAATCAAATTTAGAAAAAAAGTATAATGATTAACTCAAGATACAATAATTCTATTATGAACAATTATATCAACAAACTTAAAAAAAATTTTAATAGATTATATATCTCGTAGAATTGTAAATCAGGAAATGATATATTTCTGTATACAGTAATATGTGTATGAGATCAAGAATTATATCGTTAATTAATTCACGCTGACGCGACGTGATAAACCCTTTATTTTCTTTACTACATTAATCTTTTTTTAGAACAACTTAACCCTTTCTTATAAATGTTCTTCTTTCATAAATCCGTTTTCTGTCAGAAATTCATAAGTGCAAATGCATATTTACTACTAATGACTTGTTTTTGTCATTTGCCACACAATTTGCAAATCTTACTATATTTAAGCAATGTGTCTGCCATATATTGCGTTGACCATCCTGGCGAATATATAAGGTATAATTTGAGTATTAATCATGGCTCCCAGACCCAAGGGAATATTATTTTCTAGGACATTTCCAGGTCAAATTTACAATTTTCGATGACAAAGTATACCAGATTTAAAGGTAACAAATAAAGATATGAACAAAAAGTATATCATATTTATTCAACGTATGGCCGATTATTGCCATTTTTATGGTACAGCCTCCTCCTCACCCCTTCTAGCTGTCTGGTCCATCCAGTTTTATTTAAATTTAAAATGGGATTTCAAGACTATGTACAGATACTTGTTTTCTTCTACTATCAAAGTTTTCTTCTACTGACATAATATTTATGAACAGCCTTTTTGTTCTAAGTAGATTTTTTCACAAGCAATATTTTTTCCATGATATTTCCTGATTTTGTCAAATTCAAAGACATTTTCAAGATCTGGAATATGAATGTGTTATTTTCTAGGTTTTCCAGAACGCGTGGGAACCCCGTTAATTACTAGTTAGTAAGGCGTCATAGAAAATTCTCTGTCAAAGCTACAGTAACACACACACACACACTGTTACAACTAACATTTCGTATTTATTTAATTATGTTTTCTGTTGACTAATCTGTGTAATTAATTCGCATTGTATAGAGTATAAAAATGTACACCACGTAGTGGTTTGCAGTACAATTAACAAAAATGTTTGAATAATGTTGAACAGGTATCTAATTGAGTAATTCACATACTTCAAATCATTACATAGTCTCTTTTAATTTAGCTTTTTTATCATTATAAGTGAATGTCACCCGTTTTAAACTTGACTTGTGACAAATGAATATAAAGAAGATATTAGTTTAATTTATTAAATAAATTTGTCAATTAAATAAATAACGAATATGCGACATAGAACTTAAAATGTTCCATTTGTGGGTTGATAAATAGTTCATGACTCATTCACGGTATGAGTAATGGACATTAAAAAACGTATAAGAAACGTTTGAAAGGTGCAAATCCAGATATAAATATCATGAAAAGAGAACCATCAACAATTGTGTATTACCATAAATAGCATTATTATGCTTACTTAATGCGTTCTATATATTACGAGTTTCTTTTCGGTGACATTGAATCGTCAACGTCGGATTGTCTACATAGTTAGAATATAATCTTCTTAATATGAGGTCATATCAATATAATTGCGATTACTTATGGTTTATTATTATCATGTATAGACGATATGCTGCTTCCTTCTACGAAGTAATGTCAAATATTTAAATAGACAATAAATATCACGGCTCAATTATCAATATTATTGCAATCCCAATTATATTTCGACCCAAACATTTCTGACATTTCACGAGACACATAAAACCTGGATTATTGCAAATTCAAAAGAGTACAAATCTTGTTAAATATATGTTTACCATACAATATACCCTAGCTATATATCTATACTTGATCAGACTTTAATGCCGGTAACCGTATGTAAACATCAGCTGCTAGTTATAATACGTAAGAGTAAAGCTTCACTTCGCTTCTGTTCGATTTCCGGGCTAGATCAATCGCGACAATAACAGTCAGTCATCGCCAGTCATCGAGTGATTACTAACCTTAAATTGTTCAATATTCGGATGTGTTAAGGCGGCTACTCCAAAGAACAGGTAATAATATCCACGGACAAGGCGTAGAACGAAACACAAATAACAGTGCACATTCGGTGACCTAGATATCTCACCTGTCCATTGATTGCGAACCTAGCAGGTATATGACAGGAAATGCGCATGCGTGACCCATTTATTTTGTTCTTATATGGGCATTGACGAAATATGTAACGCCCTGTTTGTTGTCATCTAAAGCATCAGGCATTTGGGTAATAACCGTCTCTGTGATTTGGGAGAGTGTGAGTGAGTGATAGCGAGTGAGTGAGTGTAAGCTTAACGACGCATCGACAGCAAAAGGTCAGGTAGTGTCGCCCTCTTACGACATACTGACTAGTTCGTGACCTCAAATCACTTGGTATATCCGTGGTTTGGTATTAAAACTAATAAGTGAATCACAGTACCAGATATTTACTTTAGTAAGAATCTGAATCACATACAAAACGTTATTTTAAAATAAGTAGAAGTTACATTTATGTAATATACTTATAATATGTCTTTATTTCCTATTCGTATCTGAAGCAATCAATCCCCCTTTCCACTGGTTTAAGTACATATATGTATATTACTAAAATTTGAAAGGACGGTTTTGTTGAGGATGAAATTCATTTGGTGTGTGTATGCTCAAAATATCGAACAGAAAGAGAAAACTTCTACCTGAAAATTTCAAATAAATATCGTAATTTAAACACACCAATAAGCCTGTAAGGCTGGGTGAATGTTATTACTTGTTTTGTTACAATGATGATCTCTGTATGTACTTGTCAGTATAATAAAATATATTTGACTTGACTAACAATGTGGTTGCTCATTCTGGAGTTGATAGTACTTGGTACAACAGTCGACTGTAAAGAAATCTGATCTGGAAACCCAGTTCCATATGTTGTGGGTTCGAATCCAACTCAGTTACTGATTTGCACATTGGCAACAAAGACTATATTGTAACAGTTGCTACATATCTAGAATATATATATATATATATATATATATATATATATATATATATACAAACATACATAAATACACACACATATACGTTATTACACGTAGTAATTGGACACGTTTTATGCTATAATATAGTAAAATATTTGTCTTAATTCAACATGAGACATTTAGAATCGTTGGTCTTATGGTTAAAAGCGTTACACTTGTTCCCAAAGAAAGTCTGACATAACCCCCAAAAATCACGGATTCTATACCTCAAAAGGGTGGAGGTGTTTTTCGGGATTAATTTCCTGGTTCACAATATTATGGGTGGCCGAGCACGTTAAATGGCACTACCACCCAGCCAAGTGGATTAAAAACTGAGACATTAAAGACCCCCCGAGTTTGTAAAATAATCTAACAGTGATATCACATTTGGAAAATATTTGGCTTCATATTACGTTATAAGTTTCTCGTAAAGTAATATCAACCACCAAGTAACTGGGATCATACTAGAAATAACTTTGTTCACATTTATTGATTACCGTTCATGAAATGAAATAAATGTTCAACGATAATTAAATAAACTTAAACTAGACAATTAAATAAACTGTCAAAGGCATAATTTCCTGAAAAATAATAAATGAAGTAAATAATTCATAGAGAAAAACACACAAACACGTACACAAGTAACCACACGCACTCATATATGAAGAAGGGAGTACTTCCTTTCTCTCATTATTTCTTGCTCGGCGATATAATGAACGAATCAATAGTCGACTGGTGACGAATATTGCCGGAACAGGCCGATGTGGTTAGCGTTATCTGTTGCCAAGATGTTGGTGCTATAAACTGATTTGACAGCGATTGAGTTAATATCCATACTGATACGTTAACTCGGTTATAATAATATTTAGCCTAAATGCGATTTTTGTAATTCTCATTATCTATTCTGAGTAAGCGGGAGTCAAAAGGTAGGCGGACAGTTCTATTCACCCGATTATATATGTAAATATCTTCGATTATCGCTCACATTCCTTAGTTTCTTGTTTATATAAATTGTATGAAACTTATAATGGTTAGTAATCGTATACCGATTCAGGTTTGGTTTGGTTTTGTTGTTCGGGGAGAATCCCCAGGCTGTCGCTTAATCAGCACAGCCTCTATGTTGGAGTGGTTGAGAAATCCTCCCCACCACTCACAGGGGAGCAGTACGGAAAGATGGAGCCGAAATACCCCGAGGGTGGTCACTGCCAGAGGGTTTTACGTCCTCAGGGTTTTATAACGTCCCCTTTATTTTAAATAATTCAGTGGAGACCGCAGCGCCATTTAACGTGCTCAGCCAGTCACGATGTAGTGAGCCGAGAAATTAATCCCTGGAAAAGTTTCGACCTCTTACGGGGTTCAAACCTGCGACCGTTGGCCCGAGTGCTTAACCGCTAGGCCACCTGAGCTCACTAACCGATTCATGCACTGTCATTTACATTATAGTTTTTTTATATATATATATATATATATATATATAAAAACCCCGTATATATATTCTTTTATATATATATATATACATATATATATATACTATATATATATATATAATAATAATAATAATTAATAATTATAATAATATTAAAAAATGGTTAAAATTATTAGAAAACGAACAGATGGATCATGGAGGGATATTTATTATTATGTACTTGTCTGCAATGTTGCACTGGTTATTGTAATTAATTGATTTAACCTCCATAAATGAAGGAACATAGGTGATAAAACATTCATAATAATGATGCATGATGTGTGTTTAAACAAATGGAATCAATAGAATCATGATTTTCCACAGAAGGTCAAGAGGGAAAGCAAATTGTTATGTCATATTAATTGCAATCAATCACAAAACAGCCACACACTAAACACAGAACTGCTGAAACTAACAAAAGAAACAATGCATATCAATATTTTTGCCAATAGTTAATATTATTGTTAGAAACATTATAAATACACATTATTTACAAAGTAAAACTATACAACACTATCCATCAAGTTAAATACATATCAGTAATATTCATTGAACATAATATAAAAGAAATGTTTGCTTTTTATATGAAAATTATTATTATCTGCGAAGGACATAAACACACATGCTGATAATATTTAGCATCAAACATTTAATACAAAAGAAATTATTTATTATGTATGTGTGTGTATATGTATCTCTATAAAATATGTAATGAATAGATATATAATTGAATATCTTAACCCTGAACCGTATAAAACATTACATGGACTCCTATTTGCGCATGTGGACGTTATGCTTTACGTTATTATATGATCTGTTCTTGCAGTACCACTGCTCCTCACAGATATGATGGCATACATGAGATATGCTGAGAAGTATTGTGGGCTTGGAAAATTAATGCTGATAACATTTAGCATTAAGCATTTAATATAAATGAAATAATTTATTACCAAGGGTGACGTGTCCATTTTTGCAAGGGTGACGTGTCCATCGGGGCGACGTGTCCATCGGGGTGAACTTGTAAAGGTGGTGAGGTGTCCATTAACCAGGTTTAGAAGGTAATCAGGATACCAAAATACAAAATATCAGGCTGAGCCTGTCTGATATTCCACTCTATAGAGTCTACACCTATGGTACCACATATCTCATTGCCTGCCACTGTTTATCAAGCCTAGTTTTAAACAGAATGAGAGTAGTGGCTGCAGCAGTTTCTTAAGAGAGTGAATTGCAGTCTTGGACTATTCTTTGGCTGAACACGTTCTTATGAACTTCAAGCCTACTGTGATGTACAAGTAACTTGTCCTGGTGCCCCCTGGTATATCATCCCTCAGCTCTGAGAAAGAATATATCAGGATCAAGCAGATTTAATCCATTCATGATTTTGAACACCTGGATCAGATCTCCACGATGACATCTGAAATCCAGTGATGGTAATTTAAGGGCTTGTAATATTTCCTCACATGGTAGATTTTTCAGATGTGGGACCAACTTAGTAGTGTGTCTCTGTAGCTTCTCAATTTCTAACTTATTGATCAGATGTCTGGGATGCCATATAATATTCCCATACTCTAGGTGGAGCCTGATAAGGGTTGTGAATAACCTCGGTAGAGTCTCCTTCATCTATACAAGAGAAAGCCAATCTGATGAGCCCAAGTAATCTACTGGCTTTGTTTACTGCATAGCACACATGATCACAGAACTTTAGGGTGTCATCGACAGTAAATTAGTTGCCATAATATATTATCCACACACCATGACATATCGCATACATAGTCATTGCCATGGGCTATGTCAGTATGTGAATGTGAAAATAAAGTTAATATCCTTGTGAATTTGTCCCTCTCATATATAGAGAGAGGATATTCAGATTTTTGAGGATTTTGATTTGCAGATATAAAATAAACAAATTATGGACTATTCGCCCTTGGGTGCATTAACCCTAGATATAGAAAGAATATTTGCCCCCTAATAAAAGGGTCCATTCAACCTTGTTGTGTTACATAATAAATGTATACATAATATATATATATATATATATATATATATATATATATATATATATATATATAAACAGTCGGGCCCGTAATAACACAGTCATTGGGGATCACAACCTGTTAAATGTGTTATAGGTGGACCGCAAAGCATGCCAGGTGCACTATCTGGGTGAGCAATATTAGGGAGTCCAATTTTTTTATTCACCTTGCTTTGCACCATTCATTAAGATTACATACAACTGTTTATTTCATAAAAGTAATTGTTTAATTATTTGTTGACTTAAACATAAATGTTACCTCAGTGTTTGTGTGGAAAATAAAATGTTTCTGCAAAATTGGGCAAAAAGTAACAGCCTTCTTGGATTGGTGAAATTCATCTGCCAGAAAATGTTTTTTTTACAGATGAAGGTATCAACTATATAAACCAATAAATGAACTTTTATAGGTGCATGTGTGCAAATAAACGTCCATGAAAATGTATTTGTTTGTGTTTCTGCTTTTGTAATGAAAACGTCGTATTTTACAGGGTTGTGATTGGGCTGTTTGTTTGGCTGATTGAGCCAAGGTGGTGTGTAATTAAGTTTGTGCGAAATAAATATATGCTTGAGTGTGTTGTGAATTACAAACTTTGAAAATCCGTTAAAATTATTTCAAAATATTTTATCAGTCAGTTGCAGATTCCATGCCATTTAGCATAAAAATGCTCTGTTGCAGATTCCACGATTCAGGGATCCAAGGTCTGACCATGTTTTATCTGATTTCATGTTATAATGGACAACTATGTAACTGGGCCCGACTGTATATATATATATATATATATATATATATATATATATGTGCACAGCTTCAATCATGGGTACACCCAATACCACCTTCACAAGAAGTGTAATTTTACAAACACAAATTCACTCAGAAATCTTCTGATGATATGCATGTAAAGACATCATATGTGAGAACCAAGAAAAAGCAAACTTAGCAGCGAGAATGAAAAACAAGGCCTTGTAATATGCAAAATAGATCGGAAATGGCGTCCATTTTGTTATATCATAACAATGGTTGGGGTTTATCTTACTGTATTAATTCACCACAAACTGATGTTAAAATGTTAGCACATCAGGAGGACCTTTCTTTTAAATGTTCCTGGGGTTTGTTTGAACTTTTAACCTTTGCTTTTGTAACACCAAGGGCACAAAAAGTGTCTTCCACTCATCACCATTGGTGTCATAATTCTACCCTGACAACAGACAATGTATACAAGACTCTACAAAGCAAAATGCAGCAGAAGAGATGTTTTGTGATTTGCTTCAAAACATGTTTTGCACATGTTGATTGTTTTCGTTCACAAAACCTCAAGCTAAATACAATTATGGTTATTTTTCTGTCACATGAGTGTAGTGTCCTATGCATGATGTGCAGAAGACAGCACACTGCATAAAATTATTTTGATTTTGACTTGTATGTAACACTTTGTGCACCCATGATTAAATCCATGTGCACACACACACATATAAGTGGGCTGAGTGACCCCCAAAGGTAATGAATCGAAGTCAAAGATGAAACACCCTTCAAATATGCCTACACCAAGATTTGAGCTTAGGTGGTAGTGATCTGTAGTCCAGTGCACTACAGACTACAGAGGTGCCCTCATGTACATCACTGAGTTAATGTTAAACGCTTGGTGTTTAGCTAGGATGAGTATATTATATAAGGTGAACATTCACATTGATTCACTTATATTAATGGTTATCTCATGCTGAATACATACCAGATACAAAACCTGACTCTGCAACTTGAGATTACAGTATTGTGATACTTGTGAACTTCATAATGTCTGGCAGAAAACATGATTGTGTGTGATTATACTTTGATAAAACAAAGGTTGTGGGGAAAGCAATATTTCAGGCAAAGTGCAAGAAATGTGGCAAAGAAATGCAGGGACTTGTTGCCAGAATAAAAAAAAGTCTTATTTAAAAACAAATTATGATTTTTTTTCCAATCCTGCATACTAATATATATTTGTACTTGCGCCAGTTTGTAACTGTGTCATGCAGTTCTTGGAGTATAGTCTAAAATAGAGTCGTGATATTTTATGTATAACAATTATCATGGACGTCGACATTTAGTGGATGGTTAAGACTAACTACAAAGAGCTGGTGAATATTTTTTATTTATTTACATCCTATTTATTTAGCACTCTTATCATAAACTATATAATGTTCAAAAGTGGCTTAAAATACAAGACAATACAAGACACCTAAAGTAAAAATTCATGTATTATAAGATGATCAGCTTACTGGCTTAGAAAATGAAGTCTTGCAGTAAAGCTATTCCTGCCAAACTGTATGGTCATGTGACTCGGTGTATTTGTATCAACTTGTGATAAGTGCACTTGTGATTTATTCACAGTGACTGTGGTTATATACAGAATGTGGCACGTGGTGTAATTGTACAGGACAGGTGGCAATCTTCTGTGCTATAGGATATATCAGTGTGCGTACAGTTGTTAATGTAAATGTTTTCCACCCGTGATGTTTGGGTTTATTCGTCAATAAATCTGATCGGATATTTTGTACCTTTAAAGTATTATTCATGTATGAAGATGAAGAACATTATTTCTAATAAATCTTGGATTATTTCTTCAACTTATAGCATATACATATACGAAGAGCATATACATAGAATGACATAAATAATAGAACAGTTGGCCATATATTGTATTTTAATTCTAGTTAAAAGAAATTATTATAATCCTACTCTTATTACTGTTATTGTTGTTTTGAGTTTCTTTGGCCTTGATTTTAAGCAGCTTTGTTTTGGATTGAGGATCATCATAAAAATAATAATAATAATGTATATTTAATAAAGCGCCCTTACTAGCAGGAACCATTCAAAGGCGCTGAACAATCAATATGTAATATAATTTTACACCGAATAGTTTGTCTGTAAAAAAACCTGTAAGTGATTTAAAAGATATTTATCGGTGAAAGTGACCTTGAGCGGGTGTGTTTTTAGAACGGATTTAAAATTTTCAAGAGACGACGCATTTCACAATAGAATCCCGTACTCGCAGATAAAAGGATAACCCATCGGCTTCTCTCAAAGCTACTGGTTCGGAATATACATTTTATGTGATCTAAAATGAAGCATCGCCCCTTTGGAAACATGAAATGTTTTTGGTCAATGTTATTTTTAATGGATATTGTGTATATTTGGGGCATGTCTACTGACCGGCATTCTCCTAAACGATCGGGCACCATTGTCGGTGTTTTAAATTTCCTTTATCGCCCCTCCCAGTGCACATGTGTTTTCCTTTTAACTACCATGCAAACAAGCGAACGACTCATATCCGTTGGGTATCTGTTATTTGAATGTTTACCTGCGGCAACCATGACGACAAGACAACACCGTACAGCGATTGTTGGTAGGCAAGGCGGGCCAAGCTATAAGTTTGATTCTCACACACGATCTAGGAACTCTTAGTAGTTGATGAGGCCATCGTGATCCTTGATTCATTGTCCATTTTATACATGTAAAACAATCTTGTATCAGACATAGAGTTTAAATTTCTGACTCACAATATTAGGAAATTGAAATAGTCACACTATAATTTCTTTAGTTGTCAGTTTTTTCTTCTCGTTTTATGGTTGTCCTTTAATACCGTTGCCCATATGAGCTTGATAATAATATGGTACATACATCATGTGATCTATTTATATTTTCTGAAACAAATAATTGCAAATATTTCATTCAGTAAAAACTACATTTAGATTGAAAATACAACCTTGGCTTGTTATTTTTGTTCATGATATTGGTTAGATGTAAATATTTATGCTTATATGCTACCAATACCAGTCCTGTTTATATTGCACTACAGTAAAATGCATCTTGTGGCCACATTTCAAGGATCACCTGTACCTGTATTGCAGCCAAACTGTTCTGTGCCAAACATCCTTTTTTACAATGCAATGGTGATGTAAATAGTGGCTTTCATGATGCTCACCCTCCCCCCTCTCTCTGTACATATATATATATATATATATATATATATATATATATATATATATATATATATATATATATATACACACACTCACACACAATGACACTTAGCTAGCACATTTATTAGAGTAGTGTGCTGCAAACCTTCATGTTATGAGCTTGAATCTGGCTCATCTATGTTTTTGTGGGATTTATTTCCCTAGACAGAAGCCCCTTGACCATGTGTCCCACATGTGACCATCATTGAGGCTCAGTATATGGCTGGATGCTAATCAAATTCTCAACATGTTTGTTTACAGAACAATGGAGGTATCAGGAAACCTGAAGCAGCAGTTTGAGCAGCTGCAGGAACACCAACAAAAGAAGCTGCAAAGACGTAAACAGCTTAAAGAGGAAAAGAACAAAATCGCCGAACAAACTTCGGGCACTAACACAGCTGTCAGCTCAGCATTTGGTGTCAGCGATGACCTTGATCTGAAGGTGAGCTTCGCAAACAGCTTTAATATTCAGGTCTTAGTGTGAGATTTATGACATCTACCAATGTATGATGTTGTTTCGTATTTCTGAGATGAGTCATCTTGCTTGTTTATATAATATCAATCAGTTTGATTTGTTTTTGTCATTCTAGCTTGCGGAGCCATCAATGAGACAGAGTGCTATATATTCTGAAGAGCTGGTTGATCATTTGAATGATCAAATAAGGGTAAGAGTGATTTTGACACGAAGGCTAATCATCCTTCAATTGATTAAGAATTCTATGAGACGCTGCACTTTAGCAAAATTTTAATCTCTGAATCTGTGTGTAGAATATTCACCACAATTTCTTTAAGTTCAAAACGAGAATGAGACCTGTGGGCTTGGACATTGAATACTCTAAGTACCAGATAATTTGCAGTTGTCTGAAATAGGCGATAACCTAAAATATTTCCTGAACAGGATTAAGAATGAATTTTTCATGACTATTCAGAAAGCTAATCTTTGATGATTGCACTGATGTAAAATGTGCCATGCTTAAAATAGGCACATATCATGTCAAAATATTAATATAATAGTTTCCAATCACAGATTGTTGTGAATACTTTCATTAGTTTTTTAAAAAATATTTCACATACTTAGTCATACATTTGATATTTTCTATTTGTGCAAATTTTGAGAGTGAGAATAATAATTTTTAGCTAATCTGAGTGCATTTTTTTAAATTCCTTAACAACCATTTTTCTTTTATGTCAGGAGTTAAAAGATGAAACTGGACGTCTATATAAGCTACTCAGTGAGCGTGACCTGGAACTTCGACGCCTCCGCAAGAAGATGCAGGATCGTAACGTTGCTGAGGCAACAGCATCAGGTGGCGTTGGTAGTGATACAGCAGCACTGAAAATTGTGGAACTATCAAAGAAAGTCCGCGAGTTGACTGCAGAATTAGAGAGTGAGAAGACGAAATCTAAACAGCTCGGCAAGAAATGTCTAAATCTAGAAAATGAGGTAAGTGATTGAGGAGATAAAAGAATGGGTAATATTGTGAGATGTTTCTTATTCATTGTATTTTTATCTTGTGTAAGTGCTTATTAAAGTGTGTTAATTTTGTCACTAATTATTAAAGTGAGCCAGGGAGACTGTTTTTTGTTACTGTTTGCAGTATGTGAAAAGACACTGACATAGAGAATCATGATTTTTTACTTCAACCTTTGGATCATTCATCAGGGTTTTTAATACCTATGATTTTTCATGTTGAGATGTGTATGGTCTCATAATTGAGAAAGTATTATGCGTGTGTGTGTGTGGTTGTGTGTAGATCTGTCCATCTGCTATAATTTTTACATATTCTGTATATTAACAGCTTCAGATCCAGATGACTAACAGTGTCAACAATAAATCTAATGGTACATCATCCGGAGCCAAAACATACCTAATGCAAGATATAGAAGACAGGGTTTGTATAGTTATTTTATTTATTACTATATAACATAGAAATCACTATTCAGTCATAGTTTATGAGATTGTCACAGTTGATGATTGATGATCTTAGAAAGGTATATTTGGTGATTGCTGTAGTGATTACTGTGGTTATTGTAGTTGAACCCCCCCCCCCATATGATATATCATATGAAATTACAAATAACAAAAATAAATGTCATATCTGGGTCTCTGTCAATATAATATTAATAGTCTATTAACTGTGAATTACTTTAGCATGAAGCATATTTACAGCAAAAAGATGTGAGCTAAATTTAAACTGAAATAGTTGATTGTTTAAATATCTAGCACACTTCAAGAAGGCAGTAATAGATTTGCTAAAAGTAAGAGTTAATAATGCTGTATGCAGACTCATGTATCTTGTCTGTGAATAATTAGAAAGGTAATAACAATTATGGCCTGGGTCAGGCTTTTAATCAGAAATGAGGTTATGGGAGTCCAACCTGCAGATTTTTGAAGAAAAAAAAATAACACGGTCACCTTTTTCATGTTCGGTCCATTGGTCTTTTCCTCAGAATATTTGTAAAAATGTGTTATTTTACATATCAATTGGTGACATTCTTAGTGGCTGATATTAGTTTGTTCAGTTTCAGCTTTTTTTGTTGGTGCTGATATAGATAATGCATGTTGTACAGATAAAAGTGACTTTGAACTAACACACATTATCTATCTGTCCTTATAAAAGTTTACTTGTTCAGATTTATTATCACCCGTCCATTTACATGGATATGAAGTTCTAGTTAAAAGCCCAACTTGAATGGTATTTATCTGTAGAGATAAGCTGTTATTATGGCTATTTGTCAATTAGTAGAAAAGGGTCAGGATAAGCTAAAACATGAACAGTTAGAGGTATTCTAGTAATGTTGTTGGTAACACATCGTGGTACACATTTCCAGGATGGGATTAGAATCCTACTGTCACTTGTTGCTGCACAGTTTTATATCTGATCATATGATCTACCTTGAGAGCAACAGCTCAGACATGATCCAGGTGTGAGTAGCAATGAGGCTAAATTCAATGCTTGCTCACTCACTCACTCACTCACTCACTCACTCACATTGAGAGGTTATTTGTATAACAGGTCATTGCTTTATTCTTTTTCATTCTTCAGTAACAATGTTCTAAGATCTTTAAGAAATGTTATTTATATTTAAAACATGGTTTGTTATATCCCGAGAAAAGGTTATGGATTCTTAAACTTGTGGCTCTTTACATCCCACATGCATTTCTCTCAGATATTATTGTTTTCGTTTGTTTAAGTCCATATCTAGAACAACTGGTTTAATAATAATAATAATAACAACAGGGTTGGAAAAAAATAAGATTTAAAAAAAAAATTTAATCTGATTTAAAGAAACAACAAGACCTTTTTATATCTTTTTGATCTTTTAAAAATGAAAATCATTATTATGTTCACATATATATTATAGATCTATTTATAGTCCAGAAATATAGGTAATCGGTTCAACAGCATTGGTTTAACAGTTTGTATATGAACACAAGTTTTCCTGCCTTGTCTGTTCCTCAGTTTGGAATGTACTATACTAAATGTAGTCACTTTGACTATGGAATTGTATTATCGATGAAAGCCACCATGAGTAATTCTGACTTCAGGATTCTAAAGCAGCATCAATTTCAGCACTAGACAGGCTAACATTAACTCAATAATCCCCTAAATGTATAGAAAAGATGTGGCTTCACGTGTCAGATCATCCACAAATTCATCTAATTTACCACATGGAAGCAGAGTGGCTACTGTATGTGGCTTCACCTGTCACTCTGTTGTGTGGTTATAGAAGTAAAGGCTCATCTCCAGTTCGATGGGTGATTATCCAAATTAATGTGGGGGATGTCACATTCCAATTGGATATGCTGTGGTTATGAAGGTCCACTATACAGTGTATATGCTATATGTCTTGATAGCATGGATCTGTATTGTCATTAAAAAAAATAAAAACCACGTGATTTAAATCAAACAACCCTGAATAACAGTGGTCTGATTGATAGTTTTTAATATGACTGGCTACCTCAATGATAGAGATACAGATGATATGGAAGTTAATATCTTCCAGTTGGATTTGGTACTCCAGTGGTTCAGTGATTAGAACAATGCACTGCAAAACTCTAGGTTGTGGGTTTGAATCCAACTCACACTTGTGTCTGTGGAATGTTTCCATAGTGAGTCTGCCCTGGGCCATGTGTCTGATGTGTGACCAATATCAAAGTAATTAAACATTTGGTCAAGTTTTGAATATATTTAGAATTCAGAATCATTTTAAATCCTATAGATGGTATATTTGAGAGTGAAAACCTTCTCAATACTACTGTCTGGCTGAATAAACAACACAAATTTGCAATATAATAGTGCTACAGGTGCATGTTAAGACCACAGCTCACATATGTCCTGATCGTAAGCACAGGATTCATATACTGTGAGAACAAAGACTTGGACTCATTTGCACTTGCTTATCTCTTCCCTGTACAATATGATGATGTTTTTTTTTCTCTCAATTTAGTGTTCCTTTTTTTATTTTACAGCAAACACTAGAAGCCAACCTGAAGATGACTCAAGAGAAGCTGAAACAGGCTGAGCTGAAGATGGCAGAATTCCGTAACCAATCTCAGTCACTGAGACAGGAACTGAAAATGGCTAACAAAGTATGGATTGAAAAAAAGCATCGTTTGTCATGTGGACATATAAAATAAAGTGAAATCAATTAATTCACCAGCTTTAATATTTTGCATCATACAAATAATTAAATAAATTGCAGTTCAAACTAATTAGCGATAAAATGTTTATTTTAATATAATAATTAATATTAATAGTAAGTTATCTGTGATAGGAATTGATTGACAGCAGATTGTCTAAGAGTATCATTAAGTGACTGTATTATATCTATAATGAACAGTCAGTTGTTTGTTAATATTATGTTTTATTTTTACAGGTCATTGGCCAGGAAGTTGGAGAGGGAGCCACTATACAGTCATTACTAAACGCAACAAGTAGCTGGAGAGGTCGTGCTCAGCAGATTGTTACATTACAGAAAAAGGTATTTCGTTGTCGTCTAATACCTAAAAAAGTTCAATTTATGGAATAAGAATGTGTTGGGATTTGTCCAAGTGTAACTCATATTTATTTTTAGGTTTGTATTATATTGTACCTGACTGAAATTGAATTAATACTGAAGTAAACAAACCTGTCAGGTATCACTCAGCAGATCTTGTATTACCGTAATCATCGTGTATACAGTGCACTTTTTTACTGTTTGTTTCGGGAGTGCATGGTATACACCATAACTAAATGTGTCCAGTTTTTTAAAAGAAAATAAAAATTGACAGACTGATATATAATAAGGGGTGCACAGTATACGTGGAAGAATATGGTAAATAATGTATTTTATTTGCTGTTAATGGATGGTTTAGGTTGAGTTGCTTAGCTTCTACACTGGAAGAAATGGCTGAGTGCTGACTGTATAGGGAAACAAATTTCACAAACACAGATATGAGTCAGATTCAAATACACAAGCTGAAGGTTTGCAGCACATTTAATAGATAGTGTATGGAAAACATTCACTTATTTATGATTATGCAATGTCTATTTGTCACTTGACCTTTAGCTAACTATTACTGGCTTCAATATTTGATCTGCTTTCAGTCTATGTTTTAGCAGATGAAACTTGCTGTTACCTTATGTCCATTACCCATCCTGGTAGCCAGCATTTTATTTATTCTTCCAGGTGATTTCGTAGTGATTTCAAATGAAAAGATAGCATAAATTCAACTTTGGATATTTCTTAAAATCCTCTCTCAGGGCCTTCTTGCAGTTTTCCTCTGACACTTCAGGTTCATCTGAAGTCAAGTTACTTGGTTTTTGTTTCATTAGGAAGTTGTTATCATATTTAGAGTTAGTTTGTCTTATAGTACAGCAGTGAATAAAGTTTTTAAATTAATTATCTTGGTGTACTGTAAAGAAATTCTTGATGTGATGAATATGGTCTTGATAGTTATAACAGTTGCTCAATTCCAATAAGACCCCAGACTCCTGATATTGATAGAAATGTGCTTCCCAAAATATTGATGTTACATGGCTTTTTGTTTTTATATATCAGTCAAATAAAATTACAGTAATTAGCATCATCGCCAACTTTCAAATTAAAAGTAGCAGTAAATACCAGCAGTTAATGCCAACAATTAATACCAGCAGGTGATCGGAGCAACACAGTGAAGATATAATAAGCTAATAATATCAGTTTTCAACAGGATTACAACGTTTATTCAACATTATATAGTTGTACCAAGTCATGAAATTAAACTACCAATAGTACAATATTGGGAAGGGGCATGTCAAAGACACAATGTTTATATTGAACACACATACACACACACATACACACAGTCTGTGTGCACAGGGGTGTTTTGATGGCACAGCGGTTAGAGCACTGTTCTCCAAACATCCATGTTGTAGGCTCAAATCCAGCTCATCCCTGTGCTTGTGTAATGCGTTTCCGTAAGGTGTCACACCTCAGCCTTATGTCCCAGATATGATCAGTGGTGAGGCTGAACAACTCTGATCAACTCAGCACACACACACACACACACACACACACACACACACACACACACACACACACACACAAGTGTACCTGTCAGTTTTTGATCCATCTTTCAATAACTGTTTCTTTATTTTGTTTTATATGGTGTTAAAAATAAAGCCTTGTGGCCGTAGACAGGTTGTTTGAATATCAAAAAGGAAAATATGATCTTTGAAAATAAAGAATTATTCATCATTTTCAGTTTCTGTGGTCAGCTTAATTTTACTGAGTTGAATGAGTTCTCTTTATTATAATGTTAGGCTGTTTTGAGGGACCAATTCAAATTTTATATTTTGGTCCCATTTGAGTTTTATTTCTCTTTTGAGTTATTTTTTATAAATGTGTAGAACATTTATGAATAAATTTGATTCTTTTAATCACTTTGTGCAGGTTAATGAACTGCGCAGTCAGTTAGATTATTACACTAACAGTGGCAGTATGACAGCATCACATGTGTCAGTTGAAGATGAATTTCTGGGCTCGGCGACATCACGAACATCGCAGATGACTGCCGAAAACAAACACAAGGAACAGCTCCGCAAAATAGAGAAAGAACGCAAAGAAGCACAAGAGGTAAACATAACGCGGAATCATTTATTATAGCCATGGGAGGTTTAATGAATACTGTAATAATAGTTGTAATTATTGGTGTAATTAACTGTGGATTTTAATTTTGATTGCAGAATTTAAAATATAGTTGGAAGTTGATTTCTTTCCACAACAGAGCTTTTATGTCATACTAATATTTTTAAATATTTTTAATCATGATCAATGTGCATTTATTTGTCAAGTAAATAGCTAAAGAATTATTTACTATTATCATCATTATTATTATTTCCACAACATTCTTAACAATAATATAATACATCAGTATATGATGATGAATCATCAGCAATAGAAGATTCTATTTATGCTTTCACATGTAGTTTCTGATTGTCTACAAATTATTATTATTTGTATACCTTGGCCTTATAATTCTGACTGATATCAGTATTTCTAGAATCTTCAGCTCCCTTTGGAGTTAAGCCTTCATTTGAAATGAAATTTGTTTCTATGAGTGAGTCATTTCCATTTTAATAGTATACAAATTCCCTTTTAAGTTTTAGCACTAATTGTCTATGTATTACTTAATATTTCTATAAAGATTTGGAATTAATGCCAAAATAAACTATTAAAGGTTTTTTGAGAGCCATAAGATACACAGTACATGCCTTCTGCAGGCTACGAAGAAGACTCTTTATATCTCTTGATATATCCATAACTGTTTGTCTGTGGAGATTATTATGTCTTCTGAAATGATTATGATGATGATGATGATGATGATGATGATGATATGTGTGTGTGTTTGTGTGGCATGGATAAAACAGCCATCCCTCATTAGTGGGACAGAATTGTATCATCAGGGTAACTGTATCATTCTCTTTGATGATCTACTTCAGTAAGTTGGTCACGTTCTTTATTATAGTCAGCCATGTACCAGAAATCTGTCTGTGGCATGCTGCCATGCTGCAGTTAGTAGCGCTCTGTGCTTATGACCTCCAGATCATGGGATTGATTCCCAGTCCTATCTCTGTCTCTGAGATGTTTCATCTGATTATATCATAAGGCCCTTCAACCAGTGTTCAGTCAAAACTGACAGTCTTGATATAAATACATTTCCACACAAATGATAAATAAGACTCAAACCCATTTTTAGTACCTTCAGGGTTATATTAAATTAATTGTTGTGTTATTGTTTCACAGAGAATGGCAAGAGAATTTAAAGCTCTTGAACAAGACCATGAATCGCTTAAAAGCAAATTTGATGCCTCCAAAGCCAGGTAAGCAAAACAACATGATTACACACACATCGTTTTACAATAATGTAACCTTTTTACCTTTTATTGTTGACTATTTATCAATATTTATCTAATTTATTCAATCATTTGTTGGTAAAAAGTGTCATACTGGCATTTTCTTGTGTATGTACGGCCGAGTCTTTATATTTGACAATGAGAGAATTCAGTTGACAATTTAAGATACATAGAAAATACCTTCCATGTTAATGAATTTATCTGAAATACCCTTGGTTCAGGTAAAAAATGTCATTATGATGTCAAGTTAATCCAGTATTAATGATTCTTATGGACTCATCTGATACATGATGTACTTTACTCCCAACTGGAAAACAGGTATTTTGTAAAGTTATTGAACATTTTCTGTTCAATTTGAAACATATTCCCAGAGAGTATCTGTTTATAATATGTTGTCTGGTGTTGTTTGATGTTCCTCATTGTCTGATGAATCACTGGGTTAAGTTTTCAGTCCTTTGGTTTTCATATTATACTAATGCCATCTTGGAATCACTGGATAGTAAGAGGAAATTAAATATCACTTACAGGTATATACGATTGATTCACAGCTTTACATATGTTGTTAGATGCTCTCATTGTCTTCTCTTTAGAGAAATTGGAACATTGCATTGCTGATATTTAGCAGGTGATGACTCAAAATCTTCTAAAATTAATTGATCATAAAGGATATATGATCTATTTGACCTCACCTTGTACTTGTAGTTGTATATTTGGCTCCTGGAATGTATAGGGTGTATGACAGAAAGTTTTGGTGAAGTGATGAAAGTCCTCACGTGGTAGAGAGAGGATGTGTGCTGTGGATTGAGGAGAGAGGATGAGATGGAGGAAATTTGAGGATGGCGAGAGGAGAAAGTTGTCAGTAAAAGTTTATGTGGTGTCGGTGTATTGGTGTCATTTGTAGACAAGGCAGTTGAAGTGAAGTTTGTTAGTGAATGTCTGATGATGGTGAAGATAGTGAGTGAGGAATGTCTGATCCATGTGAGCTCAGGTTATGTGCCTCAAGTTGGATGAAGCCAGCTAGAGGATGCATTCTGGAATGCTGTATATGACTTGTTAGATAGATTATAGAAAGATAAGTGGAGACTGAAATGGCCCTGTTTGAGGAGAGAGGGAAAGACACCAAGGAGTGCAAAGTGATCCGCTGGAGTGTGGGTCATATCGGGCAATAAACCTGTTAGAATATGGAATGGAAATATTGGAGAGGGTTTGGGAGAAAATGTTAAGAGAGAATGTGAGTACTTATGTAATACAATTTGAATTTTTGTCTGGACGACTGAAGCAATATTCATCGTACAGCAGCTATAAAAAAGTTTCTGGTGAAGGCATTATTTTAATAATTTGTGAACTTGGAGAAGGCATTCAATAAAGTGCTGAGATAAGTGGTCTGGTAGGCATTGAGGAAACGGGGCATTAAAGAATGGCTGGTGAAATGGGGTAATGACAATGTATGATAATGTGAGGACAGTAACGAAAACGAAGTATGGGAACAGTGAAGAGTTTGAGGTGAAGGAGGGTTACATCAAGGATCGGTGTTGAATCCATCACTACTGGAGGGATTGTCATGAGAGCTGTCGTATGTGGATGATTTAGTGTTGGTGGCAGACAGCATTGAGGGAGAGGGTACTGAGATGGAAAGAGTGCATTGAGGGAAAAGGATTGAAGATTAACATCAACAAAACAAAGGTGATGGTTTCAAGGAAGAAATGTGGTGATGTTGATAGGACAGAGAAGTGACCATGTTCTGTCTGTGGGAAGAATGTTAGAAGTAAGTCAGTGCAGTGTAGAGGGTGTAATGGATGGGTCCGTAAGTGCTGCTCAGGGGTTAAAGGTTCACCAAGTACAATTGGGGATGCATTTGTATGCAAGGTATGTGAAAGAGCAGGTGATGGAGATGATATCAACTTACAGGAAAGCCTGGATCTGGGAAAAGGTGTGTATCTAGACAAGATTTGGGAGGTTTTGATGAGTGGAGGAGGAGGAGTGAATTAAGCATCAGTGGTGAGAGGGTGTGTTGTGCATGGGTAAACTTTTGAGAGCTGTCAGGGATCTTGACAAGGAAGGATAATAATTGAATGTAGAAACTAGAATAGGTACCGGTAGAAAGATTTGATTGAACAGAGATGAGAATGTGGCGATGATGTGTGCTGTGTCCCTGAGGATTAAGGGGCACCTCCGTGGTCTAGCGGTAGCGTGTTGGACCACATATTACTACCACCCGTGTTCAAATCTCGGCATGGAAATATATTTGAAGGTCTCTCGGCCCATTTAACTGCACAAAAGTGGCCGTAAAACATCAATCATCATCATCATCTTCCCTGAGGATTAAGTACCAACTGTAGATTTAAGGGGGAAAATGTAGATTGTACAAGATTGGGTATAATGGAGGAGACTGGTGTGAGAATCCACCAGCCAACCCCCTTGTAAGAAGGAAAAAGGGCTGTAACACGAATTGTTGTGTCGTTGAGTATCTATTTGACCTCACCACAGTCTAGGTGCTATTTTTGACAAATGTGTTAATACAGTCTAACCTCCCTTTTATGCCAACTTTGGGACTTGGCTGAAAGTTGGCATTCTGGTGGGGTGGCATTAGTGTGGGGGAGGCTTTTCGGCTGACAACCTTGGGGTTGTTGATTACACATGACTTTTGATCCTTTGTTAACCCCAACTATCACTTTATTAATCCATCGCCGATCGCGCTATCAACACCGTCATGATCACCACATAATTACATTAACAGCTTGTCATTCAGTTCACAATTTACCAGAAACATTTCATGGTCAGTGTGTGGCTGTAATAGCCAGGGTATTTATTTGGCAATGTGTGGTATTCGTGTTGCATAAGCATTGGCGCTGGCTGAATAACAGAGGGTGGATTATGGGGGTATTATAATGGCAGGGAATCGGGTCCTTAGGCTACTATTTAAAAAACAACCTTGACACAAGGTGCACTTGTTACAGCTGTCTATGACTTTGTTACGTCTCATATAGAGTACTAATGGCGCATCCCAGAGACGCAGTGTTTAAAGAACCAGATTGTGAGTTTAACTCTGACTCATACCTGTGTTTGTGGAGATTTATTTTATTAATGAGTCATCTCTCAGCCGTATATCCCAGGTGTGACAAGTAAAGGGGCTCAACGTATACTGACTATTGTAGCTTCCCATTATGTGGCATATAATATGTCTGATTATAACATCAATCATCTTTAACGAGTTCAAAATGGTGCATAAAATTGAAATATGATCACATCATCCCAAATAAGTACCTGTGGGAATTCTGGTCCATAGAAAGTGATCCTGAAGATTCTGGTCATCCAGTCATATGGGAATTGTGCCTTTAACGTAGGAACTCAACTTTAGGTAACAGGTTGGCAGCGGAGATTAGAAATGTATGAACTATTGAAAAGTTAAAACAGGGTTCGAAATAAGCACTAGCCCATTAGCCCCAGGTTAATAGAAATACTTGTAGGGTAGTGGAATACGTGTGTTATTTAACCTGCAGGGCTAATACACATATTTCAGGGGTATCTTTGGAGAATATCCAGATTAACTGAAGAAGTTTCTGTATACTCGCCAGAAGCTGGTGCCATTAATGTTCGCGATTGATTTTCTGGGTTGTCCCAGCACACAAAATTAAATGTCCCATGACCCTGTGTATGAAGTGCTGTGATTGACTGCTTTGTGACCTGTTTACATATTTTGGCCAATGACAAGGTACCTTATGGAGCAACTATGGGGCCCACTATTTAAATGTCCAGGTCTTATCAAAATGCTGACCCTTGCAGTGCTTGCTGTGCTCATTTGTTAAATTTCAGGTTAGTGAAACTTTACAAGGGCTAATAGATTTCAGTCATTAGTCCTGTAGCTCCTAACCCTGTAAAATCTGTTCTAAATAGGTTATGTTTACTGGTAAATAATGGTGATTGTTCACATTTTCAATTTTGTTTTAGATACATCATGTATAGCATATCATTTTACAGTATCTTAGCTCCGAATAATAAGAGTAGCTTATTAGATTTAAGTTATTATTATTATTGTTATTATTATTATTATTATTATTATTGACCTCAAAGCATTTGCACTGATTTCATTGTGTATAATTATTTCTACTGAATCTGATCATCCACAGCAACTCAGCTATATAAATGACCTATGGAATAAAAATGAAATACCAAGTGAGCTCCGGTGGCCTAGCGGTTAAGCACCAGGCACTGGGTGCCAACGGTTGCAGGTTCGAATCCCATAAGAGGTCGAAACTTTTCCAGGGATTAATTTCTCGGCTCACTACATCGTGGGTGGATGACCACGTTAAATGGCGCTGCCGTCTCCACTGAATTATTTAAAATAAAGGGGGACGATAAAAACCCCCATAGGACGTAAAACACTCTGGCAGTGAACACCCTCAGGGTATTTCGGCTCCATCTTTCCGTACTGCTCCCCTGTGAGTGGTGGGGGAGGAGGTTTCTCAACCACTCCAACATAGAGGCTGTGCTGATTAAGCGACAGCCTGGGGATTCTCCCCGAACAACAAAACCTAAACCTAATGAAATACCATGTTTATTACTTTTTAAATCTTCATATTTACAATGAAATCTCCCCAATAGTACCTGGCTTTCAGAAGCTCTCAGATTGTGTACAGGTAGAAGCACTGAGAACTTTCTACTGCCCCGAATATGAATATCTAAATATAAAGTGTATTTAAATAATACGAGGGAAACAAGTTTTCTGATAACCATATTGTCATTCCATCACCTGTCAGTGTTATTCCTAGAATAGCAGAGTTAGTCCACTATACAAGATATACGGTGTTGTTTTAAGTTGGTGTCATGTTTATTATTCCAGGAACAAGGTTCTATCAACTGAGGTGAAGACAGTCAAACATCAAATAGAGAAACTTTTAGAGAAAGGCAAACATGATGATGAGTTGATAGAAGCTCTTCTGGTTAGTTAACTTGGTGCTGTTTGTGTTAACAAACTTACTCTGTTTATAATTGTCTCATTGTAAGCATTTGTGATTAGAGAAAATGGCTGGTATATTGATTTGGGATGCAAAAGAGTTCATAATGTACAATGTATTTGCAACAATACATAGTGAATACTTTATTATGTCCCATTTTGATACTAAACCCATAAAATATTTATGAATATATTAGCTATTGCGTGCACATGCGTGTGTGTGTGTGTGTGATAATTATTTACAAAGAGTCAGACGATGGAAATCCTTTATATTAATGTGTACTATATTATTCTATATCAGCTTACAAAATTATATAATGTATAAATCCAAAGTAGATAAAACTATAATAATTTGTGCAACATCTTACACAACATTTCATTTCACGTTTTCTAGAAGCAACAGACGCAGTTGAGAACTGCCCTCGAGGAGTCGTCAAAGAACCAACAAACGACAACCAAAGAAAAGGATGAGGCCTCGAAACAACTGGCCATCAAAACCCAACAGGAAAACAACTTGATTGAGCAGCTACGTATGATAATATCAGACAAAGAGGCGCAGATCAAAGCACTCGAGATGGGGATGAAGCAGATTACTCTAGAGGTATGAGAAACAGGTGACATACTCCTGGTTATCAGTCTCTTTAACACCTCTACTACGTAGTTAGCAATAGAAGTTTATTCAGATCGAGTTTGAAGTCTGATACGCAACTTGTCTCTTTTGGTCACCTGATGGTAAATAAAAGATGGTCAATAACGTTTATATTTGAAGGTTGCATTCAAGAAGTTAGACGAGAATATTTATTTCTTTATTTATGATAACATGAGAAAGTTTTGGTGAAGCTGTGCTGTGCAAATATTAATATTAATGCTTGTTAGTAGCAAAGTGAAATATTATCCTGAGGGGTAGAGGGAGAGCAAAGAGGGGGGTGAGCCGCAGGCCTCAGACCCCATGCTGTAGCTAGGTGGCTCGCTTCATTCACAAATGTATTTCTACTACCCCAATATATATTTAATATATTATAAGCATATTTATATTATATTTTTCTACTACACCCATATATATTTGGCCCCAGGCTCCATTGCTGGGTAGAGATAATCTTCCAGTTTAAAATTATGATTATCAAGTTTCTTTATTTCATTCAAGAACCCAGTTATCCTGTTAGTTTTATGTTATGTTTATCAGTTAAGTTGTCATAAATTAATTATCATAAAAATTACAACTGATTGTGGTACATTATATGTTATAAACCTGCACCATTTTACAATAATGATTGAAAGTAAATATATTAAAATATGGCACAATGTCTTACATGTTAATTAATAACAAGATTACATATTATATTTTTGTGCATTGTTTATACATTGCTTATAATATATTAATTTAAAAGGTATTGAATTTATTTATAATTTCTGTGATTGTAGTGATATAATTTCTCTCTCTCTCTCTCTCTTTCTCTCTCTCTCTCTCTCTCTCTCATCTATCTATCTATCTATCTATCTCTTTCTCTCTATCTCTCTATCTATCTATCTATATATATCTCTCTCTCAGACAGACATAGAGGGAGAGAGAGAAATCATTTTATGTATCCAGTTATAGAAAGTCTATGTGCTGTCTTCACACTGTCTCTCTATCATACACATGTTATCTATGACCTTGTATGATGAAATGTGTTGACTGTTAATGGTGATAACATAATATTTCTTTTTTTTTGTTTGATAGAAGGCTCAGGTGAACAATGTTAGTGCTTTATTTGGAGAAGAAAATAGTATGCTGAATAACGGTCAAGTACCTCAGCCATCCATACCAGAATTATCGTCCAATCAGCTGAGAGATGGGTCGCCCTTATCACCCAATCAGGCGACAGGGAGACTGGCAACATTATCCAATCAGGAAGCGGAAAGACAACAATCTTCTCGTGCTTCTACTATATCTAATCGACCTCCAACTGTCCTCTGCGAAATAAATGATCCGTATGGGAACTTGACACCAACTCCAAGCTCCAGGTACTATTCAAATAAAAACTGGATCATCAAAAGTGATGAGATTTTAGAAATTTATCACGAGGAACCCACAGGTTATTAAGTTGTAATGTTAAATTATTTTAACAATATAGTTGTTGTATATTAGCAAATGGTTATTAAGCCATGTGTGTTTTAAGTTTTAATTAAAAGTAATTTAAAACAATGGTAATAAACCTCAGTTTTTTTCTGTCCCAATTATAAACACACATTGTTTATGTTTTCTAGAAATTAACTAACAATTAACGGTAATATTTTGCCCCACATTTTTATTAATTTCAGTTATACTCATTTAGATTTCCTAGCCAGAGAATATATTGTACAGAGCATAAAACCATTTGTTTCAATTAGGTTATTTATTATAATTCTGTAATTATCTTAGTGCATGTGTTTCTGGTGAAAACATGTTGTCATTTAGGAGTCTCTTTTAAATCATTAAAACATTCGTTATTAATTAGTTTTATTATATTTGTTTACCTTAAGGCCAGGGAGCGTTTCTTTCCAGTCAGCAAGAGAGAACAATGATTTTGGCGATCGACCAAGCTCACGGAAACAGTCAGCAAGGAACTCAGCTAGAAACTCGGCCAGAAACTCAGCAAGGAACTCGGCTAGAGGGAAGAGACCAACTAGTGCTAACAGGTTAATAATATTTTGATCTGGTTATACCTTGTTCTGTAGCAGGTCACCTCCGTTTAGTTAGGCACGTTGAACCACAGATCTACCAGCTGAGATCGAATGTGTGTGGGCATATCTGAAGGGTGTTTCATCTTTGACTTCGCTTCTTACCTTTGGAGGTCACTTAGCCCATTTAGCCTACCATGTGCAGAAAAGTGGCCATAAAACATCAATCATCATCATCTCCCAGCAAATATTGGAGAATCCTATTAGTGCACAGTTTCTTACCAGTAAATAATAACATAACAGTAAGTACATTATTGTAACAGTCAGCACTGGCCAATCTACTGATATTGGTAACTGATACCAGTAACACGTGGTCTGTGAGTGTGATCTTGTTAGTGGATTATGGTAGACACTTGTCACAGTGTAAATGTGGGTATAAAGTGGGTTTCGGATAGTTCCTATTCTGTAATAAGACAAAGGTCGAAATCCTTCCAATTTTTTTCTGATAAAAATGTTGCTGTTGTCTTCTTTACCACTCTTATGCACATGGTAAGCCAAGTGGTCCGAGTGAAATGCAACAGTAATAAGGCGAGGGTTTGAACTGAGGTGGTAGAATTTTATGACCATGTGCACTACCAGTCAGGCCACAAAGAATCCTTCTGATAAAGGGGAATCATCATAATTGTAGTTGATGATCACAGACAAGGACAATAGAGAAATAGACAAAGGAAATATCATTATGTATATAACAAGAAAAAGCTACCCACAAAAGCCACAAATTAACTGGCTTATCTTCATTAATCTATTCTCTTTTACCATTTTCATATGTTCATATGGCTTTATTTGACCTGTAAGTAATTAGTGGGATTATTATTATTTTAAAATTCCATATAAATAACCCTTCTATTGTATATTAGTATATATATATATATATATATATATATATATGTGTGTGTGTGTGTGTGTTATTTATGTAAAACAATTTTATTTTGTTATATTTTAGTAAAATTAGGCACTGATTAGGTATTTATATTAGTATCTGTTGACTGGTTTCAGTTAGAACACCTTCTTGAAATGTGCATGACAGCAAACATTTGAGAATGTATGCTTCTATACTTTTATATTTCCTGAAATAAATTTCCTGAATATATACAACACTAATAGAAAGATTTGTATTTGTTAGAGTATATTGTCATAGTGTATTGTTAGCCCATTAGTCGTTGTGGTAAGATGTAGATATCTATCAATATGATTTTATGCATTTGGGGTTGGTATGCATATATTTATGTTATTAAATTGGTTACAGGCTGCAAAACCACACCTGCCCTGAAAGACCTCTCCATATCTTAAACTGGTAGTAGGGTGATTGGTGATGGACATTGAGTACCTGGGTTTAAACCCAGAGTGGGCTATGTCTAAAAGATATTCCATCTTTCACTTCACCTTAAATCCTGTGAAGGACACTCAGCCCATTTAGTTTATAATATAACAGACAACATAAGTGAGATGATGGTTATAATATTTAGTAAAGATTTGCTACATAATGTGTCTGATGTTAATCTATTTTGAGCATTACCTTTTATTTATTTATTGAGTTAACATTTGCTTGTCTTTTATCATAAATCATTAGACAGTGTGTTTATATATTTTTAGTCATCTAATTGACTCCCTGCTTTATTTATGATGTGGATGTGATATTTGAACACTTTTCGTTTTATAATGTATATACAGTCTATATACAATAGAATACCATACATTGCCATATGAATACCCCCCACTATTACTGCTCCACACTGACTGTGATATGTTTTTGGTAATAATTGATCGACAAGCTGTTTGGGTCATTAGGTGGCCATCATGATGGCTTTGATTGCGTTATCGGTGACAGAGTAAATAAAGTGATAGTTGGGGTTAACAAAGGATCAAAAGTCATGTGTAATTAACCACCACTCCCCACCCACCCCCACCACCAACTTTCAGTCAGGACCCAAAGTTGGCATAAAATTAAAGGTGAGGTTAGATTTTATTTATATCTCACTAAGAATTGATAACTGTGGTCCGTTTTATCTCATCATCATTATCATCATCATCTTATTTATCTAGAGTATCATCCCACAGCCATCATGTCCTTCATGTCACTTTGAATGTCAAGGCTAAATACAGAACACTCATTTTAGCTAAAAGTGGCTGAAGTTGACTTGCTGTTTAAATAAATTCTTTTTAATTATCTGTTTGGTACAACTACAGTACACATCGGACACCAGATGATCTTTTGAAACACGTCTATTTTATGTAGGTTTTACTGTCTAATGGTCATTTTAGCAGGTGGTCTCTTAAGTGTGGATGTAAACAGATACAGCATTTGTTGTAATTCCTAATTTAAGATGGTATTACTTTTTAATTATAACGTGACATAAGACTAATAACCTTATTTGCAATTCAGGGCTTAATAGGTGACCTACTCTATGCTCCTGCTTACCAGAGGTGACTAAGGGGGCGCCTCCATGGTCTAGCAATAGTGTGTTGGACCACAGATCACTACCACCCGTGTTCGAATCCCGGCGTGGTTTGTTTCGTCTTTCACTTCGTCTCATTACCTTTGGAGCCTATTTAGCCTACCTTGTGCACAAAAGTGGCCGTAAAACATCAATCATCATCATCACCAGAGGTGACTAAAGGGGGCAACACTGAATGACCCGTTTGTGTCAAAATTTCATTAAAACCCCACTCACTAAATCCAAACAGGACATTCCAATGGCACAGTAGTTAATACACTGCGCTGCCAGCCTCCAGGTTGTGGGTTCAAATCTGTGTTTGTGGGATGTGTCTCTCTGTGATGTTACCCTTTGGCCATATGTTGTTAATATTATAACCAGTGCAGAGGCTAAACAACTCAACTAAATCCAGTCAATAGGTATATTAAGTAACAAAAACAACTGACATATCACACTGACACCTGCCTTGTATCTACTAAACCTGAATGTGACATTTGATGCTAGTAAATGTATATTTTGGAAGTCCCCTTGTTTCTATGTCAGATATGTTCTCATGTGACCAAATATGATCACTTATCTGTTCCTTATTGTATTACTATATTGTTTACAGGTTGGAAAAGACGTCGTTAGAGGATTTAGAGTTACAGTGCCAGGAATATAGATCCATGTATCAGGCTACCACCGTGGAGAGAGACAGATTGGCAGAATTTGTCAAAGTTCTACAGTCCAGGTAGGACATCTTCTATATTATTACACCTGTGTTAATCAAATAACCTGTTAAGTATTTAATTTTTCTGTATAAGTATTTAATCATCTGTGCTGTATCGTTGCAAACTTCCTGGTCTGAGTTCTAATCAAATCCGGGTTACCAGGATTTGTGGTATGTTTCCATAATGAGTTGCCTCTCCATTATATGTTGTATGTATAGCCTGTGCTTTGGCAAAACAGATAACCTACTCACTAATTCACCCACTCACTCACTGAATTACTCCCTCACCAAAATTGCTTGACAATATAAGGCAAAGCAATAATAAACATAGAAATGGTATGTTAATGTAATAATAATAATAAGTTTATTTGATGCTATTTTACATAAATTCATATATCTTGGAAACAAATCATGATGTAAAGAATGACGTTGTATAGAGCTTTGCCTTTATTTCCATAAGTAAACTGGAGACACATTTGGTAACATTGATGTAATATAAACATTGACGTAATATAAACATATTTTGCTTCTCATATTTGAAAAGTTCATTAATGCAATAAAAAAAATATTTTCTAGGATTGATGAGTCAACACAGAAACTAGCAGATATTCAAACAGAACTCGCTGCACAACGACGAAGAAATGCACAACTCGAAAAACAAGTTGGCAAAGCAAAAATAGAACTGGGTGCATCAGGTTAGTATGAACAAACTATTTAAAAAGCGACATGGCATCTAATAAAAATGAGAAGTGACAGGGTTATTTAGTTGTAATGGACGAATTAGTTTGACTATTGGTTAGATTGTTATAAATATGATTGATGTTTCCTTTTTTATCGAATTTTGTAAATATTGCATTGAATATTTCATTAACTTTCTTAATCTTGGTTTGAATAGATTAAGACAAAATTAAGATGCTTTGTTATTTACAGCTAAAAAGTTCAAGTCAAAGGTTACTGCATCATCGATTAGTTTACGAGATTCTCTAGCTGAAGATGAGTTTTCAGTGAGAAACCTTGAGGAACTTGAGATAGAGTAAGATCATAAGTTCTGATTATGACAAATATACACATTAAGATATTAGAATATAAAAGTAGTTTTTTGGTTATTAATTAATCTGATGAATTTGTCTGCCAGTATATTAAATATAATACTAAATTTAAACTATATATATATATATATATATATATATATATATATATATATTTATTAATGTGGAATTTATGAGCCATAATAGTGCTATTATAATTTTATGAATTTGAAATATGCATTTTAAAATTTAGACAATGTTCAGAAAGTCCATCTGAATGTCATGGCCATGTGTCCTAATTTTATATTTTGATCTCTCTTCTCATTGCTATGTGACATGTCGTCATTTAAACATATGGCACAATCTACGGAAATTGGTAATTTTTCAAAATTTATATTGTCATGAAGTACTAATTTAATATGGATGTGTGTGATACCTCTGATGGAATTTTTGAAACTTTCCGAGATGCAAACATGTTATTTCAGTATTATTTCTTTCATTAAACATCATAATATAATTATGTTATAATATATTCTTAATATAATACTACTTATGAAAAAAGCCAAAATATGACCACATAGAATTGGTTCTAAAATATCGTAAATGTGAATAATCAGGTTCTCCATCAAAACTGATTATTTTATTAGCTTTATAATGTTTGAATATTTTCAAAAAATTGCTTCAGTTAGTTTTTGTGTATTATTATTATTATTGTAATACAATATTTATATATTGTTATTTATATACTGGAAATTTACCATTCATTTATACACAGTTTATATTCTAGACTTTATCGTGTACATGTCAGTGAAAGTGCAATACTGAGAAGATATGATCCCATCACTATATATATATATATATATATATATATACTGATATATATAATTTTGTGTGTTTTTTCTTTCTTTTTAGTCTTTCAATACAACGTGATGAGAATGAGGCCCTGAAAGTGGCACTTCAGAGTACACTACAGTCAAAAGAAGAGGATCTACATTTGTACAGCGAGATGATTGAAGAAACCAAAAAAGTCTTCTTACAAGGACTGAAGCAGTATCGTGGACGATCAGCTAATTTATGAAATGATCAGCAAAGTTAATGAAGTATTGATAGGTTTTGCTTATGATAGGTATATAGTCCTGAAAATTGTAGTGTGTGTGTGTGTGTGTGTGTGTGTGTGTGTGTGTGTGTGAAATGGAAAGATACTTATACAGATAGTTATGAATTGTAAATACAAGATAATTTACCAGGGGACTAAATGTGAAAATGCACCTTTTTACCATTGACATCCAGTGTCTCATTGCACACGCACGCACACACACACACACACACACACACACGTTTTAAGAACATTGTGTGTCAAAGAAAGGCTTTTACTTTGGTGGCATGTCCATAAATGTTTTATACAAAATATTTTACATGCTAAATTTTTATAATATTGGAAAAATGATTCGTTCTTGATATCATGTTTGTTTGTATAATTTTAAATATTTATTAAGTCATTAAATTATTTATTAAGCCATATACATGTAACTGCATCCTATATATATATATGTGTGTGTGTGTGTGTGTGTGTGTGTACGTGTCTGAATAATAGAAATATATAATGAGTTTCTTTCTGTACACTGCTACCTGATGATAATATTTTCTTCTCTTTTATTATATATATATATATATATATATATATATATATTTCTGTTTATGCCAGGATCCTGAATTGCAAATTTGTGCTGAATTTACAGAACAAAAATATTATGTTAAGGGATGAACATCGCTGACTTAAATCAGCGAAGTAATGCTGCAATGAAGATGTGTATGACACATTAATGTTGATGTATGTGTTTATGTGGTACATTGATTGAGTATTTTTATGGATAATAAATGTTTGTTTCTAACCATTTTGCACCAATTAAGTTCAACTTGTCTTAACCTAAGTTTTAATTATTTAAACAATTGCACCCAGATTATCATGATTTTGACTGCCCACTAGCAACCAGTCTTCAATGTATGTGTGTGTGTGTGTGTGTGTGTGTGTGTAGCAGTATGGTATATGAAAAGGAAACATCATTCCAAAAATCCTGAATACACCATCATACATTTTGGAATCTGAATGCAGAATAGCAATAACTTCTCATAATAAGACCAACAGATTAATACATAGAGCAGGTTATCTCTTCTAAATAATTAATTAGTAGACAGATCCCATATTTTAAATTTATAATAATACTATGATACCTAGATACAAAGACTTCTTAGCAGCTGCCTTGACATGACACTTGGAGTGGGTTCTGTCCCTCAGAAAAGTAAAAATTGTCGAATTTCCATGCCTCATCAGTCACTACATTGGGACCACCATTCCCTGAAAGTGGCACTTTTCTCAATTCTGGTTGACAATTGTGTTGTGCATCACATTAGACTCTTGTAATTTGGCTACTGATGATTGGTTTTGGCTCTGCACATATTCTTGGATCCAGACGTGAAAGGATTCAATGCTGTCAACTTTTGGCTTAACCTCCATTACTCCAAAAATCTGATGATTGCACCCTTTCCATGTTACTAATGAGCAGGCTGTTGTGAAGCAAAGGTTCGTTGATTATATCATGTGTGGATGAAGCAACTTTCCTACTGCTCACCCAAAGAATGACGTACACCTTGGCTACTGAACACGATCAAGGTTATAGGCTGTATACTGCATAATCAGTTATAATGTGCGAATCAGATTGATCCAAGGCTGATGGTGATGAAATTGCTCATATCCCAAATGCGGGCACCAATGGGCGAATTCTAGTGTATGTAAGGATTTGTATGAATGACACAATTTCTTTCTTTTTAAAATTTTAATTTATCCCCCATATAATGCGTGCAGGTGAATACAATATACAAATCATCATCAACATCTTCATTCATGGTCATTCCACTGCAGGACGAAAGTCTCAGCATGTTGCCTCCAAAGGTCTCAGTTTCTTGCTCTCATCTACCAGTTCATATTGCCTCAGTACTGTTGTAGTTCATCTCTCTACCTTTATCATTGTCTTCCTCGATTTATTTTGCCACCCATGGATGTCCAAACTGTCAATGCTGCAGCCCATCTATTATCTGTTCTGGGGCTGATGTGACCTGCCCGTGCCGATTTTTCAATATACAAATACAGCCTGTAAAATAATTAACAATGCATAACCAATGGTGCAAGTAACATACAACACTGTATACAAAAGATTAAAACCATTACTTCACAATAAGTAATTAGTTCAATATAATCTGAATAATATCGTAAATATAACATACTATAATAAATTAAAAACTTTAGAATATCAACAAGTTTGTTCGGTACAGGTTTGCATAGAATATAGCTTTCTAAAATTAGACCACCTCACCCATAAGCATGATAAGGCCATACTCGTAGAGGAATAGACTTGAGGTGTAGAAAGATCTCTCTCTCTCTCTCTCTATATATATATATATATATATATAAACTCACAGGGCTCAACCATCTCCACTTAGAGTTATCACAAAGACAATATATGCTTGTGTCGGCTTTCTTTAGTATGGGGAGAATCCCCAGGTTGTCGCTTATTCGGCAGAACCTCTATGTTCGAGTGGTTGAGAAAACCCCCCACCACTCACAGGGGAGCAGTACGGAAAGATGGAGCCGAAATACCCTGATGGTGGTCACTGCAAGACTGTTTTAGGTCTTCAGTTTTTTTTAACGTCGCCCTTTATTTTAAATAGTTTAGTGGAGACGGCAGCGCTATTTAACGTGGTTATCCACCCACGATATTGGGAGTCGAGAAATTAATCTCTGGAAAAGTTTCGACCTCTTGCGGGGTTCGAACCTGTGACCGTTGGCACCAAGTGGCGGGTACTTCCCGCTAGGCCACCGGAGCTCACTTCATGAAGCGTGTGATCCCCAGTTAATCGCATGCTATTTACACCTGGTGAATGAATGATTGTCTAATTAACTGATTTAATGTGATTATACTAAAACATATGTTTTGTCGTTGCACATTATGACTGAAATGACCATAATCGCTATGAGTGAAGAATTGAACGTGATGATGAAATAAACAAATGAAGCCGACCCCGTGTCACACGCACGCACGCGCACACGTGCCCGCGCGCACACACACAATGTGTTTCCATAAGCTTTAATTGAAAGACGTTCTTCTTTGTACCCTTACGTGATGTTTGGGTAACGATATATATATATATATATATATATTATATATATATCGCCTCTATAGCCTCATAGATTAGAGGGTGGTACTTTCTTGCTCATGGTCATGCTGTACGGGAAGTTCGAATCCCGGCGGTTGCACTAAATTAGGAGGTTTTTCATCCAACCAGGTTCCCAGTAAGGTTTTCTCCGTCGAATATTTTAAATTCTAAATTTGTTTAGAATTTACGAGAGTACAATATAAGTAATAAGTAAGACATGAAAATTTAGAATTGCAGTACAGCATAAAAAGGACTTAAAAGTAAATTGAGTAAAGAAGGATTATAAAATCCGCTGACTAGTATTTACTTTACACTATCGACTAGGCCACTGTCACTTGCAGAATAATTATGTTGCGTTTATTCGCGCGCGAATAGTGTTCATTATATATATATATATATATTTCAGTAGTGAAGTTCCATCACGACGACGGGCGCCTCCGTGGTCTAGCGGTAGCGTGTTGGATCACAGATCACTACCACCCGTGTTCGAATCCCGGCATGGGCATATCTGAAGGTTGTTTCGTCTTTCACTTCGTCTCATTACCCTTGAAGGTCGCTCGGCCCATTTAGCCTACCTTGTGTACAAAAGTGGCCGTAAAACATCAATCATCATCATCATCCATCACGACGACATTAAAGAATTGTTCTTCCCACAAGACTGTCACTATTATTAAAATCGTTAGCCAAATTATATGAATAAAACTTGAGTCTTTTTGTGCTACTCCTCATAAAAGACTTTAATATATCCTTAAGGCTTGTAACAGTGACGTATTTCGGCAGAATGTCTATAGTGATAGAGCTGTCTTGAGAAGATTAGTCTGGCATTTCTCCAACAAGTACTTTGGGATGTATGTAGGCATGCCACGCCATATGTCAGGACTGGGCGTAAGGCAGACATCCGTATTGTATCTGGCTGGATCTGTTCCACGCTTACACACACAAGCATCTTACAGAGCATATAGAACGGCCGCCGGCATGCACTAATACCGAACTCTGGATGGTGACAAGGATTATCAGACAAATCAGCTCCTAGATATTGGATTCTGGCAACTTTTGGCAATTCAAACACCACCGATGCAGCTTTGTACGTAGGAGTTCTTTCCAAATGTGGCACACTGGGTCTTTGTTGAATTAAATCTGAGTCCGTGTGACATTATATATCCATTTGCTTTGTCTATTAGCGTTTGCAGTCCTATGGCACTAGTACTCGTTAAAAACAAACCACCAGCACGCCCGAAAACGTTATATGTATCCACGATTGGTCTGGTATTATATCTGCAGCTTTCCAAAATAATAAGCGGTGTGGAATTACGCGAAAAGCAGCTTCGACATTCAATGAACATACATGAATGTTTGATCCTTTGGATTAACAATATCATTTGCTAATTTTATTGATATCAGCGTTCCACGACCTTATATACATCCAAACTGTGCACTTTGAAACTTGTGATCGGTGCTTGATAGAACGATGACGGAGTTGAGTATACATCCTATTCACACATATAACGGATTGGCGAGTCTGAAATCAGCTTTATTCCGAATCTGCTCAAAAGTTATTTTTAAACTCTCTTCTAAACACTACAACAGCCCAAAAACATTTTAGGTATCTTATGACACACACACACACACACACACACACATATATATATATATATATATATATACATACACACACGCGCGCGCCCGTGCCCGCACACACATACACAGCCGGACAGATTAGTCGACATGTTACTAATTCAAGTCAAACAGAAGCCTGCTTGCTTGGCTGATATTTTCTGCACTCTGAGATCCGTTTATTGGTGATAGCGTGTAAGATGAAGTTGTATTCAGCGTTATTCAGTGGAGCGTATCAAAAGTGAACTATCCCTGAAAGATGAAGTTACACATTCATGGATTTATGGGTATCTGACAGCGCATAGGATCTACTTGTAAGTAGTTCTATAAAAGCTACCTTTCATAGTTATCGTAATGTCATGTTTACATTTCTGATATGCCGTAGATAACAGAAATTCACGAGATAAAAAAAACAGTTAAATTTTGTTGTACGAGTCGTGTATACAAGTTTGCGTTCGCCTTTTTTTACATTCGCTGAACTGGATTAACTCCACGCCATTTCGCTCATTTCGCTGTGTGTCGTGTGCAATGACGAAACAGTATGTTGTATTAAACTTGTATGTATTTGTTTTTTATTCTTGCCAAAGTAAGCATACATTTGTAAACACTACGTACAGTAATTTCGTGTTGTGGAACAGTCCAACCCCATCCACACACATACTGTGTAGTGTGTGTGTGTGTGTGTGGTGCTGCGTATTACAGTAGGCCTATTTACGCACTATATTAACTTTAAAGAGATATACATATATATATATATATATATATAGTTTTATTACTAATACCATAATATGTTTTGGGGGGGATTGTTTATGCACATGGTTTCCTAATGGTTATATCATACGTCAGGGCTTTCCCATCAACCCTAATTTGCGTACACTACTCAAAAGAAAGAAGCGAGCAAGGTGGTTTTTGCTTATTATTTTCTGTAATCTGCTACGAATAGGTTCATAACTCTATTTTTGATGATGTATATATAATATAAATACTACAGAGTTATTTTGAGGTGAAAGTCAGTCATGCACAACATGGTCAGCAGAATGTGAAAAGGCAATTGAGGAGAATCTTTGACAAAGCACTCGTTGTGTAAATAAGTAAAATGAGGATATTTATACATTTGTTATTCGTTGAGTGTGTGTGTGTGTGTGTTGTGTGTTTTTGTGTTGTGTCGGTGGTGGTGGATGCTACTAGAGGCTGTTTGAGTTCACCGGAAGTTGCCATAGCATTCCAAACTACTAGAAGATGGCTTCACCTATAAAATAGTCGCCCAGGGACTCGGTGTATCCAGAAGTGTGGTTGGACGATTGTGTACAGAATATCAGGAGAAGGCCGTATTTGCAAGAAGACCAGACCAACGTTGTTAATGGTGTACGTACTACGTCCAAGGAGGACCGTTGCGCAGTGAGCTGTGCCTTCCGGATCCGGTTTGTCACAGCCAGACAGCTACAATAGGACATCCGACAAACTACTAACACCCAAGTTAGTGACAGACAGACTCGGGAATGAGGTGGGTGGGGGTGGATGAATTGTATATGAGCCAGAAGACCGGGTCCAGAGGCGTTATTTTGATAGCGCGTCATCGTTGGACTTCAGCCGAGAACATTATAATTTGTAGAACACTGAGTGGGCCACGGTGCTGTTTTGACATGAGAGTGGTTCACTGTATCCCACAATGATGGTTGAATGAGGGAGAACAGTTTGTGGCATATAAAGTGGTGGAAGTGGGTGGATTTGATGGTGGATCAATGACGATGTTGACTGGTATCTGTTTTGGGTAGTTGCGCTGACCTGTCCCGTCTTCCACTAGGTGCCATATCCGGATTGAGTTACCGCGATGAAGTACTGCAACGCAAGATACGGCCATTTGCTGCTGCTGCAATGGGTGATGGGTTCATTTACATGCAGGATAATGCTTGCCTGCCTACGCGCTACTTGCGTTTCTATAAATTTCCTTAAGGTGGAAGGGTCGACGTCACGGACTATAGCGAGGTCGTTTATCTAACCCTAATCCTATAAAACATTGCTGTCACGTTATTAGGAAACTTTATGAATGTGCTGTAACTGACCTGTAATTAGCATCAGTTTTTGATTGGTTAAATATAACAAATTCTATTTAAAAACACTGTTTCTCTCCCCGTTGACCAAACGTTATACTTATTGACGGTGAAAGGCATGATTACGTTAATATGTTGAATTAGATCATTCTTAAGTCATATAAAACCTTTAATAATACAAAATCTAGTTGGAAATTAAAATTTTGCGGAATCATCGAAAACTATAATTTGTTCCTTGAATTGTTTTGAGTAGTGTATAAACTATTGATACGTTATATATGTATATACATAATATACATTAAGTTGGAAGCTCATAGCAGAGTGAAACTTGAAATGAAACTTGAAATGTTTGACCAGAGTTTATAGATTATATCAATTCCATCCACCTGAATTAATTTTCTGACGATGCATGCTCATAATGCGAATCTAGAAAATTTTGGATATATCTCCGAAATTGTGGATGTTGATAATAGCTTTTAAGTTGCTGAGTGAATGAGGGATCAGCGATAGAGTGGCGTGATGCTTTGGATGCAGTATATGTTTCTCGGCATTGAAGATATGCTGCCTCGCTTTGTATGTAGCAAGTTTCAGCAACATTACTCATATTTCTCTCCCCTTTTCTCCGTCCGTCTGCCTGCTCGTCTCAGTTACATGTCTAAATGGCAACTTGAACTGATGCCAAATGGCAACAGCTGAAAAGTTATCGTATGAAAATCGATCTTTCGATAAACATTTCAATATTCGCGTATGTTACCTGTATGCTGTAGCTGTTTGGGTACTGATTGAGCGAATACTTGCGTTATATTCATCACCAACAGATATAATAACATGAATAACACAACTAATTGCGATGATATTATTTTCTAGGTCGGGTTAAACCAGACGCCCTCTCTACGTTGAAGGAGGGTTGACCTTTCAGTAAGCGACGATGAAGCATTTGACAGTGTATGTCGTCTTTTGTGTGCTGTTCTGCTATCACATGTCTAGTGGACTGAGTGGTGGAGAGAGTAGAAGGACGATTACTGATATGAAGAATATACTTAAAGAGATGGAATTTATTGACAAGAGATTGCTGAAAGGTGAGATACCCAGAAACGATGGATGTCAGTGTAACTGGTTTTGTATATTGTATAGTTCGCTTGTTGTGTGTGTGTTAGCAATATATATATATATATATAAGTGTGTGTGTGTGTGTGTGTGTGTGCGTGTGTGTATCTGTGCGTGTGTGTATGTGTATGTGTGTGTGTGCGTATACATCTATCCATCTACCACACACGTACATACGCACAAATACATGTGCTGTCGCATATAAACGCACACGCGCATACACACATGCGCAAGCACGCGTCCAGATCATACATACATATATATATATATATATATATATATATATATATACATTTTACGACCCAGTATTCTAATTACCCTATTTTACTAGCCGACGATGCAGTAAGTGATTGGCTGGCGAAAAATGACGTCACGCTGGCGACGCAAATCAACAAAATGATGGGAGCTAGTTGGAATTATCTGACGAATTTAACGACGGATAATGCAGACAAGGTGAGTTATTGGAAACACGATTACATCATAACACAGGTACGGCGAGGTAATGTTAGCCTTAAGCCTCTAACACTGGCATTCTGACCGCAGCCAACCTGTGGCTGAAAGACGTTTCACATGTCTCCTGGCCTCATTACTAGACGGAAGCTGCTCGACCCATTTAGCCTGCCGTGTACACAGAAGTAGGCGTAAAACAGCAGCAATTCTTCCAAACCAATACTCATTTATGGTCGAGTCAGCTGTCAATTTGGCCCGAAACAATCTAAATACATTAATAATAATAATAATAATAATACCGTGGAATTAATGAAGTGTCCCAATTAACAGGAGCCAATCCATTGCACTGTACAGTTATATATTAAATATTACGCATTTTTAAAGCCCAGTTAGAAATTTGAATGATTGCTATTTTTAACGGCGAAAACAAACTCGAATAAGCGAGTTTTGAAACAGATTTGAATTTTTGAGAGATCAGGCGTTTCAAATCTTCACCGATATCCCCTTTCCATAAATGCGGATTGCTACGCTATAAACGCGAGCTCGAAGCTACGGCTGCCTCATTTACAACATAAAGCAACCAACTTTTAGATGTTCAATATCCTCTTAACCACCTCATCATTAAGTGTAGAGTAGGAGAGACCCAACTCCCTGATGTACGCCTTTATACATGGTCCCTATTGACTCGTCATCTATCTTTGGCATAACCGATTTGCAGGACATCCCGATTGTTCCGTGGAAAGGGCGTTAAGCTTAGAACTTCCAAGTGGGCGTTCGAATCCATTTATACCCTTGTTTGTGTGTACTTACCTCGGGAATTACCACTCTGGGTTTTTTTTTAATTCAAGTTAGGTCATCACCGAGGTAAATATAACACTAACTCACTCACCCATATCTAATTTGTTTTACTTGTTTTCTGAGGTACACTAAACCTTATCGATTCTTTTATCGATTCATACTAGATCATACATAATTGAATTGTAGATTATTTGCACCTTACACATCGTCAAAGTGAAATTTGAAGGCAAATGAAAAATGAAAATAGGAACAAAAGAAATCTGTGTCATTATTGTTTGAGGGAAAATAGAAAACAGAAGGGGGATTTCTGTTTAGTTTAACCCCCCCCCTCACTAATCCCAGTGCATTTTGCTTCAAAGAGACATGGTTTGTATCTTTTGGCTAATTTTGTTACGAGACGCCAGGACAAGTAAAGGTCAAACTTCCGTAGTTTATCATGGGGTTAGGTCAGTCTATAATAATCAAAGTTAGACAAAATTAATTAGATAGCATCAAACATTTAAGAAATATATATCACGAAAATCGACGTTAATTTCTTAACTTTAAACTTCCCTAGATGAAGAAGCCTCGTAAATGATACGTAGTAATAATTATATGTACATTACACCCACCCTACCCACCCACCCATTTTTACTAGTCCGCTGGAATGTGTCCCAGTGATGGACTATCGGATTAACGGATAGTTACATTTGTACTTTATAGTCTGAGCTTTGTCTCGGTACAGTTTTCTAGAGTACTCATCAGAGCCCTAAACGATAAGACCATTTACAAATGACCATTTACAAGTTCTAAATATCCGGCCCAGATAATATATTCACAGGCACAAATTAAGGTTGAGAGGTTCAGAAACCAAAAAACCTTGCGTAGATAAACATCGTATTTTGTCAAATCTATGTAATAATGGACGAGCAAAGAACGATGGCCCAATCAAGCGTCCTTTAAAGCTGTACTTGTTTATCGGTTGGCCAGCCGTTCGTGGTATAGGACTGTGTTTGGGATGAAGTCCTTATGTTAACATAAGCTACGTCACTTGGCCCACTTGACACATATATGTATTATGGACAACCGTGCACTAAGGATCTCCTGTTTTGGTGAAATCAACTTGTTTCTTTTTGGTTATTGTTGGGTAATCTTCATTTGGTCTTTCTTGTCTGTGTCTTGCATCATTATCTTGTCTTTATCGTATATATTTTCTGTTCTGTGTCTTGTCATCTTTGTACTCACTGTCTTGTCTTTATATGTCCCGTTGTGTCTTATTTTTAAATTAGCTTTTTCGATAGTTATCTAGGTTGCAGGTGTCTCATACTAAGTGGATGGCGCAAAGGATCAAAGAAGCAAAACGTTTTCTGGATCAATCTCAACGTGTGACAGATCCTGATAATATCCGAATGCTTCATATGTGGGTTTACGGACAGGAAAATCCTGTTCCTGATGACAAGGAGGCGATTAGGTAGAATGATCTATACCTTGATAGTGTGCGTGTGTTTCTTTATTGTGTGTGTGAGTGCGTGTGCCTGTGTGTGCGTATGCGTGTGTGTGTATATGTGTGTGTGTGTATGTGTGTGTGTGTATGTGTGTGTAATTGAATGATACAATTAAAAATAGGTATACTTTATGATATGCTGTGATACGAGCATATGCTGTGATACGAGCATATATTTTCCTATACAATAGTGAATACGTTTTTATTTTTATTATTGTTGTTAAAGAATTATTATTGTTGCTATTTTTATCATTATCATCAACATCATCATCATCATCACCACAACAATTATAGGGTTATCAGTGACTTAGAAACGCAGCTGCAAGCCATCTTCGGAAAAGCGGAAGTGACTAAAGATGGGAAGACCTATCGAATAGAACCGGAATTTGAACAGTTAATGGCAACATCACGTGACTGGGAGGAGCTTAAGTGGGCGTGGCAGGCGTGGAGAGATGCTACTGGTCCTAAAGTTAAACAGCCATTCACCGAACTGGTCAATATGCTGAATCAGGCAGCCAGAGATAATGGTTAATAAATATAATATTACTGTTGATAATTGCTATTAGGAATAGATAATCTATAAATGGCTAAATTAAAGCATTATTCTCTCTCTCTCTCTCTCTCTCTCTCTCTGTGTGTATGTGTGTGTATGTGAGTGTGCATTTTCTTCACACTTTCCATGATCTTAGCTTGTTCGCAATTAGTGTGCCACAGTATCAACCAAAAATACAACAGAAGAATGGGCGTGAACATAAATCGATGAAGAAAATACTTTATTATGTTAGCAATGTTTTCCTTTTGACGTTCGTTTGTAGGTCTTGATGATATCGGAGTATCGTGGCGTATGGCAAGTTACTACGACGATAACATCGTACCAATGGTTGATGATCTGTACGATCAAATACTGCCCCTGTACACCGAGTTACACGCATACGTCAGAGACAAATTATGGAAATACTACGGCGAACAAAGCTTTGATCCCAATGGCCCCATTCCTGCCCATATCTTGGGTAAGTTTAGACAGTCAGAGAAAAGCAGAAAAAAACGGAATATATATATATATATATATATATATATATCAGTAATTAAGATGCATGTTTGCTTCGGTTGATTTATTTCAGTTTGTTTACCTGATATCGGGATTTTTTTACTATCCAAATATGACCATTTACGTGATGACTCTTATTATATTCCTTTGAAATATTCTACGAATTATATATTAACACAAGAAATATACAGGCTTAGATATGATGATGGTGGGGGTGCTACAATAGCACAGTGATTGGAGCATTGCGCTACAAACCTCCAGGTTATCAATTCGAATCCGACCAATGCCTAAAGTAGGGTTCAACGGTGTTAGGCCACCTTACAAAATCACTTTTTTTGTTATCACAGCTTCCCAAAATATCTCCATTATGTCAACTACGTTGGCAGTTTTTTATTAATTTAATATCTTACTGGATGCTCTGTATCACATACATTCTTGGGTTACTAATCCGGATATTTACTTATGTGAGGCATAGCAACTGTATTAATTCGTTACAGAAATATACACAGTTAATTTAAAATATAATTATCATTAGAATGTAATATTTGTTAAGTATCCAGACCGTATACTATTGGACTATTGAAGTCTTACTAAACGATTGAAGAGAAGGTGAAACTACTTACTCAGTCACTCACTCACTTATTTACATATGATTATAAGAAAGAGTGGCAATATAAATTATTTAAAAAAATATCAGACACACACACACACACAGACAGACATTAATGGAAACATGAAGGCAAAATGCTCAACCATAATTAAATATAAAGCCTTGAATAAATCACAAATCTAAACGTATTAATTGTTTTTAAAGTTCTATTTAATGTTTATTGTAAAATGATGTTAGTGTCGTTTGGCGAAGAAAACACAGCAGGCTGCGACTGCTGTATCCTGGTAAAACTGGTCACGATGATAGAGCGTCAGCCAGGAAATTTGTTTGACCTGAAGTATATGTTTCAGGATTCTGTGCATATAATGTATTCATTTCTTTGTTTCTTTCCCAGTCGCTTTAAATATAAATGTTATATATCGCAATGTTTTCCATTGATGTATACACAGAAATAATGTACTAATATTTTTTAAATATTTTACCCGATCGTTCAATTTTAACGGAAAAGGATAATTTATTTGATCTTGGTTCTCTCCACAAACATCGGTTTTCATCACATTTGTTTTTTTATTTAATTATGTAAAGAAACGTAGGTTCTATCATAAAATAGTAAGGTATTCAGCCAAGATGTTCTGTTAAAGAAGTTACGATAGTATGATGAATAGTGAATATTTATTTAAAACACGTTACGTACGTAATTCCCCTGAATATCCTCGGAGACATACCTTTGAAAGGCACGTTTTCGTAATTATTTGACATTTGAGCACAATTTCTTTACGCTTCGCTGTGGTGAGGATCGGTAGACGTGAAATCGGTTCATTCTGTTGTTTTCTCGTTATGGATCGTAATTTACCGAGATATCCATGTTCCGGTTAACAGATCCACGTTCCGGTCATACAAATCCGGTTTGCATTTAGGTAATATGTGGGCCCAGGAATGGATGAATATCGACGACGTGCTTACCCCCTTTCCGGAGGTGACCAGCGATGACGTAACATCCGCCATGGTGGCCCAAAACTACACGCCTCTTCGCATGTTCCGATTGGCCGAAGAGTTCTTTACGTCAATCGGGCTGGAGCCAATGACTGAGAAGTTCTGGAACCTGTCGATGATCGTCCGACCTAAGGACCGTCCCGTCGAGTGCCATGGTGCCGCTGAGGATTTAATGACTAAGGATGATTTCAGGTAAACCTCTCAATACGTGGCTTTGATCGCAGACAGTCGCTAGTTTACCTTTAATTAAATAGTTTGTAAAAAAATAGGGATTACCCGGAAATATCACAAGCCCATAAAGATTGTAGCCATTTTGTTTATTTTAATTTTAGAGGGAATTAACTTTGGATAGGATATTGAAATAACTATCCTGTTTTTGTTGCTATTTTTGTTGATCTTTTGTTGTTGTAGTTGTCGTCGTCGTTATTATTGTTGTTATTGTTATTGTTTTAATACTATTACTGATGGTGCTGTTACAACTACTTACACTACATATATTCTTATATCGCAACAACTAGAAAGTCTACGAATGAGGATAGTAGAAGTACAATGTAAACTATAATTAGTAGTCAAGTTACCTGTAGTAGTAGTAGTAGTAGAGGTGTCAGGTTATACTAATATAACAGTTAGTAGTGATAGTACTCCAGGTTAGGATTTAAATACCAATTTACTTCTGTTAATGACCTACTACAGCTGACTTTCTTATATGTCAAATGTGGGTCTGGTGTGACTAACGCTGAAGCGAAGTAAAAAGTTACCCACCCAACCACTCACTCACTCACGCACTCAACCGCGCGCGCGCGCGCGCGCACACACACACACAGTAATTAAGACATATTTGTGTAGCATAAATATATATATATTTCCGTGTTCATGCTACGATATAGCATGCAATAACCATACGCGAATATAAAGCTCCGCGAATTGGCTAATGGGTGGAGATTTACGAAATTAACAACACAGGACAATTTATGTAATTACAGTACCTTTATTCCTATAATTGTCGTCGTTTGACGCTTCTTAGTTGTATTCTTTGGGGCGCCTCTCGTGGTGCTGTTGATAGTGAGTTGCGGTGCAAACGTCCAGGTCTGAGATCGAATCCTAGTGTTACCTGTGTCTGTCTATAGTTTCTTATCAATATAAAGCACACTGACTCATCCACCGAGTCGCTCACTAACTTGCGTACTAATTAACTTAATAAGTCATCTCTGGTAACAATATAACAACCATATTTACAACTCCAGAATAAAGATGTGTACTTCTGTAAACGCTGTAAACCTTCAGACGGTACACCATGAGATGGGACACATCGAATACTTTATGCAGTACCGCCACCAACCGACCGTCTATAGAACCGGCGCCAATGCGGCATTCCATGAGGCTGTCGGTAAGCACGGGCAGTAGGCGGCCCACATAATGTTAACAATGACGGTTTATTATATCTAGTATTAGTAGGTGCATAAGCATTACCCTCGTAATAATATTCCAATAGTATTGCAGTTTGAATGGCGTTTCATCCTTCAGTTCAACTCATAAATTCTAGATGTTGCTCGGCTATTTAGCCAACCAATCATTGGACACATAATTAGCCTCGCTTCGTCATACATCGATTAATACAATACATTGCCGTCAGTAATATTTCGCGGATAATATATATATATATATATATATATATATGTTGATAGCAACATTTAGTCGTCATGTCATGTTACCGAATTTTGGGCTGGTGGTACATCTGGTTGTCATGAACTGATGACTGTCGGACGTTTTATTGAATTATTAAAGAAAATTTTAAATTTGGGTGAGCGTTGGTGATGATGGTGATGATGATTGATGTTTTCGGACACTTTTGTGCATACAGTAGGCTAAATGGGCCGAGCGACCTCCAAAACTAATGAAGCGAAGTTAAAGTTGAAACACCCTTCGGATATCCCACGCCGACATTCGAACTCGTGTGGTAGTGATTTGTGAACCAATGCGCTACCAGTTAGACCCAAATTTGACGCCATATTGTCGAGTTTCGTTGCTAACTAACGTGAAATCATATTTAGCGTTTAGCTATCGGTTCATTCAGTCGGTTGTTATGGTGACGCCTTCTTGTAACGCTGCGTATACAAACCGCGAGCAATTCCATACACAATCCAGTTATTGCGTAGAACATGGAAATATGCATACGCACAAGTGTATCAACGTTTATCTGAATATTTGCGAAGATAGTTGTTCGTGTAGAGTATTTGTTTGGTATCATCGTGTACGGTATTTTCCATTCAATCGCTTAAAACATTTCCACAGGGCAAATTAAGACAACGAATAACACATTTCTTTCTTTCTAGTTTTGCGTAATACTGTAAACTACTAAAACAGATGAGATTATGTACTGTTTACGGCTTATATTTACTCAGATTTAACCGAGGATGTCTTTATGGTTTGGTTACTCTAATTTTCGGTTATTTGGCTGTTGACCGTACGCGTATGTTGTCTGTGTGCGTTGTCTCCGTGACCTAACCGGAAGAGCGGTTGATCACATACCTTTACCACCTCGGTTCAAATCCTGGCGTGGTCTAATAAATTTTATTACTTCGATTGATAATTTTGGGGAGGTTGATCGGCACATTTGGCCAACAATGTGCACAGAAGTGGCCACGAAACAGCCACAATTTAAACAACAACATTTTAAACAGTAGCATTTGTCAGTTGTCGATTAGTATTTTATTGACACTGCTAGTTATTTAGTCATCAGTCGAATGTGATATTTGCTCAAGACAATGTTCCTATTGTTCATAAATATCATTTGGCGTCGACCACCGTTCGTACAAAATGTCTTCTGGCTGATTCCATTTATTATATAATTTTGTTCTGAATTGATAAACAAATTTATAACTGCATCCTGTAATAATATTTCTAGTTTGTTTAATGCAATTCGATACATACTTGAATGCTGTTTTGAAAATATTGGATGTTGTGGGATTCATTTGGATGTTGCGGGATTCATTTGGATGTTGTGGGATTCATTTGGATGTTGTGGGATTCATTTGGATGTTGCGGGATTCATAGAGCGCAACGTGTATGAATGTCGAGTATTAATGTTTTTGTTGTTGCGATTTTACAGGCGATACGATAGCATTGTCCGTTATGACACCGGACCATTTGAGGAAATTGGGTCTTCTCGAGGAATTACCCAACCACCGGAGGGGAAAAAAGCAGAACGACCATAGCTGCTTTAACGCTCTTAAACGATGTACAACGGAGCAAAGTAAGTACTGTAGATAGGCAGATGTTAACGATCATATTAAATTGAAAAAATCGCCAATTTAAAACGACGGCAACATTCTCCGTTTTACAGTATAACACACAATCATAAATACCGTCGAACCAAGAATTCGCCAAATTGAAACGCCGCCATCTTGTCCAGATTATGAAATTCGCCAACTTAATACGTAATTTAATATTTGCCGATTTACAGTAACTTGAAATAAATATGAGCTTGAATTGAAAAATGTCCACAAACTGGTACAGGCGATGATCATCAATATAGTCCTATATCCTCTGCTATGTAAACAGAACGTGAATTGAACCAATTGATGAAGATTGCTCTTGAAAAGGTCGCATTTCTGCCCTTTGGTTACCTGATAGACAAGTGGAGGTGGGATGTCTTCAGCGGCGAGATTGACGAGAATCACTACAATTCGAAGTGGTGGGAGTACAGGTATTGATTGGTAGACTTGAGCTAATCGCATTTAAAAGAAATGCCGCAAATTAAAATAAATATCAACATGTGGATGTATGTATTTATATGCTAATTTTATCCAATACTAACACCCATCTTGTTGGTTCGTGTACATGTTGTTTTATAGCGTCGGGTAGCTTACAATACTACTGTAATAAAGAAACACTAAAATGTTATGTTTTTGGTAGGTTGAAATATCAGGGAGTGGCTCCACCTGTTGAGAGAACGGAAAATGATTTTGATCCGGGTGCGAAATATCACGTGCCATCGTTTGTTCCCTATATCAGGTTAGTGTGCAGTGATCGAATAATGGCCAGCTGCAGATAAACAACGTTTAAACTGACAATTTATTATATCGATCACATTCTGGATCACGAAGAGCTTCGTTTTGCCGATTTCAGATATTTTCTGAGTTTCATTGGTCAGTTTGAATTCCACGATGCTCTGTGTAAGGCCAGCGGTCATTCCGGCGCCTTATATAACTGTGATATTTATCAGTCGAAGAAAGCCGGGCGCCTTCTCAAGTAAGTTCACGTCACCTTTAATAATAATAATAATAATGTATATTTAATAAAGCGCCCTTACTAGCAGGAGCCATTCAAAGGCGCTGTACAAATAATATGTAATATAATAATACCCCAAATAATGTGTGTAAAAACCATGTAATGATTTAAAAGATAATAATTACGTTCATGAAATATTATTTATGATCATGTTCTGCACCTCTTCTATTGTGTCTGAGTAAATATGTTACAGTTAATCTGTATAATCGGGTAAGATGTATATTACCTGAAAATTTCAAGTAATCTGTATTAAATCTCAGCAATAGACGTATTATCTGAAAATTTCAGGTAATATACATCTTACCCGATTTTAAAGATTAACTATAACATTTATAGTACAATGTCTGTCCGAAGGTCGCTTTTGGGGTCGGTCTGTTTTCGAGAAATTACCTGTGTGTTTTGTTCAGCAACAACCAAACATTAAGCTTACATTAAGCTTACCTTCAACACACATATTTGAAGCCAATAATGCAAACGGTTTCTCAACCACTCAAACGTAGAGGCTGTGCCGAATAAGCGACAGCCTGGGGATTCTCCCCGAACAACAAAACAAACAAACAAACGAACGGTTTGAACCTTAAGATCTGATAGCGCAGTCCCCTCCAGCTGCTGTCGTCTACGAAGCCAATGTAAAGTCTCTCGTTTTAAAAGAGATTTTAGATTAGTATCCGGACCATATTGTGTATTTCAGCAAGTCACTGACTATTTTTACCGCTGTCTGTTTTTACAGTTTCAAACGCCTCTTTGGCCACATAGGTAGAGCGTAAGACTATTTACCTATGGCTATGGTCATTCTGTGCGAGAGGTCGCTGGTTCGCGCCTCGGCCGTGGCACTATTGTAGGGGGAGTTTTTCATCCAACCAGGCAACTGGCAAGGTTTTCTTCACCGAACATGTCATATATTCTAAATTCTAAATTTATTTAGAATTAGTCTTCGTGGAGAAGCTAGAAATTACAGACCATATGCGTCTCCCTCGTATGACGTTAACAGCCTCGTAAAAAACTGCCATTTCGGTCATTTCTGTGCGCGAGTTTCTTTATTTGTGCTTTGAGCGTAATTAAGTGTTAAATCAAACGGCATAAAACTTATATTAGGCTCATCTGAATAGAATTGTATCGAGATAATATTTGAACGTGTTTAATTCTGCCCGAGTACAAGCAACAGAGTGTTTTACTGCACGAACATAGAACGTTTCGGCCACAATGTTTTGGCGAGATCTTTTTTTAAAGAATCAAGTTTCAGTCAAATCAACCAATGATGGATGGAAATAATAGTGAAAATTTCAAAATTAATTCTCTCTTTAAAATCGCTTTAGTTCTTAGCATCATAGTTGAACAATACTTATAATAATTTTAAAAAATTGTTTAACTTATGGACACCTGATTATACACCTCTCTCTATCTCTATCTCTCTCTCTCTCTCTCTCCGGCCCACTTAGCATACCATGTGCACAAAAGTGGCCGTAAAACGCAAATCATCATCATCATCTATGATATATCTCTGTGTCTGTCTGTCTGTGCGTGTGTGTGGGAGTACGCGCACTTTATTTACTGTAACTCGTGTGATAATAACACTGAATTGTTTGTTTTTCTACCGAAGGTCTGTGTTACATCTAGGAGCGAGTAAGCCATGGGAGGAAGTTTTGAATGAGTTCACAGGGAAAAGTAACTTCTCCACTGACGCCATTTACAAGTACTTTTCACCACTCTACTCGTGGCTGAAGACCTACAACAAGAAAAATAACATAAAAATAGGCTGGAATGATGTTAAAAGTTAAGATCATGTAACAATATCACATAGGAGTGTATATGTGATATGAGCCTTTTCTGTGATGTAGCGTGATATGTACAGTTGTGGCCTTCTGAAAGAACTCAACTATTACTTTTGACTACGTTTTTGGATAAGCGAAAAGTGTAGCAGCCTTTGACAATATCACTCATGTAAATGCTGAATTCGATCGGATTTCGAATGATTCGAATAAAATATTAGAAATGCGTACTGCTCACGTCTGAAAAATCGTGCACGGACAAATGCCCACCGGATAAATGCTCATTGGACAAATGCTCGCCAATAACGTGGGAGATTGGATAAACACCTACCAAGAAAAATTGAATTAAACAAAAAAATAACGAAACCCTCAACATTATATGATTGCGATCGTGGGTACAATTTATAAAGGAAAATATAAATATTGCAATTTATGATATAAAGAAACCTAAAGATTATTTGGCTTCAATAAAGGCATCAATTAATTTTCAAACATGGAAGAACTTTAATCTTCTGGTTCGTGTTAATTGAATTTGATCTACATGGCTTCTAAAGGCTTAAGTTAATAATAAATAACTTTAATTGATAATGTACTACTTTAATTGGAGATCAGTTGACAAAAGTAATAATGGTAGTATTGGGAATATAATATTTGAAAACGTTGACATTAAACTTTAATAATTTAAAGTCCTACAATTACTATCATATATCTAACAAATAAAAAAAATTGTTTTGTTTTAGTTCAATGTTTTATTTAATTTGTCCTACTTTCCTGAAAAATACCAAATAGGTCAGCGAATTGAACACGAAATCATCTAGCGAATTCTTGACTTGGTGAGTTCTTATTTCCACGTAGTAATTGGATGGCAAAAAAACACGTTTAGCCATCAAAAGACGTAACGCAATTTTCAACTGATGTATATAATAATAATATAATAATAGCCGTACTGGCAGTTTTTTTACGTGGTCTGTAATTTATAGCTTCCCCACGGAGACTAATTCTAAACAAATTTAGAATTTGGAATATATGGCATGTTCGGTGGATAAAACCTTGTCATTTGCCTGGCTGGATGAAAAACTCCTTCTACTATAGTGCCACGGTGGGGGAGGGGGGGGGGGGTAGCATGAAGGCTGTGACCTCCCGCACAGAATGACCATAGGCATAAGTAAATAGTCTCAAGCTCTACCTATGTGGCCCAAACTAAGCGACGGCGTTCTGTGATTATTAATAAGAGGCGACTTCACTTCTAATTTAAGTTACTCGATCATTCGCCAATATTTCAATATTTAATTCCCTTTCAAGATATAGCACTTCCTATTTATAGATTGGGGATTCACATTTCAAGATGTAGTGGTTATATCGTCTTCCTTTATAGAGATAAGACATATCATTATTTAACTAATTTATAAATTAACAAAATGGGTGCGTAATAGGTAAGAAGCACATATCACTCGATTAGACATAAACGGCCAGTGATTCTAGCACCATATCGAATATTAATTACGGGTTATATTACAAAACCACATTCTAGCATAGTTCCATGGTCTAAGTGCGCCGTAGGTTACGTGGCCTCGCACAGAATGTACCAACAAACAATTAGCGCCACGAATGACATCCAAGCATGGCAATAAGAAAGCACGCCATTACAGACTCCAATCAGAAAACTAATTAATCGGCCTATCGTTTGTTGACTCCTCAGCAACTGACAACAATCGCCAACATCAAAGTGATATCATGGTCTGATGAACCAGTCTTAACGTGTTGTTCTTTCAAAAGACATGGAGGCTGCTTTGTGTTTGTTGGCGGAACTGTTTAAACAATAGAGTGTCATCGCGGCGGCATCTGCGGTGCTAACTTCCACGGGAGCTATCTATATATAATAAGGTTCTCACCTGTAAATAATAGAACCACTTCTTCGAATTGTTCGCACAGTTAGAGAAAGAAAACCTCGGACAATGAATGATACGGTGATGACTGCAGGTGGTAATGTTAAGTCAATTCGGAAGAGGATCAGATCATTGAAACAGAAATGGCACTTCAGTATCACGAACAGGACCAGTTCTAAACGAACCAATACAAGAGGTAAGTGTTTATAACGTCTCTTTTAAAACGCGGATATTTACAATCATTATTGAATAGCTCTGACGATGTTAATTACCTCGGGTTATACCCAGAGGTTTGGTTAGTGTATATCTTAAAACCTTTTGTTATAACTTCAATCATTATGATGATCGTATTTAGCGAACACTCAATTTGACTAATTAATATATAATTTGATTAATATTTACGCATGCGTCACAAAAATACATACAGATTATGAAATGGTTTAATTGACACGCAATTTGGCTTAATTCCGGGTTGAAATTGTGGAAAGGGACATATTTACAAAAATCTTTTTTTCGTTTAGTCGTGTAAGTTTATTTGTTGAAATTATTTATGAGTAAACGTCAAAATATCATCAAGATTATAGAATTTCGGCTCTGATTTGTCGTAACCGGCTTTTTGGTGTAATATTTCTCAATTTATGGATTAATATGCCAGTTGTAGTCGTCATCAGAGTTTGCATTATCACAAATTCTACATAATAAATTGTCATAATATATTAGGAATTAGAATTGTCCGATTTGAAGATAGCGTGAATATACTTCATGTGAAAATATTGAAAATGGTTAAGACTTATATTTAGCTTTATGGTTCGTTATTATTATTATTATTATTATTATTATTATTATTATTATTATAGTTTTTGAAGAGGAGAGCCTACTATTGAAATCTACACATAAGAAGAGTTTATTGGACAAAATTTTGCAGTTACATGGCATCGTTCCTGATGAAGCAGATACATCAACTACAGCCAGTCGGGAGATTTCCACAGATAATTGTTAACTACACGTAAACAGTAAACAAATTATGGATCCTAGAAGTCACGTGATTGTTGTTTATGAGGATTGTACGAGTTGTGGTGCTACATTTAGAGCTTGGCTAAAGACAATATCATACGGTGATGCACTGATGATCGACAAAAGGGGGATCATTATATCACCCACCTGCGAGTGGCCATAGTTAGTACCATAGTATCATACTATGTCCATAATACGTGTTATTTTGTTCGATGCCAACTTAGTTAATATTTAATTATATATTGTAAAAAATAAAATACACATCCAAACATTCGGTGTTAGTAATATTTAGTGATGACAGCCCATCAGCGTGTGATATCTGGGAGTAACATACTGAAGTCAGATCATGGCAGTTATGAGAATGTTTATAATAATAATAATAATATATTTATTCATCCTAAAATACACATTACATACATAGTAATTAAAACAAAACATTCATTTAGTACAAATATTGATTAATAATTACGTTAGCCGCCAGAGCTTTATGTATAATTATTTTTCAATTGCTGTATCTTTCTTTATTATTATTTTATTCGACCTCCATATAATGAATAAAATACAGGATAAAAGTACATACAGCGTTCTATAAACAAGAACAATACAAGCTTAATACAGCAATAATGTTTAAAAATGTAACTAAAAGATACTCATTAGACCATGGCTTTATATAATTATCATTATATAACATAGATCGTAGTGAGTCGACGAGACCATCAGCAGTAGATGAAGATTGACTACAATTCGTACAACCTGGGAAAATAAGACTAGCGGGAGAAATACCCATATCAACAATTAGATTTACTAATGTGCCAGGTATTAAGATATTTTGAGTGACAAATAAATCAATACAAAATACGCAAAGGTTCCTGGTTGGTGAATCATTTTGAAATATTCTGGTAAATAAAGATTTGTTATATTCATTTAAAAGATTATTCGCATCAGTTATGCCAAGATCTTGAAGACATTTACTATGATGAGAACTTTATACCTCAATTACCACTGTCTTCAAAGGACAGTTTGTACAACGAGCAGGTGTCACAAAGAGACTGCTGTTAACACCGAGAGCTTAATTGTTATCAGAAAATAAACAGATTGTCATAGCCTCATAACATCGGTGTTGATATGAGGCTATGTCTGCTTTACAAGCTATATAGTTATAATAGTTAATATAGTTAAGCAGACTAGAGCTAGCCTTAAATATCATAGTACAGACTGGATACAGCTGGACCTAGGAAACGTTATTCTATTACCACATAATAATAAAGCAAATGTGTATAGAAATAAAGTTGTTATATAGAACATAGCAAGCAATGCCACCGCTCGAGATGCGATACAGTGTTTCCAATCTGAGTCAGGAGTACTTATTCTGATTTAAGAGGGTACTGTGTCTGTTATGGTAGACGAACATTTTGGCTACGGACGTTTTGGCCACGACCATGCACCCCTGGACGTTTTGGCTGCGGAAAATATTCCGGTAATGTACATTTAATGTGATATTTGTAAGAATAAATTGTAAATACGGGATAAGTATTTAGAAGCCATATTTATGAATAAGTTCCATGTTGACAGATTGACTCAATTAAATTATCTATGATATGAGCTGATATGTCCTGTATTCATATGCACTGTAGTAAATTTGAAGTAGATCATGAAGTAGATCATGGTGTATTATAATGTAATCAATTCCACTCACTAATTGCCCGTTTTAAAGCATTTTAAAGCAAATCGCTTTGTATTTCCAGAGTTTCTCATTTAGTGACATGCTCTTGACGCCAATTAAAATTACAATGAAATGTTTATTTATTATTAAAGTAACGTAAGTTTGACTTCTAAATTAAATGTATTTTACATAATTAAAACTGATTAAAATATGGCTAAATATGGCTTCTATATAGTTTTAAATTATCCGTATTTACAATTTACACCTACAACTATCAGATTGAGTTATATTACATACAGTTACAAAAAATATATACTATAGCCAAAATATCCACCCTGAATATTTTCCGTGACCAAAAGCTCTATTAGTCCTTGTCGTGGCCGAAATGTCCTACAACTATATAATGTAGAGATTGAATAAATGTATCCATATATATATATATATATATATATATATATATATATATATATATATATATATAATACAACCATTTACAAACATTTTGAATTATATTATGGATTGTGAAAAATAAACTGATTTAAATTAAAAAATTCAGACTAAAACTTTTTAAATCATGATTTATATATCTTTTAATTCATGATTTTTATTAACCGTGGTATTTACATCAGTGTAAAAAATAGTTCAAATCAGAAACACGTGCCTGTAAAATTAGGCAAGAAAGCATCTAGCTCGTTGACTGACCTGATATTAAAATGTAAGTTATTTTTTGTATTTACGTTTATATCAGTTCCAATATAAGAATATTGAATTGCAATTCTCCATCTGGTGGCCTATATGGCTAGTCAATCTACTTTAGAAATTGATCTAAGACCACTATTTTATTGATATTAATATGCGTATGTCTCACACCTATTTATTTGTTATTACTTTAGTTCAGTATACCATCTGATGGAGAAAGGTGGAAGCTCTGACTGAAAGTAGTTAATCGGTTGCATTTGATAACAATAAACTCTAGACCATTGGAATAACAATCCTTCTTCCATACAGTTCAGCAATATATTTAGATCCCAACTGAGCCATGCAGGAGTATCAATAAATGATTGTGTAAAAGATAATTGTTTAATGTTAAATGTGGCCAACCCAGATGAAATAATACTAGTTCTTACGTTTGAGGCAGCATTGTATGATCATGCATATAATTGTACAAATATTAGCCTTAGTACCGGTGTTGAGGGCATTGTTGAACACATCGCTGTATTAGTAATACGGAAAGTAACCAAATATGTTTTATGTAAAGAGTGTTCACTGGCAGTGACTAGATAATTATCAGATCGTACAAGGTTGTATCTGATAAGCTGGAGAGACTCCTGGTCTCTAGGATGTTAATAAATATGCCATATGACTCGTTCCCAGAGTTGAATGACCATTTTGTGAAAACTTCAAAGGGTATTCACACACATTGTTTTGTATTGGTCAAATTTATTTGTACAGAATATGTTGAACTTCGTCGGTTCTACACGATAAAACTGACTAATTTCTATCTCACAGGTGATAATGTCGGACACAAACTTAAACAAAACAATGTTGTTTAGACATCTGTGAAGCAGTAATTGACGGAGGGTTCGGCTTAAATAGTCACCCAAAGATTGTGTTTGACAAGATCCCCCATCCACAAATTAGTGATAATTTTACGACAATTCCCAATTGAGGTTTTGCACTGACGTCATAAAATCACGTGATATTTATTGTTGCCGCCATGTTTGGGATCAAACTATCCCTGGATACACTGGCCTGGTACACTGGGAGCCAGGGCACGTTCATGTTTGGTGTAAAACAATTACAAGATACATCGGTATTAACGACATCATGGGCCATACATGTGTTGCTGTAAGATATAACAGCCGTGCAGGAAGAGACAAGACTATACCCTTTTTATTAATTTCCAGCGGATCCGGACAGAAAAATAAATGGATAGGAGCAGTAAACAGAGACTTAGAGAGGTCCAAACGGGTCAAAGCCGGCACTTATGGATCCCTAGTGCACACTAGTACGAGCCACCTCGGTCACAATGTGAAACACAAAGGGTTTTAATTAATGATTTAACCATAAAATAAGCAACTTTTGTTAACAATGATGATAAGGTTAAACTATATACAGGGCTGCCATCTTATGATATCCTCATTTGTACCTATAGATTTGTATTACCTAACATAAAACAACATGTTTACTCTCTACATTTCAACAATATATGATGACCCTTATGTGATTGAGGTTAAGGTCATTGGTGTTGTTAGTCAAAATTACACAATGTTACAAAGCACAATACCTATAACTTTACTCCAAAATGGCCCAACTATTCAGTTAACAACATTAGATAAAATGGTTCATGTCACTTGTACTTTGGTGAATCTGTCAGAATCAATTATACCACCTGATTAATACATGTATTGGGTATAAAATAATCAATATCTCTAGCTACACTAATGACTCTATCAATGATAACCTGTTGAAAAACATAATTAACCTGAGTATAATGATCTCTTAAAACTAACACCATTTTATTTTAATTATTTATATACATGTGTCATTTCACCACAAAATCAACGTTTGATGCACATTGGGTGGAAGCAATCATCAATGATCTGACACATCCATCTTTAAAATAAATATAATCCTCCAGATTTTATACGCTTCCAGTTGATCTCCAGTATAAGAGGATGGCTTATATATCAGGGTACGTGACATCTGGATATATACTGACATTATCATAGCTGACCCAGATCTCTGGCGGCATAGTGTAGGGATCTTGACCAATGTGGATTATCTTATATTTATACCTTGCTAAGGCATTTGGTGGTAAATCCATGCTAATGATAAAATCTGACAATTCTATGGTTTCTAACCCAACAGTTGATATTGTTTTACTTTACTTTTGAGACAGATGAAGCTTAGTATTCAAGTTATCAGGAGCGCGTCTAAGATCCATGTTGTTCGCTGCATTGCACTGGACCATAAATCAGTGCACTGAGTTGTAAAGCCACCGCTTGACACCCCAACATGGCGGCATAAACAAACAGTCACGTGTCTGTGACGTCAGGTGCAATACCTCAATAGAAAGTCAACTTGTAAGGTGGTGTTTCTTCATAGATAACACAAAACATGTAAATAAATTTTTCGTATATTCATCAACATCTAGGATTGTTTGTTGTACTGTTTAGTGTAAAGTCCTTTGTAGTTTGACTCCCAGCCATGTTATTGATATAATCATTGAATTGTCTGATATGCTGAATATAACCTGTAAATTTGTTCGTATAATATCATATGTGTAATATACTACATTGTATATTATTAATGTGCATCAATGGGTGTGCTAATCAAATTTCTCCTGATTAATTAACGTGTTGTTTAGTTATGGTATTCCCTGGATGATATTATAAATTGGTGATAATATTATGACAATTCCTATTGGAGAGTAAAACTGTATGGTGTTATTTCTTCAAAGAAAATACAGAATATTTATAAATTCTCATATTCTTCCACATATATCATTGATTGTGGTACTATGTAGTGTAAAAACGTTTGTCGTTGGACTCCCAGTCATGTTATGGATATAATAATTGAATTGTCTGATAGATATGCATGAATATAGTCTGTGCATTTTATCATATAATATGTATAATATACTGCATTGTATATTATTAGTGTGCATCGATCTATGTGCTAATATAATCTCTCTCTCGGGTAATTCACGGGTTTAAAGCTGCACGTTGACAAAATAATCTAAATTAGCTTGAACAAATCTTTGAAAACAAATACAACCATATATAATATGTAGATAATGTTCTATGGGTTAACTTGCTGAAAGTTTCATGGTTGTTTCTAGATTAGAAGGTCTGTAGCGATGTCCGGGAAAATATTTGGCTTGCGCAAGATTTTGTGGTTTGCCGTTTTATTTTCGTCCAAAATCGTCAGATTTCCGTGTGAATAAGTTACCTAATTCAATTCCGTTCACGAAATTTATTGTAAAAATTACTCATTTATTCTACTGTTTATTAAAACATGACATTTTCTTTCTATTTTAAATTTAAGTCAAGATTGATTGAATTATATTAATCCATAGATTTATTTTTTGGTCTGAATTATCGTCGTAACAAGTTACGTCACAATGCCACCAAAGAAGAGTAAAAGATCAAACTCAACTTCACAACAACCTAGTATAGGAAATAAACATATATTGACAACATACAGCACAGATGAATATAGGTAATTAATACATACAAATAACTTACTACTGAGGCAAGTTGCACAAAACAAAGCAATATTTTCTTGTATATTTATACATTATCCATATAATCCACCCCACCCCATTAGATATCCATGCAATAGCAATGTTTGATTCATTTATTGGCTCTAATTAGACAATTTCTTATTTGAAATAGACATATTTCACTAGCTTGTGAAATGAACATGTAGGTGTTACACGTTAATGCTTTTAGCCCAATTAAGATTCAAGAAGGAAGTATTTGTTGGCTAAAATTATTTTGTAGCTGAAAATAATCAACTTTATTCAGATGCATCTTGCTAAATTGGTTGGCAGATAATTAAATAGTCCATGTTACATTTCACATTAGGCACCAAGTGATTTTGTATCAATAATTATAACTAAAGTGCAAACATTAGGAATTTTGTTTTCTTTGAAGGAAACATATTTTAAGGGAGTTAATATGGCAAATACAAATGTGTCCATGTTACCTAAATGAGTCACCAGCTACATGGACCTAGTCTTATTTTTTTAATCCTGTATAAAGATGGCCATCTATGTAACCATAACAAAATGTGAAAGATCAGGCTTGAAATAACATTGACAGATCCGAACTTGTCTTGCAGAGGGATGAAATAATTTTAGTTTCTTCAACTAACTATCCAATTTAAATTTATTATCTCATGGCAACGTGAAAAAGGAGTATCCAGGATTTGATTTCTCCGTAAGCAGACAGTTTGGTGCGCAACAAGTAAGCATTTTGATGGTTTTTCTGTTGCTTAAAACATACAAGGATATATGAGACGATTCACAGAGCTAAGCACTGGTGACGTCACAAGGCTAGGTCAAGGTTGAGAAAATAAATGGCGCCAATTTCGAAGCTCAGTTGCTGCAGAATATCAGACCGTCTTCCATGCATGAAAACTATATTAGAACGCAGTGGTTTTTATACATAAACATGTTGATAATAACCTTTATTTAATGATTGACAATATAGTGTAAAGAAAAACGTCATTTATTGATATGAAAATAGAGCAAAGTTCTGTGTAATGTATGGCTAGTCACATATATGTATTCTCCAAAACGGAGCTAATTATTTTGTAATAGGTTTGTAACGGAGCCAGCAATAAACCCTCTTAGTAATGTATGTCGATCACGACACACGTGTCCTTTCCTAGCTCATGAATGTCTGTGGGAAGATACTTGTTTTATTTTTTGGCTGTGTGTCAACCTAAGTGTATTTGGTAAAGGAAACCAACCTCACAGTATACATTACAGATACATTTAAAACAACTGACAGATGTCAAGTAAATGAAGCTGTTTGAAACTGTGTATGCTTTCCAGTTTGACACTTCCAAACTGTATATCGCACCCACTGCACAACCTAAAGGCAGTCAGGAGTTGAAATCAAATGTGGTAGATTCTTCAGTTGATGTTGTCGTGACCAGACAAATCCAACGATGCACATCATGTCAATATTTGCGGAAAAGTTTACGTACTGCACACTTGAAGCTACTTGTTTGATATGGCTAGATCCCATTATCATGTTTGCATACCACCTAGAATATTTCAAACCGGACCAGAAATAATTATGTTATCCGCAAATGAACGTCTTATTTACCATAACTTTGTTTATTGTTGTCATGGTGCTCACCTGTGTGTGTTTTTGCCCTGACCGGAAGTCAGCGCTGTTTGGTCATGGCGGCCCAATTAAACACCACTGGATGTACGGTCCATTTTTCGTTCAGGTCAATAGATGCGTTATATGTCCAGCCTTATATTGTTATACTAATGTCGGGAGTCTATTATGGCCACACACCTCTAGTACATGGATTCAAACATCAACCGGGGTATATCTCAAGAATGTTTCATCCATCACTTCACCTGAATATGACTCACTGTAATAGTTGTGTTAGCTGCCGCCTCCGGCGCCACTGTTCTACATATATTACTTATCAGCGTGTGGGGGGCATCAACAAGGATAATTGTGTGCTTAAATAATATAAATAATTTGAACCGTAAAATGCGATTTTCATAACTGACCTTGACATTTATGCGTCCATCTAGTTTTAGTGCTAAAGTACCAGAGCGAGAAGCTATATCTGTGGGTTGACCTTCTTCGTTCATCTTTCACTTTGTATTGAAACGAGCCAGAAACTAGAACTTGTACCAGACTTCAAGGTGGCAAATGTTTACCGATTCATTTCGGCTAGAATGGAATCTTAGTAAAGCTTAGTAGTCGCTTTCTGAATCCCGAACCGGAACTCATATGTAATTTACAATAACATTAAAGCGAAATCCATGTGTGTGTTTTAGCGTGTATAATAAGGCATAGCCACAAAGAATCTCGAGCCACGAATTCAAACTCCGAATGTTTCTTCAGGGGACTGAATCCAGAATGGCGACCTTTCTTCCTGAGACATATGTAATGTCTCATCAGTCAAAGCGAAATCCATGTGTATCGCTGCCGGTGAAGAAATTGATGTTGATATATTTACGAAGCACTTACTGACACCATGAATTTGATAGGACTGGGTCAGCTTTTCGCGAATGGCCACAGTGATTGGGATTTTGAGGGATTTTAAACCAATACTTGACCTCGACTTATACAGCGAGCATATGCCTGAAGATAGAATTACAGGGTCAAAACCTCGACTTATATACGCGAGTATATAAGGTAGTCTGATACGCTTAACACAAGAGAAGGTTTCATCTGATGATTAGAAGGATTGTCGGGAAACTGATTTTAATCCTAGACACTGATTTTAATCCAGAAAATTGTATTATTTTTGCGTAGTGGTGTAAATAAGACTTATTTCGGAATTTTATTCTCACACGAGTGAGAATATTTCCATGTAACATTGTGAAAAACGTACATATAGTTACGTCACTGGTGAAGTTGAGTTCTGCTTTGTAACAGTTTTATCTTATCACTAAGGTGTATGGGTAAACTGACAATTTCTAAGTTAAATTAGTTGTTGTCACATAATTGAGCACGCGATACGTTACTCATAATCGTAGTGGATGATGTCAGCAGGTGCATGAATAAGGTTTTATTTCGAAGGTATTAAACGGACATGGGAATGTAGCGATATATTCTCAGATAGAGATTGGAGTAAAATGCACCATTAGCTATGACTATAACTGAGCAAAATGTTTGGTCGCTGAAATTCTGACAAACCATAATATCTACTAACCGCGAGGAAGAAACTTGGTAATCACAAGAAACATACTGACGTATTAATTTTGAAGTGATTTAAGCTATGGATAAATTATGCACTGTCAAACTGAAAACAAGGGACATTGTCAAAAGCGCCGAGTTGGATTGAAACAAAACTAGTGTGGGTTAAAACTAAACATATTTCAATTAAATTCTATATCTAACTAGATATCTTTGGCTGGTTAACTTGATTTAATTTAGCGCCATTTATCTAGGTCATATATTCGCTCCGCCTCGCGCTATGTCATGTGCTTGATGGGAGAGAATTTTCGAAGGGGATTTCCCAACGAAAGACCTGTGCCTGGGAATTGTGTACCCAACAATCAGGGCCGTGGTGTAACAGATCAAGACCCCGCAGGAGGACACAGGACTCACTACTTACCTGGACCTGCAAATAAATTCAAAGGACTAAAGCTTCGTAATTCACCCCATATAATTTATAGTTTCCATAAAAGATATAAGGACTTCCTTGCCAACATTCTTGTGCTAATAGAGAAGTGTTACCCGGAGTCTGCTGTTGACACCACCAGGCATTATCTGTACTGGGCCTACGTAGACTGAATGGTATGTCAGTGTAAGATGCTGGCAAACTTGGTAATGATGAAATTGCCCTGTTGAGTCGAGTATGGACAGGGGGATGAACCATATATTGAAGCATCCTAGACTCACCAGGTATGGGCTATGCTGAAGATTCTGGGCAGGTCCCAACACTACCCTACAGAGTCACTTCCAGTTTTGTGGAACATCATCAACACCCACCACAGAGAGATTTTCAGCACAGAACAAATTGAAAACCCATCTCTGTAACAGACTGTCCAGTCAGAGACTAAAGACCATAGCAATAATCAAATAGGAGGTCCCTCACTGGCGGGACTTCAGCTATGATGAGGCCCTCACAGCATTCAGGAGGGGGTAGGATATACTAAAAACTGTGTAAAACAAATAAATGTACCATTGCATTGCAATCTTGGTGGTACACTACACACAGTAACGCAAATGCATGTGTAAATTTCAAACAAACAAGCACACAATTACACAATCATTTTATATAGTGTGTATATGTGTGTGTGACTTGCTGTGCATGTTGGATTCTTTTAGTTATCGGATAATGTATTTAAAGATAAGTGTCTCCATGTAAAATGTGATGTCTCACTCTTTTCACCAGTGGGAGACACATGTCCCCTAAATTTCAAATCCTAGCTCAAACACTGACACACACACACACACACACACACACACACACACACACACACACACACACACACACACACACACACACACACACACACACCATATATATATATATATATATATATATATATATATATATATATATATCCCAATTTCGGATTTGCACAACGGTCTGACCTAGTTTTCTTCGTCCGTGGCAATGCTCACCTGCATCCAAGCTAACAGCGGGCACACTACATTGGAGAAGCGAGAAGACTTTCTTTATGTCGGCGATATTCCTCACGATATTTAGGTTAAGGCAGATTTTAAATTGAGTGGCTTGATTGTGATAACCAAACCTGAAGGGGGTTCAATGTCACTAAAACGTGGTTATAATATATGCATGATGCTATCAGATGATTTCTCCAAAATATATCAACTCTGCATGAAAATCATGTAGATTTCCAGTGAACAAATCCGCCAAGCTATCCCCTGTATTTGAGCCTGCTCGTATTGTTGTTTATTTTGGAGTGAGGAGGTTCGGACAATGGTAGAAACAGAATGAATCCACCGAAGAAATGTCGCCAGATGGTGTTCTGCCAACATCACCTGTGATTGTATATATCGCCTACTAAACTGATATCAAAATTATTAATATTAAATGGATGTCAGGTGATGAAATGAATGACAAGTCAAAATTCCGTCGGACAATAACAATTAACTGCATAAAAAGAAATGACAAAATAACCGAGTTCTATACAGGTTTATGTATTATATTTTCACTGTGATCTCTAATTGATTCCGTGTCACGTGTGTCCATGCATATCCAACTCAATTAATGGTTTATAGCACGTATGTATTAAAAAATCAGCATTATCAATGCACATTTATGATTATATGATCGCCATCTGTTTACTCATCTTTAGGGTTCTCTTCGTGAAATCATGGTAGATTTTCAATCTGGTTCAAGATGAAGCAAAACCACTGACATACTGGAACGGTGAAGCCAACACAGCATTGGATGGGGTATGTTCAAATAAATCAGATGTGATCGTGACCATATATCTAAATTTTTACGATGTGAGGCGAGTTCAACTCATAGGTGTGTGTTTTATTTACATATCTGTAGAGTATTGTTCTGTCCAAATTGGCCATCTAAGGAACAAGTTTGGCTGATGCTACCTTCAAGAATTTCCCAGACACTAGAGTGATCATTGACTGAACTGAATCAGCGTTCCAGCATGCCATCATCTCAACGAAAGACCTAGAGCTCCTATAACAAAAAAAACACACTTTCAATGCTCTTTTAGGATGTACACCACGTGGACACATTTCCTTTCCGTCAGACGTTTGGACAGGAAATATATCCGACAGAAAAATTACAATAAACTGTGGTTTCCTTGACAACATTTGAAAATAGTTTGTCGGAACATACATGGTATTAACTCTATCACGAAATATGGTTCCGAATCAACAATGTCGATTTTACAATTACTTGATATAATATGCTTAGTAAAAACCTGGACATCGACATATATCGACATCACCCCTTTGTGTAATTTATTTCCACAATATCAGCTGTGTATTTTACCTGATCAACGCCGAAACACCTGAGCGAGATGCCCAGGTGGAGTAGTTGTATTTGTGAAATCGATTATTAATCCAGGAGTGTCATTGATAACAAAGTGTGTTTACAACTTTTTCTTTAAACTTTGTAACGAATTCGTCAGTCTAAAAACCCATTATTTTAGGATGTGTATACATACCTTGTGATGGTTCAACCTTTTATATTCAACGAGACGAAAAGGATGGTATAGTTGAACTTGATGTATTACTGTGTGTCATTGTAGACCCAGAACATGATCTATTCCTAACAGGTGATTTTAACAGCAGAACTAGCAATAATGATGATTGTATTCCTCTTGACGGAGTTGAGCACACTTCAGCACATGATATTTACACGGTTGACACACTTAACTCTCGATAAGGGAAATGTAAAATATTTTGGCTTGTCACTGCTATTAATCTGCTAAACCCACAACATCCACATGTAGAATGGGCGCTCACCAAAAGATATTTCTGGTGAGTATACATACTGCTCACCAACTGGATCTAGTGTGTTGATTATATGTTAGTATCATCCAATTTTTTCATTGTTGATTGATGTTTTACGGCCACGTTTGTTCACATGTTAGGTTAAATGGGCCGACCATTTATTCAAGTATGTGAGAAATTTCACCCGTTTATTATTCCGATGAATCTAATTACTTTCCCATATCAGCTGTTCTTGACTGTATATATCAGATGGACATGGAGAGTGATCAGTATACTGAATATACTCGGTATATATGGGACGAAGACAAGTCAGTCCACTTCCTTGATGTACTGAGTAGTGCAATCAACCATGACAAGCTGAACAATTGTGTACATATTTTGACAGTTTATTAAATGATAATCTTGACGTTGACTAAGATTTCAAATCACAGCTATGTGATGTTATTACAAATCTCGATTCCTATTACATAAATTGTGAAAATAACATTCCACACGAATTGAATGCTGATAGATATGCTGTAGAACCTAAAAATAATAAATCTCCAGACACTGATGGATTGCCATAAGAAATGTTAAAGAACAACAGACATGTTATAGCTAAGCATTTATGTGACTTGTTTAATGCAATTCGTACTACTAGTATGTGCCCTGATATGTGGTGTAAAGCTAGTATCAGCCCATTAAAGAAAAAGGACATAAAAGTATCATTATTATGTATCCATGGTAAGGTTTTTACCAAAAACTCGAGAATGATGTATTGGGCCACTTCTCAGCAACATATGGTGCATACCAGAGAAGGTAAATCCACAATTGATCACATATTTACATTAATGGCAATGGCGCAAAAATATATGTCAAACCTGGCGGGAGGCTTTATTGATTTTTTTTCGATTTCAGTAAATGCTTTCATTCTATCACACACTTACATTACACTTATGGTACATACTTATCAACGAAGGTATTTACGGTAGGATTTTAAAGGTACTTCGATCAATGTATAGCAAATTAAAATCTCTAGTCAACAATCCCAATGGTTTAACCGGACTATTTGAATATATAACTAATACCCGTCAAGGTTGTGTGTTTAGTCATTTTTGCATATCATTCATTTTATATCTGAATAAGCTTGTGTAATGATACCTGTCTTGGTCTATTTACCAGTGAACCGAGTGTACATATGTAGCTTTATGCTGATGATGTTGCTACGGTAAATTACATAATAAGCCGTTTGCGACGTCAATTAAACGTATTGAGTGAGCTTTGCTAGAAATATGCTCTCGGTATAAAGATGTCCAAAAACTGTCATGTTTTTTATGAATAGTGGTCGACTAAGAATGAATGAAAAGGTGTATATAAATAATGAACATTTGATCGAAACTACGTATTACAAGTATCTTGGTATTATGTTTTCTTCCAGACTCTGTTCGCTTTAAGAACATTAGCATTTCAGGCTGATAAAGCTGTCTACGCTATGAACTTTATTAATCGCAAATGGTTTGCCTGTCAAATTGTTCGACTTATTTGATTAACTGGTGTTACCAATATTATTATACGGCTGCAAGATCTGGGGATACACTGTTCAAGATGAAATTGAACAAGTTCATAGAAAGGTTTGTAAATAAGTTTTAAATAAATAAGTTTTAAATAAGTGTTTCATCTCAAACACTTCCAGCTGCGGTGCGTGAAGAATGTGGGAGACTCCAATTGTCAATTCATTATATTTTTAGATGTGTGAAGTATTGGATCTAAAACACTGAATATTTTTAAGAAGTTGCTAAAAACGCATTTATTTTCCAGTCTTTTTGGTGTTTAATTTCGTTTATCTTTTTCTTAGTCAGTTTTATATATCCCAATTTAGCTTTATACATATATTGTTATGAAATAATCGTATTATAATTGTTTTAGGTATGTCTTCGGACATGTTTGGACAACATCAAACTGTTGGTGATATAAAATTAGTTTAGCGATTGCGCCGCACAAAATTGATCTGCTGAAATTAATTAAATATAATTTTTTTTGACATATTGCCAATTCAAATCTTCACTATAGAATTATAGTCTTGTAACATGGCAAATTTGCCGAAGAAATATAAAATTGCGTTGGCTAAACTACGATGTACAAATCACTAATTATCTATCGGGAGATTTAGAGGTACATTGCCAAGAAGTGAAAGAATATGCATGTTTTGTATAAATAACGGAATTAATGTAATAGGGGATGAATATCATTTGATTTCTATCTGTCCTCTGTACCAACACCTCAGATCCACCTTCCTGGAAGGCATCCTTCGTGATAACTCTTTTAATGCATTTTGTTACGTAATGCCATGCAGTAACAAATATATAAATATCAATCTGTCTAAATATGTTTACCGTGCTCTAGATATTCATAACATGTTCAACAAGTTATAATTTGGATCTAGTATGTTTATGCACCTATTTTTTGTCATGCGCACAATTGTGCAGTTGAATCCATAGAGGGCTACTACTATCCTAGCAGGTACCCGATGTTGGAGCAATGTCGGGAATAGGTAGATATTACATCGCGACGTCGCACAACGCGAATCCAATGCATATCCAATTTAGCTGGGCTATATTTTATCGTGTTGGATTTACATTGGTATTGTGATGTTGGATCAATGTTGTATTTCCCATCATTTTTAATTTACTATTTTAAGGTTATCATTTGAGAAGCCGTTATTGTGTGTTTATCTGTTATAGCGGCATTTAATGGAACTTCGCACATAATTGATATACATTTGTTCAAATAAATCCCCGGATTCTGATGTCACGCCATCCATGGATCATTTGAACACATTGCGGCCATTTTTTTCGAAACTTTAGAAATTCTAAGACACTTTACGCATCTTTTTTTCCGGTAAGTATGTAAAAAATAATGTACCAAAGTTGTTTATTTAATAATATGAATAGTCATGAAACATGATGTCGCGTATAGTTTCTTGAAATATCCTGTCTTTTGTTGAATATTGATCGATCGAACTGTCGGACTTCCAATCACTCAACTTGCGTGTCTCCGCTAGGAGGTTCTGTAATTGACATGTTAATCTTAAGGAACGACCATTTGACTTTCAGGGAAGGGCTGGATTTTTTATGAGACCAGAAATGTTTTTCTTGTTGTTTGAGAAATAGAAAATTAATGAACCACAGAGAGCTGGAATATTTGTTTTTGTTATTACAATTTGAGCAACACTTTTTTTGTGTTGAAACCGGTGGGATGGGCACGGGCACTTATTCATCCCACGGCTACCCGCCGCACACAACACTTGAATATAATCCTTATATTCAAGTACTCTGTGCCGTGGGGGAGGAACAAAATCGTTATTTACATCCTGCCAGATCTCTCTTAATGACTTATATTAAGATGGGTACTTGCTTGTGGACATATCTGAAGGATGTTTCATCTGACTTCGCTTCATTACTTTTGGAGGTCGGTTGGCCCATTTAGCCTCAAAAGTGGCCGTAAAACACTGATCATGATGATGTTGAGAGGTCAATTTTATACGTCATTGCTGATAGGAGCAGGACTCACACATTTTAAAGTTATTTTAGCATTAATTTAGGTTTCGTGATCATTGAAAGATTAAGAACAATTCTTAATATCTTAGTTCTGTAGGGAGATAAAGGGGAGGCCCACATAATTAATAAATATGCATAAATCTCAGGATTTGTTGATATGAGGAGTACATATATAGTTATCATAGATGTCTAATAGGGAATCATATGTGGCCTGTAATGACTTTGACATTTGGTGACCTTGAGAGGTAAAATCTAGTTTTAATCTAAAAATAATTATGGTATTTTAGTTATATAAAAGTAATGTGTTCATGTTCCAAAGGATTTCAGGGCCTCTTGGCCAATTTTTAGTTTTTTATGTCCAAACAATTGTCCTATAGACAGGTAAAATTCGTGGGAGTTTCATGTTTGACGTTTACATAATGCGTTTTGGAGTGGTGTGAATATGCTAAGTCATAGCATTTATATATGAATTTTTATATCATTTAATATTGTATAGCAAAATATTATTGAATGTGTATACGTTAAATCTTAAAGGATCTCAATTTTCTGCTTGATTATTCGCGTGAACCAAATCCCCTGCATGTAATACACATTAAATTTAAACCATACAGTGCATGTATAATTTGGTTAATTGTACTAGTTAATTGATAACAAAACTTATACTATTTCCTTTCTTACAGCATCTGTCCTGAAATGCTTTCGAGACGGGACCGAGCAGCATGTGATTGGTGCAACTACTAGAAACTTTCGTTACGCACCCGACAGATGTGGAGGCGGTGGCCGAAAAAAGAGGAATTAGTTCCATCCCCGACATTCGTAATGAAATATTTTATTATTTTTGTGGTGTTATTTGGAGCAGTTGGATTACCATGTGGATAATGTTCTGTTGCTACATAATTGGATGATGCACCAAATTAAATATATTAAATTTAATAAATATACACATTGTTATAAAGTTGTTAACATAGAAGATTGTCATCTAGTCGGGTTCGCATGACTATGTAATTAGTTTGCACACTTACGTACTAGTTATGTTAGCAGATGATTCCTATTTTATATTCAGACTTCTCTCTGGTAGACTTGTATGTTGCCAATCCAATCATAACGTTGATTAAATGTTGTAAATATTACGTTGATCCAACATTGAAATCCTAACATTGATCCAATGTTGCAAATATTAAGTTGATCCAATTTTCAAATCCAACCATTTTCATAACATTGATCCATTGTCCAAGGACAATGTTGATCTAACGTCTGGTGCTTGCTAGGGTGTTTCTGTTTGAAAGCTAGTCCTTGAGCCATGCTAGGATATTACATTTGAAGCCGAGGGTTAATAATGATTGTAGACGAGCTTATGGTTGAGCTCGTTTGTAAACCTTGTCAAGATCGAGGAAAGTCACAGCGGTTGTCTTATTGTTGTCGTTGGAGTTTCTATCATTGATTATGTCGCTAATGAATTGAGCTATGGCGTCAGTTGTCGCCTTTCTTTGTACAAATCCGAAGAGACTCTGATGGGATGGGAGCAGTCGTCACGTTAGTCTGTTAGCAATCTATTATCTCTTAATATTATGGAGAAGAGATATAGATCTGTAGGAGGACCCACCAGTCTTTGGTATCGGTATGACCAGGGGTGGCACGTAACGAAGTAAAAGTACTTCGTTACTCTACTTGAGTAGTTTTCTCAAGTAGCTAAAAGTAACGAAGTAAAATTTCAACTAAACTACTTTTACTTGTAACGAAGTAGCGTTATTTGGGGGTAACGCTACTTTTTAGTTTTCACCCATTTCAAGCTCGGCCCAAACCAACTCGGCCAAACATTAAATCGGCCCATGCCAACTCTGTCCATAACTTAACCAACTCGGCCCATAACGTAACCAACTCGGCCAATCACTTATCCAACTAGGCCCATATTAATATGTTAATCACATTGTATGATGTAGAGTAGTAACAGGGGTAATGTCACGAGATTCTCAAGCGTCCAGGGGTCATTAGCTGTATTTGTCAGGAAGAACAGCACTTTTGGCGTCTCCAGCGGATTTATTATTGTGGTATTTGCAGAATGAAATGAGAAATAATACCCGGATGCCAAGAAAATATGTGTCCGGATATTTCTGTTCTATATGATTAGTTATTATAAGGTGGAAAATGTGCTATTCTTGTAGACGGTGATAACGTTTTAATAACGTGATTATAACGTTATTATAGCCATACCCAAAATATAACTAAATCAGAACGTTATGAAAATATGTTTTAATAACGTTTTTATAAGTTTTTGAAATAACTAGATGCATTTGAACATTACAAGAAGAAATAACACATAAATGTCATGAACATAAGTGTCCGGATACTTCTGCTCTGTACGATTTGTTATTATAAGGTGGCAAATGTTCTTTTCTTGCAGGTGGTGATAACATTTTAATAACGTTATTACAACGTTACTATATCCATGCCCAAAATATTACTACATGATAACGTTATGAAATAATGTTTTAATAACGTTTTAAAGCTTCGAAAGAAAAAAAACAGACATTGAACGCGTTTTATCAAAATTATTATAGGATTATTATATCCATATCCAGAATAGAACTACATCCGAACGTTATGCTGGGATTATATTTGTGACCAACAGGAGAACGCGATCTACAGCTCAGATATATAATTATATTGGACCTATTAATGAGTGGATGTATATCTCTATATAAATATTGTAAAGTCTAGGTTTATACATCCATAGAAGGAGCATTGATGCGAAAACACGCTGAAAGTAGCTCTTTCGTGGCTTTCTCCCCACTGTTGACGTTTTCCCACATAATGAATATTCTGGCCTGTAACTTTTGTATGTGGAACGTTGATAACGTTGCAGCTTATTTTCACTCACATACTCTGCTTGGATAGTCAAAAGCTGTGATTCCCTGTAAAACAATTTCACCAATAAATAAACACACACACACACACACACACACACACACACACACACACATATATATATATATATATATATATATATATACATTTGCATTAATTTTTGCTATAAACCATTTTGTACACTAATATTAATTGTGTTGGGGTTCTCATTTGGTTTTCTGAGCCAACAAGACTGAATTTTTTATTGCACAATGTGAGTTCTACAAAGGTCCTTAACTTTAAGCATATAGGCCTATAGCTATATTTATTTCTCGCTGTATTTTTATTTGTTATTATCGTCTCGAAGGGATTACGAGATTACTGTGTGTATGTGTGTGCGTGTGTGCGTGCATGTGACTGCAGAAACAATCAAGCACATTATTCGTTAAGAATATCTGACAGCTATATTTGAATACAGTTTCATTTTTTCATCAGCTGAATTAAGAAACAAGATGGCCGCCAATAAATCATGGAAATGTAAAACGAATACTTTGTATTTCTCTCCATTTTTATCATTTATGCCAATTTATGCAGGAACATATTACTGAGTCCATCCACTGAGACGATGGCAGTCGGAGCATGGCTACTCATCAAGCGGCGACTGTTCATTTAAACAAAGACCCCCCCGCCAGCTAGCGCTGCATGTGAGGGCCTGTTCAATGCAGTTGGGCACATCTTCCCCCAATGAAGGCTCTTCCCCCAATGAAGGCTCGCATTTGTGATACTAACTTTGAAAATCAGCTTCTGCTGAAGTTAAACAAGGGCTGTGGACACAATTAATTTTCTTAGCTGTTGTATATTTGATTATTATTTTTTTGATTTACAATAAATTTTTCTTCTACTCCTACGTTTACTTCAATTACTTTTAAAAATAGTTTTACTTTTTACTCGAGTAAATCTTTACAGGTTTACTTTTACTTCTACTCAAATAGTTTTGAACAGGCTTACTTCTACTTCTACTCAAGTACAAAATAAAAGTAATTCGTTCAACCTTGGGTATGACCTTAACCTTCTTCTATTGTGCTATTAGTCAATAGAGTCCAAGTAATGTTTCTAAGAAATTCTGGGGGGCGTTTATAACAAATACATGAGAGAATGGTGTAGTTAGTCTAACAGCTTTGAGAGCGTTGTTCAGTTCATACATGGAAAAATGTCAGTTGATACTGGATTCTTTTCGGGTAGCTTCTTAGAAGGTTATAGAGCGTTCTTCATGTCTGTCTCTAAGCTTCTGTTGGATCCTTAATGGTAGCAAAGTGTTTCTGATTGTCGCTGGTTTCATGGAACCTTTCAGCTTACGGGTTTCAGACCATAATCGGCTAGAATTCACGGAGGAGAGTTTCTCATACCACTTGTCCCAAGCCTTCGTCTGAAGTTTCCGTAGTTCACACTTGACAATCTTCTGGATAACCCTAAATTCTCGTTCGGGTTCGTCAGTTTTGAGCCGCTTAAAGGCTTTGGTCTATACTTACTTTCTGATAGCAAGAAGTTGGTGTATATCTGGGTTGGGGGGAAGTGCTTTCAGGTGTCAATACTTATAGAGTTGTTGAATATTTTAGCCAGTCAGCTCTTCGGGTGTTCCACTTCAGGATATGAGAAGCAATATCGCCGGATACGAGATCATCAACTTGTGACCAATCTGAATTCCGTATGAAGTCTACGGAGGAGATGGCTAAATCGATAGTGGAGACCTTTCTGTTATGGGGACATTGGGTTCGTTGATGATGGCTGAGTGGATGTCCGTCAGCTGGTCCACGAGGGCTGTACCAGCAGATGTTGTCTTATGTGTGTCCCCGGCAACTGTGGTGAGCATTAAAGTCCCCCATTATCAAGTTTGAATGGTTGAGTTAACAATATATAGGATATTGGTATGATGGCCTGGGCTTGTGTATAGGTCGGTTAATGCATGATCTTTGTCTTCATCGGCGTGGATAAGTATGAGTTGATACACCATGTGATCGTTTGTAGTCTGAATTTTAAATGTGTGTAGAATGCCATGTCTGACAGCAGTCATCATTCCTCGGGAGGTGGAAAAAATGTGGGATATTTTGGTTTATTATACATACGATAACCTGGAGGTTTAGGGCCATTCCTACTGCTAGTTAGCATTTTGTGTAAAAAATTTGGTTCTCGACACTTTATGTGGTTCAGGAGCAGGCTCCTCCTGGAGTAGAATTCTCTGATATTCCGGGAAGTGATGCGGGATTTAGTATTGGATTACCTATCTTGGGTGTGGGAATTTGGGGATGTTGGAGGTTTTCTGGTAGAGCGTCGGTCTGTTTTGAATGGAACTTAGGTCGTCTCTGTCATTTGTCGTCGGGGAGTTGTGGGGAGAAGGAGGGTCACCTCTGGTAGAAGCTTTATCGTGTCGTTGAATTAGGTAATATATGACTCATATGCGCCATGATGGCCACCACATCATTGTTGACATTTCCCCCCTTCTAGTTGGTCGGGGGAGTGTTTGGAGGACTCGTGGTAGTTGTAGTGGGCTTTACTAGTTTCACTGATGGGAGGTCAGGGAAAACTGTCGTGCGACTGTAGTCCGATGCGATGGTTTTGGCTGCTAGCATCGTTTTCTTGGTCAATGGGTTGCTGGTGTGAGGTAACGTCGTTACAAGGGTGGCTTTGGGATTGGGTGTAGCACCCAGTCGAAACTGAGCAGATTTGACTTGCTCGATCCTTGAGTTATCACTGGGTGATTCGGTTTCATTTTTTGCAAGTTGTCGTGGACATTTCGTGGTTTCTTCACAATGGAAGCATCTGGGGTCATACCAGCAGTTTTTCGCTACATGGCCCATATGTAGCACTGGTAACATTGTGGATGGTCCGGTAAATACGGCCCCACTGTCAGTTGCACCCCAAAGCCTTTTCTTATTTTTTCCGGTAGGGGGTATGTCGAGGTCAGGACCATACACGTCGTTGGTGTGTTTCCTTTTTTGACTGTCACGACTGGTAATTTTATGTAGCCCAACGAAGTATGCTGGCTCGACTTCTAGTGATGCCCCTGTGACCGCGTATCTCTTTTCTAGATGCCCGTTTTCGATTGCCATGAAAATTCACGGGTCTTCCGTTCACAGTCGTAATGGCCAGTATGTAGTCTTTTGTTGTCTCCTTGGTCGTACACAGAATGGTATGTCCCTCCTTGTTCATATGTTGCTTTATGTCTAGGTAAGGGTAAGTTTTGAATAGCGCAAGGGCTATTTCGAAGGCCGAATTCCATTCCTACGTCTTCTCCACCTTGATCTTCAGACGTTGCTGAATCCTTGTTGACGTCCGGTCGGCCGTTTGGTTTGTGCTGTTTCCTTACAAGAGATACTGTAGGTTCTCTCCTCGGATTCCGATCTCTGGACTGCTTGTTTGTCACAATAGTGAAACCGTCGGCCATAAATTTCTACCTCTTCGGTAGCTGGTTTCTCCACTTGACATTCTTCTTCTGGTGAGAGGAATCGTTCTCAGAAATGCTCATTTGGGCGACTTAAATCTGTAAACACATAGACTTTTATTACTACAACCAGAAAAACCTTCAATTAGTAAAAATATTAGACTACAGCCTAAAAGAGCAAATATTTGTCATGTCTTGATACCAAATTGAAATTCAACTAATTGACTGTTGAAATGAAGTCACAGTTCACGACATCGTTGATACACATTAATTAATGACACATCATTTGATATTAACTACCGCGTTGGAGGAGTATAGTCTGGCATAGACTATTTAACACCCCGGATATAGTTTGACCTAGGACAGTTTATTACTCGGGGTATAATTTGGCCTGATCCAAACTATACCCGGGTTTAATCTGGGCAGAGGTTAATTTGGCCTGCTACAACGGGAACTCTGGCTGGTGTCTTTGTGAACTCTGTGTACTCCTGGCCCAGGTAACGTCAGAGCATTTGACTTTTCTCCTTCCCGCCTTCGAATCTGGGATCCAGTGCAGCCATAATGGCGGCCCTCCAGTAATTTTGGATTATTTCTTTATATCTATGATAGTTCGTAATTATTAAAAACAATTCTCCGTGCCTGTGCCTTATTATACACAGCTAAAACACACACACACACACACACACACACACACACACACACACACACACACACACACACACACACACACTGATATATATATATATATATATATATATATATATATATATATATATATATATATATATATCAATCAGGGTTGGGTCGATTACAGGACCAAGTTAATCGGTTACCTGAGAATACTATGAATACGATTACGATTACATTCATTTTGAATGTAATCGATTACATTGTAAAGTAATCATGATTACAATCATGATTAAAATCTATATAATAAAAATATGTATGTGATTCTTCATGAATATTCACTCAGTTAATTGTATAATACAGATATAAACATTCTACAATCTTTACATTTGGTTCCTAAGAACCATGTGCATCTCATGGTATGTTCTCGAAATGAAAATGTACAACATACTTTGATGTCATTGTAGGATGTTAATTAGTTTTAACATTTCTGATATCAATATTCACCATATAGCAAAGGAGCAAGTAATACATTTGACATGAATGCACAGGTATTTGCAGAGCTAACTGAGATTAGTGCAAACAATTTCGATGGAATTGTTTGAATATTTGGGGAATGTCTATTTAGTAACGAAATGAATCATGTGTGGCGTTACTACAGCCAGGTAAGGTCTATGTAATATATAGGATAATTAGAATATAGTCAAACCCCCAACTCCGACCACCTCTATAACTTGATCACCTCTGTAAATGGAACACTTTTTCACAGTCTTAAATTATTGCCATGCTTTAAGATCGTATTTTTCTTCTATAACTCGACCACCTCCCAACTCCGTACTTCGACCTTCGATCTCGACTGGGGGCCTTCTTGTCTTGTCTTGCCTTGTCTTGTTAAAGGGAATTTATATCCCATGCCGTCGCTGTAGGGCACGGCCTCTTACAGCGGGTTTGTTAGTTTCATGCCGGATTTACTGCAGAACATATGGTTGTCTCTTGACGAGGGGCAAATGGTCTTGGGGATGATGGTTGATCGTCGTATGATGTATTTTGCTTTGTCTGTTGTGGGAAGGGAATGTTGGACCTGCAGTAGTTTTTGTTTAATATTTTGTAGAATATTCGGTAGTCTGGAGCATTCTATCAGTTCGGCCAAAATGGCTTGACACACATTACATATGGTGTGTTTATCAGAAGTCTTGAAACTTTTGAAATGTGAGTGACATGTGAGTAGTCGTAGTTGGGTATCTATAAATCTATTCGGGCATATTCTATGTTCTGGTATAGTGGTACTGAGATACCAAGTACCAGTTGCAGTCGTGTAGTAGTCATTGTAAACTATGAGTGTCAATTTCTTGATCCTTTTAGGGATTTTTCGTCCTAGAGCTCCAATAGTTTGCTTAAACATGACTGTACAGTGTCAAGGTTTGTGGCTAAATTGGAAAGTGGGTCAGCTTCTTCATTGTCGAAGGTTCCGATGTGTCTTTGTATCCAGTGGAATATAATCTGGATGGCCAGTTGTTTGAAATGTTGGGCTTCATCCCAGACTTGATGGGCTGTTTCTAGGTAGGTCGAAGGGGTGTTTTTGGGCGGATGAGGAGTGCTGCCGTGGAGTCAGTGTATATGACTATCTTCTGGTGCAGAGTACGGTGTGTTCTGCACCATCGGATCGTCTCCACCAGGGTAGTAGGTTCAATTAAAGTTATGGCAGTGAACTCAGGGAGTCTACCTGAGATGGAAGATTCTTCGGGAGAGTTAGCCGACCAAACGGTATTACCGGTATAATGTTGGCTACCGTCTGTGTACCCGACTCTGGTATGTGGGTCAGAAAGGCTTTTAATTCTGGAGTTCGCGGCGTTTAATGCCGCGACCGGGTTGTCTTTCTTAGGGTGGTTACGGGGGACCCAACCTGTAGCCTTGTTTATGTTCACTATCGCATGCTGTAATTTAATTGGCTGCTTGTCACTCGACTGTTGCCCAATAAGGATCGTTTGCAGCTGGATTTATAACGATGGTGCCAGAAAGATGGTATGCACGATTGCTGGCTGTGACTAGCTTGGGCTTAACCATGTGAAAACAAAACGAGTTAATCTGAAATGCTTGTTTATATGACTTATAGTAACGGCAACATTTAGTGTTTCAACACATTTTCCTTTCATGTTCTTAGAACCAATAAACTGACAAATTATCATGTGTATAAATATGACAGCATCCGTCAATCTTTCCGTCTACACTTAATTATTAAAAATAAAGGGGAACGTTAACGACCCCCTGATGACGTAAAACACTCTGCCTGACCACCCTCAGGGTATTCCTGTTCCATCTTTCAGTACTGCTCCCCTGTGATGGTGGGGGGGGGGGTTCCTCAACCACTCCAACATAGAGGCTGTGCTGATTAAGCGACAGCCTGGGAATTATCCCCGAAACGCAAAACAAACAATGGATAAATCAGTTATATTGTTAACTTGTTAGCCTTACATAACAAACCAAATCTCTGGTACGATATAAAATGGTAAATAATGAAACACACTGTGTAATGGTTAAAGTAATCACTGATTACGATTACATTTACAATGTAATCTATAACGATTACAATTACATTGCATCTCGAAATGGCGATTACGAGTACGATTACTTGATATCATGTAATCGATTACAATCGATTACGATTACCGATTATACACACACACACACACACACACACACACACACACATATATATATATATATATATATATATATATATACATACAGACAGTTAAAGTAATCGACCAGTAATCAGGCAACTAGAGAGCGAATCGATTGGCAACTTCAAAACAGCCGCTGACTGAATATGTAAGTCAGTGTGCCGGGTTCGTGTACTTGAGCTATCAGATACCAATGAGTTTACTGTCTAGTTTTCTTTCAGGTTTTCAGGCTGTGTCTATTTCTGCACGTATTAGTGGGCGAAGCTAAAACAACAGCGGACCTAAGGCGGAGTAATAGGGGTGTGACTGACAAGAAGATGTAGGTTATATATCGGTCTTTTTATATATATATATATATATATATACATACGCATGTGAGGAATATAGACCACAGCTAAAACTTATTTTCTTTTATATATAAAAAGGAAAGTATACTCCTGTTTTAGTTGTTAAAATATATAATACCTAGCAATGTTCATTAAACAGATAAACAGCGATATGATACGGGATACAATAAACATAATATAATACTGAGTAAGGTTGTGCATCCAGACATGTTTGTTAGGACTCGATGATCTTGGCTGTACTATTCGTCATACCGGTCGTGATTACTCGGCAAACAAGAACACGTCAGCTATAGCAGACACTGTTTGTACACTGTCTGTTGACTCAGAAAACACGCCAGACTTTACTCAGGCGAAAATAAAAGAAATTATACAATACCAAGTTTGATAAAATTCGATATTTTTTGTTTGGGTTTCGTTAAAAACGGGAGATTTCCTGCTCCCGAGAGACTTAACATGTCTGATATATGTTGTTAATTGTTTCTTGTGCTTTTTCTTTTAAATCATAGCATTCAGCTTGAATTTTTTTTTTCTTCTTTGTGACAATTTATGATATGTTGTTTATGACTATAGTCTGAAATTGTTACCTATGCTTCCATTATTAAACCATTTTTCCTTCGATCTTGTTCCATTTCTGTCAATTGATAGTTAGATATCTGTGAATTATTGCTGCTAGTACTTTTGATTGGCGACGAAGACTTCTAGTTGGCGACGAACTGCTAGTGACGACGACATGCATGACTCACAACCTCCCTCTTTAGCCTGAGCAGAACTCCATAAACGGCAATAATTTTATTTGACCTAATTTCTAAGCCAATTACGTGACATCATCCGGCCCAGATTTTATCTTAGCCCTACCCACATTGACCTATTTAGGTCAATGCCTACCCATATCTGTGGGGATATGATTTGAGTCTCAGCCATTTATGTGTGTGTGTGTGTGTTGTTCTGGCCGTCTTGATCAATCTTGATCAAAGCTTCAGCAAAAGCCATTTGAACTTTGGGACAGGGAGCTACATATTGCTGTAAGTCATTTTTATATTTGAAACATTCACGATCATAAATTTTATCAGTGATTAATTAATGTTCTTTACAACAATAGGGTTCATGGTCCGCTTGCTGTTTTACACCTTTGCGACACTGACACAACGTGTCTGCGGACATATTTACTTTCCATTCAATCGACAAACCCGGCTTGACTAGGCTTAGGTCACCGCGGAGTAGGAATGACGGTTCTGTAGCGAGCTTTAAAAATGTTTGATCACTGTGATTTTTGCATCTTATGTTAATATTTTGATAACAGAGCTACCATCCATTACGATATATACGGAATCATTACGATTTTCTGTTCTTCATTACGCCCGTACTCTAAAAACTACGATAAGTCTGTCCTTTCCCGTAATACTAATAGTTCCACGCGGTGCAGTTCTGCCGCTGTCTTAGTTGTACATTGTACCACACGGCAGTTGCCATAGAACTAGACCGCATGGCTTGAAAGCTTTTTCTTGGCCAGCAAATAGCAATGTTGCCCATTTCCAGGAGGACCCAGAATTTTGTGGGGATGGGTGAGTTTGAGTACCTTTACCTATGTGGTATGCAGGAGGTCCCCCTCCGTGTATAATATTTCTAGTACACTGTACAGAGATAGCTAAATAAATATATGGCAGTGGACTGAGTGGTCGCACAAACAATGTTCTCGTGGAGACGTTAGCCAGTGTTGGTTCAAATTGCATTGACAGACCATTTAATGTAGCCACCAATTAGATATGTTTATTTACGTTTTTATATGGGCGATAATGTGCGATTTTAGCAACTGAACCCAGAATACCAAAGTGATACCTGTCCTTGCTGCTGTTGAGTTCTTTTCTTTCTAAAATTCATTGTAAACTTTGCATGCGTCAATTAATAATATACGGAGATGTATGTTTGTTGTGATCAATTCATGATAACCTAACTTAATTTTAATTATATTTTAATAGGATAAGGTAACTTATTTGGTTTATATCAATGAACAGGATAAATAATTGACACTGGATATAGCCAAAGTTTGGTGCTCCTGTCTGTGTGATGGTGGACATTTTGATCTTGTTTTACAGCAGTGCAGATTGTGAAAAAATATTCTTATTTGTCATCAAAACCAAAACGGCTTTTAGGCACAGCATCTCCACCAAAACTCTCTTGGTAGCTTGATTGTGCACTAAGTATCCCTCAAAGACACAATACGTCCTCAGCAGAAACATTCCAATACTTTCCTGGATAAGACAAAGCGTGTTACCTATAAAAAACCTAAGGAAAAGTGACATTCTATAATATACTATGTTAGAACTGAAATAACATTATATATCATGTGATTTGATTTTTAGTCATTTTTTAAACCGAATGAATTGATAAATAAAACAGCAATCCTATGAAGGGTTGATAAATAAAACAGCAATCCTATGAAGGGTTGATAAATAAAACAGCAATCCTATTAAGGGTTGATAAATAAAACAGCAATCCTATGAAGGGTTTAGTATAGTGTAAAATATGTATGGTAATCATGTACTGAAAGTGCAGACTTGTGATGACTTAATTGTTATTAAACGTGGGGAAAATCTGATTAAATGAGAAAAGCAGTTAAACCTTTCACAAATGAATACCTATCAAGGTAAATTGTTTTGGTATTGATAAATATAATAAATTACATGGTTATGGGGTATGGTGTCATGTGAGTTGCAAGTCGTGTTTCATGCGATAATTTTTGCTTTTTCCAATTTTCAAATGTTGGCAGCCTTGTGATATAAATATGGATTTCATATATTATATTAACTGTTTACATACTTTGTTGAAGGAATTATTTGCAGTTTTTGGCAACTTAATTGTGTTTCTTCCTTGATCCTCTGTGTATGAATCATTACTGTCTTTGTTAGTTTCAAGATGAATACAAAAAATGATGTACACAAACCAACTGCTGTATATGGGGAGCACTATGATGATAAAACCTTGCTTTTTCACCATGAGTACCGTTTTCAAAACAAATCTTAGTATATTGCTTCAATCCAAATATTGCTTCAATCCAAAAATTCTTAATATATTGCTTCAATCCAAACATTGCTTAGAAGGAACATATATCTTCATTTAAGACTTAATTATATTAAATCTAAGTGTAATATTTTACCAAAGTACCTATAGCACCAATAAGAGTTGTTAGATGAATCCCATGTTAAATGGACTTACTGGTCCAGGCTTTGAATTTCTTCCTGGTCAGAGTACCTTTAGTCAAATGGTATATAAGATGTGTTAGCTGACATTTAGGTAGGAGAGGCAGTGGTTAAAATGATAATCTGAGCTTAAGTTGGGATACAATATCTCATGATTGGGCAACATGTAAATGAGATGCATGTTAACTTACCAAATGTGCCACCCCTTAAAGAAATATTAAACATATCACAATATCGTATGCAGCATGCTTTCATCAAAATCTTATGGAGCTTCACCAATTAGTGATTAAACATTTAAAAATACACTCATCATGCTTTCATTATTAGCCATTGGGGACTATTGGAAGAAGAGAAAGATTCTATAGATAATAAACTTAAGTTTAGAATTAGAGAGCTTGTAAACTGTTATTTTTAATAAAAATTTGATATATCTTAATTCTTATGTAATGTAGAGTTAATAATCAAATCTGTAGTCAAATGTATTCATCCTGTATCTGAAATAATATAAATATTCATATTCAGACTTTTTTTATCATATATAATAGATTCACCAGAGTGAATTCTGTGTGTTTTATGCCTTGAAATAGAACATAACACAGGTATTAGGCAATACCCCCTTAGTATGATAAGATATTAATTATATTCTTGTAGATTCACTATGTATATGTATAATTTCCTTCAATTTGCCATATTTCATTACCAATCATTTTGAACATGTTAGTTCTGAGTTTGATCTTTCCTATTATGGGTCAAAAGTCAAGGTCATTATAATAATAATCCTTAGTTCCTGTAGAATACTAAACATCAAGTTTGTAGGTAAGTAACTGCCTTCTTTTTAAGGTACAACCTATTTTCCTCTTGCAGATTTATGAAAATCTTTGAAATATTCACAGTTTTTGTTTAATATTCCCATCTAAAAGGTTCAGCAACATATAATAATAATAATATACCATATTTATATAGCGCCCTATATAACCTGTAAGAAGGTTACTCAAAGGCGTTTGACAATAAATAATTCTATGGATGTAACAGATTTACATCTTTAAAAATACATAATTCTTTCCAGCCAAAGACATAATATATTGAGCTAGGAAAAGCTGAAACAAAAAAATTTATTTTATCTTCTTTTTGAAGGTATCAAGGGTCTTGCACTTTCTGATGATTACTGGAAAATTATTCCATAAGGTTGCAGCAGCCTTTCTGAAACATCTATTACTGTATGTCACTCCATGTGTTGTTGGTACGGCTAAGAATGCTCCAGACTCAGTCCATAGAGACCTTGTCGGTTGATACAGAACGACAAGTTACTCTTAAGTACTTAGTCCCTTGAAGTGCCTTAAAAGTGTACATCAAAATCTTGTACTGTGACCTATATATAACTGGAAGCCAATGCAGGGAGTTCAAGACTGGTATATGCACTTGCGAGTGCGAGTGAATAACCTGGCAGAAGAATTCTGTACTTTCTGTAGCCGTCTCATCAGTGTGCTTGGAAGAACATACGGGAGAGCGTTGCCGTAATCTAACCGAGATATTATCAGGGCGTGTGACAGTGTTTTGCAAGCATCCAATGTGATGTACCGCTTGAAATGACCAATATTACTAATTTGGTAATAACAAGCTTTGGATATTGCATAACAGTGGTAGAGCAAATTATGTCGGCTACATATCGCACCAATTGGTTTTGAATACAAACGTTACTTACGTAATCCAAGTAACGATCCTTGTGGCACCCCAAAATTCAGGCACTTACCTTCTGATGTCGTCATACCTATGGTAACACACTGAGATCTGTTACTCAGATAAGATTTGATCTAGTAGAGGGAACTTCCGGTTACTCCAAACGAATGCTCAAAGCGCGTTTGAATGATCTTGTGATCTATGACATCGAAAGCAGCAGATAGGTCAAACAGAACAAATGCCGCCATACATTTCCTATCTAAAGTTTCAACAATGTCACGATGGACCTTCAGGAGCAGAGTCTCTGTAGAGTGACCGGTACGGTAAGCTGACTGAAGATTATCGTGCAGTATATGACTACTCAAATGGGTCACCAAACGCTTAGCAACCAGCTTCTCCAGGATCTTCGACAAGAAAGGCAGATTAGACACTGGGCGGTAATTTTTCAATTCCTTTTTATCAAGATTTAGCTTCTTCAGCAGTGGTCTAATATTGGCCTTTTTGAAAGAAAGCGGAACCTTGCACTCCACCAGTGATTTGTTTATGACAATATCGTAATCAAAGGCAGTAGGTATTCCAGCACTTCTTTCAACAGGTATGTAGGTAATGGGTCTAGTTCACTAGATTTTGAAGGAGGTTTAATGATAATATCACGTATCTCGTCTTGAGTGGCAGGCGCAAGTTTTGTCAGAGGCTGTTCTTCAAATTTGATATCAGCGCTCATCACGACAGCGTCGCTTATTGGAGATTTGTGATTATCAATGTTGTCTCGGTGTTTGAATCTCGGTGTGGGCATATCTGAAGGGTGTTTCATCTTCACTTCATTACCTTTGGAGGTCGCTTGACCCATTTAGCCTACCAAGTGCACAGAAGTGGTCATAAAACACTAATCATTCTGAATTCACTGACTGGAATTCCTGTTGTAATCAGATATACCATATAATAGGGAGTTAGAATAGTCTATTCGAGATGTAACAAAGACATTGACCACAGTTGCAAGTACTTCTTGTGTCAATAATATTTTTAAGCAACGGATGTTCTGAAGATGGTAGTAGGAATCTCGGTATATTGACATGACATGTTCATACATATTAATATATTTTGTCAAATATAGCCCCTAGATACTTTACTGACCCATTTCGGGTACTGGAAGATTCACCCATTCGTTTTGTTGAACGTGATCGCCCTTCTTCCCAGGTACCAAGGAGAGGTTGGGAGGCTTCGGAGGTTCCATGGGGCCTTCCATGTAAGAACACCCATTTCCGGCCGATCCGTTACGCAGATATTCTTGTATATAGCCCCCCCCACACACACACACGTTGCTGCTCCTGTGTATAGAGTTCCTGGTTTGACCTAACTGTAGGGATTTTCCCGGCTTGTTGTATTCAGATTGAAGTAGCACAAACTTACAAAACTTATAAAGTATGAAATAACGTCAAGAAGACCTGATCTAATATGGGACTGAATTTCGGATCTCTATCGGTATTTTGAATTTATTCTAATACACCGATCTGGTTCCTTTAAATAAATATCTATGTAAATGTCCCCCCCCCTTTTTAATTTCATGGATAATTTGAAAGATTTTCTTGTAGTTATTAGTTTAGCCTCTGTAGATATTGTAAACAGAATTTCGAGTCTATAGATACATCTCTATTAGCAAAGCCCCACAGGTACAACTAAAGCTCGATATCATTATGCTGTTGGTCTAACGTCCTAGATATTCAGATTTCCATATTACTGTACGACACAAATTAAGCAGTCACGAGAACCTTTGGCGTAGTTTTAAGGGTCATCACATAAGTGCATAACCATTCCAGGCGTAGTGGTGAAAGCAGGCCCGAGTTGTCGAAATATCATTTCATGGCAGGGATATAGCATTTTCTTGCATCCGGGCGTTGCAATAAGTCGTAAACCATTTTCGTGGGCTTTAGTTTGGCAACTTTTTATATCTGGTCGTTTTCAGGAGAAGAAATGGGATTCCACTGTTAGACGCTCACACATCACGTGACGTCACATGTCTTCACCAAGCGGAATGCTCCTAGAAAACCTGGAAAATAACAAATTCATTTTCCAGCTCCTGGAAATGTCCTTGAATTTTGCAAAATCAGGAAATGTCGTGGAAAAAATATTGCCCGTGAAAAAATCGACTTAGAACAAAATATACCATGAATAAATGTTATGCGCAGAGAAGAAAACTCCGATTGTAGAAGAAAAAGAGTACAGGTACATAGTCTTGATATCCCACGATAGTTACAATTTAATAAAAGTGGGTGGATCAGATAGCTAGAAGGGGTGAGGAGGAGACTGTGCCATAAAAATGTCAATAATCGATCGGTTTTCTGCTTTTCCGCACATACCTTGATTTATTACTTTTAAATCTTGTATACTTTGTCTTGGAAAATGGTAATATTTTCCTCAAAATGTCGTGAAATATTATATTTGCTTGGCTGCGGGAACCATGTTCCATTGCCAAGATTGTTAGTAGTTACTGGGGGCACACTAGAAAGGCACCAATCAGAGCTGTCGGAATACTGGGTGTCGGAACAGTGGTTTGTCAAAAGGGTGGACTGTCCGAACACTGAGCTGTCCAAATACCTGGCTGTCCGAACACTGGACTGTCCGGACAATAATATTATTTCATCTAAAACTACCAATGTTTTGAACAAAGGTCATGGATATACGAACGCGTAGAATTCAGGCAATGATATTTGCTCTCCGCCAATGCGTTTGTAGATTTATAATTAGCAGTCAAAGTCTGCCTTTCTATCACATTTGAATACATGACAAGGGCATACGGAATTGTTTGTTTGCACGTTTTCTGTTTACAATCTGCCAAAGTGATCAATGTTCCTAATTGTCACCACCCTCAAAGATTAAGGAACACATGAACACACTAAAGGCATGTAGTTGTTTGGTGTATTCGAATCCAGAACCTTCCAGTTTTTGCTCACAACATTTACCACTAATTCGCTTTGACTACAATCACCTCCAATCTGTAACAAAAACCTAGTTCTCCCTAAAGGTGTGACTGGGAGAGGGGTAGGTCCTGAGGGAGGGTTCTCAAAAGGGATATATATATCTTAACGCCACAATTACCATCATACATATAAACATACGCCACTGAATTAAACATTCATCAGCCTACATCACGTGTTGTATCTTCCTTGAAGTAAACTTGTAAAGTGTCTCTTCAGAAGACCGAGATGGCTGAACAAGGTACTTACGTCACTTTTCCTTCAGCCAATAAGGCTGGGCCAGGATGTGGGATGTTGTTTGGAGATCCCAAGATTTGTCCTCTTGGATTAATTGTAATACACGAATGGTAGGTGAAGGCAAATTTACTGAATAATATTATAATATTGGTTGAGTTATTAATTGACTTATAGTCATGAAGAAACCCTCGAGGTACATTGTTGCAGATGATAATTATCTTGACATAGTTTATACAACTTATAACCAAGCTAAGGTAAACATGATAAACTTGTAATCGATGGTAACCATGTTATTTCAAGACTAACTGGCAAACCCAATAATTATGGCTTCCACCGTAAGCATATTACGTTGACAATCTAAGGTATTTATTTCATACAAATTATTGTGATATCGTGGATGCTTTTGTAATAAGGTACTTAAAGAAATTAATGATTAAAAATCCCACAGTATGTGTTTGAATAAATTATAATTATTGGAGCATAACGAAATGCATACTGAACATCATACAATCTATATTAAACTGTCAGTCGATTGCATTTATCTTCACAGATACACGGCGTCCATCTAACACGGTTATAATATTGCAGTCATAGTTTAGCTTTCTTTCACCAGGTGGGGTATGAATGACCAAATCAAAACAGAAGGCGCAATGATGGCCAAGGATGGTAACTTCACTGTGCTTGTTCCTGATTATTATCGTGGAAAGGTATGTTAGAAGTTTTTCTGGGGTAACTCGATATTGTAAGCAGATGTAGTGGGGGGGGGGGGGCAATAATCTGGCCAAGGTAAAATTTCACATGATGAAATGAAAATTCTATCTACAAAGAGACAGACAGTAAAAATATTAGATGAATATGCCGATAGCAAAAGAAGAAAGGGAACTATCATAATTCACAACCTACCCAATAGCGTAAAAGGTAACTCGCAGCAAATAAATAAAGATGACTTAAAAAGAATAGATGAGCTGATGGAACAAGGTACTGGTGTAAGTGGCGTTTAAAGTAATTAAGTTGATTAGACTAAGAGTTGGAGGCCAGATCTAACAAAGTAAACCTGGTCTTATTCTAGCAAGGGGGGATTCCCATGATTGACTCGGAACTATTTTAGCTGCAGCAAAAATGCTAAGGCACACAGATGACTGGGCTAACATATATATGTAAACAGATCTGACACCAACAGAACGAGACAAAGAGAGGAAACTCAAACGGGAACTAAGAGAAAGACGAGATGCAGGTGCGAGAAATTTAATCACGGTTCTGCAACATGAAGCTGGAAACAGTAGTACCAAGGGAGATCAAAGCAAAGAAAAAAACAAGTGACTACACCATTCAAATACACCAGCTATGTTAAGTGGCACAGAAGATATAAAGATCATCTACAAATACGCTGATACGGTCACAAACAAAATGAGACTACCTTGTCCTCAGCTGTACCCTGACTGTGGAAAAACATCAGTTGAAAGAGGTTGAAAGATTCGACTACAATAAGGGGGATTATGCAGCAATAAACGACAATCTCATGGACATTGACTGGACATCAAAATTCATAGGTATGACTACAGAAGAAATGTGGATATACTTTTCAAATACACTAACAGACCAAATGGAGAAATATATTCCAATTACGACGTATGATATGGATGACAAAAAAAGTTACAGACAAACACAAAAGAAGCAGTGTGCATGGAAGAAATATAAAGAAACAGGTAACAAGTGGGACTATGTGCAAACCACGAATGAAAACAAAACCAACATGATGACAAGAAAACTGTGTAGGGTCTTTGAGTACAACTTGGCGAGAAATATGAAACAGAACCCTAAGGCATTTTGGAGGTATTGCAAGTCCAAAATGAAGAACAGAAGTAAACGTGGTGACCTGAAAATGGCAGATAGCAAACTCACAGGTGATGATGATAAAACAAAAGCTGAATTCTTTTTTTTGTGAGTGTATACACACATGGAAAAAAGACATCTCGGACCAAAATATCACTCAAAGGATAATTTCAACATAAGCTTCACATCTGATATCACTGAAAAGAAACTAAAAGTAACCAAGTGTGCTGGGCCAGATGGCTTCAATCCATGGAGGTTGAATGTGATCTCTCCTTCCGTTAACCTGCCGTTGAGCAACATCTGCACAAAATCATATGAGGATAGACGCCTACCAAGTGATTGGAAACATGCCCACATCGCACCAATCAACAAGAAAGCGTTCAAAGCTGTTTAAGTAAATTATCGTCTGGTCAGCTTACATCGGTGATAGGGAAATTGATGGAGTCTGTAATCAGAGATTCACTTGTGAATCACATGATGGATCACAATCTGTTTTGTGACCAGCAGCATGGATTTGTTGTGGAATGTTCTTGCATGACACAATTATTGGTCACTCTGGAATTACGGTCTGATTTGCTGGATAGTGGGACCCCATTGAGATCATTTATTTGGATTTAAAAAAACTTTTGATACTGTCCCTCACTAAAGGTAACTGAAGATACTGAAGGCATAAGGTGTTACTGATACACTACTGGAGTGGATCCAAGATTTTCTAACTGGACGAACGCAGAGAGTGGTAGTGAAAGGTACGCTGTCATCATGGGCAGATATCCTGAACGCAATACCTCAAGGAAGTGTCCTAGGTCCTATCCTGTTTGCCATTTTCATAAATGACCTGCCAAACCTGTTCAGCAGTACAGCAAACTTATTTGCTGATGACATGAAGCTGTTTCATGCAGCTCAGACAATTGAAGATCACCATGTCATGCAGCAAGACTTGGACAACCTCGTGAAATGGTCACATAAGTGTCAGCTAGATTTCAATGAAACCAAGTGCAAAAGCTTCCATCTAGGCAGTTCGAATTAAATTGTCAGATTAAAATACTAGATGGAAACCGAGATGTTAGGCGATACCAGATTTGAGAAGGACTTGGCTGTATTTATTGGCGAGGAACTAAAATTCCATCCCCATGTCTCCAACGCAGTAGAAAAAGCATCACGCTTGTTAGGCTTAATAAAAGTCACCTTCACATATCTAGATACTGTCATCATGCCTAGATTGTTCACCACTATGGTACGACCACACTTAAAATATGGGAATGTAATCTAGCACCCAAGATTTAGGTATGCTAGGGTACATATAGAAAAATTCAGAGACGGGCCAGAGAAGACCGGGATAAACAATCAGGCAATGTCTCTATATTCCGTATATACGGTATCAAGGACCGGTGATAACAGAACTATTTTTTACGCCAAAATTATAAGAAATATTTTCTGGAAAGATTCTTATGACGACTAAATTTAAATCATGATTTAGTGCATGCCAACTTACGTGGAATCCATGATGAAAACATCTGACGCCCTGATATTGTTTACATGTGCAGATTAGATTCTATTTGAAAGTTGAATGTGGAAAGTATTACATGGTTCTATGTTATAATATCCACATTTCTGCTAAAACTATAACCTGTTTCAATCGATCTTAATTTCAAAACACACCCTTCGAGACGGCATGTTATCATAATGTCCTCCCCGTGTAGAGGTATCTAGACTTTCAAGCGTTTAGTACTTGTGCAACATTATTATATGCATTCCACATTTTCACGTGGATACAACCAACCGGGAAAACGTAGAAAAAGCTTTGAATTCATGTGAAACAATGTGACAACGATATAATCACCTAAGTTCAAGGTGGAAGTCATTTGGTATACTTGATAATTCTCTGTCCTGGTTTTTCCCATTTATAATTGCCAGATGAAGTGCATTAATGCAGTGGAGTGTTATTCTTGAAATGTTACACAAGGAGTTAGTCTTTCCCTAAATTATCTGCATTTTGTTTTAATAAATAACGAAAATAAAGTTAATCCAATATATCATATATTGTATCTGTTAGGTTGCAGATGACAGAGAAGAAGCAGGCCATTTGATGGCAGGACTAGATTGGTCTGGAGCTCTGTTAGATACATCAGCCGCAGCCGAGTTCTTGAAGCAGAAAGGCTGCAGTGAAGTTGGTGTGACGGGATTCTGTTTGGGTGGTGCCTTGTCGTTTGCTGCAGCCGTCAAGTGTCCACAGATTAAAGCTTCTGTCCCATTTTATGGTATCCCCAGTCCCGAAGTAGCCGATCTGAGCAAGATACAAATTCCGATACAAGCACATTTTGCTGAGAAGGACGAATTCGTTGGGTTTTCGGCTCCCGTTGATTATGAGCCCCTGAGAGAGAAACTGGTTGCTGCTGGAGTTAAGCTGGAGTTTTACACTTATAACGTCAGTCACGCTTTTACTAATCACGCAGGTCCAAATTATGATGCTGAAGCTACAAAGTTGTCCTTTAGTCGTGTCTATGCATTTATGAAGAAAAACCTAAAAAATGAATAATAAGTTTGGAAATTTATAAATAAAGCCATTATTGAATTGATTTATTAAGGAGTGTATGAATTATATATAATTATATATACCATATTATTGACCTTCGCCGTATTCGGTGCTATATTTCTCTTTCAGTCGCCAAAACCATTGCTACAATACTTATTACTAATAGGCTTGATTATTGCAACTTTCTTCTTTGTAGGATCGCCTCTAAGAATATTCTAAAACATTAGTGTATCCAGAACTTGGTTAGCTAGGGTTGTCATACGGTCTCCTCGGTTTTCACATTCTGTGTCACTCCTGAAATCTCTTCACTGGCTCCTTGTTCAGTCTGGCATAGTTTTCAAACTCTGCACTATTGCGTATCAAACTCTTTTTTCTTGAGAACCTTCGTTTCTATTTCCCATGCTTTCTCTAGGAGCCAAGCCGAGAGAGCTCCGTTCATCTGGTTTGCATTTGTTTTCTGTTCTGGAGGTTAAACCTCAAGCTGGGACTCGTGCTTCTTCAGTTGCTATCTCTACTATTTGGAATTCACTTCCTGAACACGTTATCAGCCCATTTAGCCTACCATATGCATAAACGTGGCCGTAAAACATCAATCATCATCATTCTGAACATGTTTAGTGTTCAAAAAGCGTAGTTTCTTTCCGTCACCATTTGAAAATTCTTCTTTTCAGTATTGTTTATCCGTTCTAAGTTTCCATACCATCTGATTTGTTGATGAACTTTGCATTGTACCTGGACTATGAGTTTGCCCAACACCTGTACTAGGTGCGCACCGAGCTCGATTCTTTACGAGGACATTGGCGCAATAGGAGTTTTGTAATTATTACTATTGTAATTATTATGAACGAGCCATCTGATATTAAATGTTTAGATATGAATATATTTCTAAACATTTCAAGGAACAAATTTTACTGCTAACCAGTAATACAAGTAAATGTTTTCTTTCTTCTCGGTACGTATTGTAAAATCTGTTAAATATCTTCGGTGGGTAATGTACAATTATGAAAATCATCGTGTAGTAGGTTGAGGAATTAAAAATATTTCTTTAGAAACAAACAAATGGTTTTGGTTTTGTTGTTCGGGGAGAATCCCCAGGCTGTCGCTTAATCAGCACAGCCTCTATGTTGGAGTGGTTGAGAAATCTCCTCCCCCACCACTCACAGGGGAGCAGTACGGAAAGATGGAGCCGAAATACTTTGAGGGTGGTCACTGCCAGAGTGTTTTACGTCCTCAGGGTTTTTTGTTTCACGTCACCCTTTATTTTAAATAATTCAGTGGAGACGGCAGCGCCATTTAATATGGTCATCCACCCACGATGTAGTGAGCCGAGAAATTAATCCCTGGAAAAGTTTCGACCTCTTACGGGGTTCGAACCTGTGACCGTTGGCACCAAGTGCCGACTGCTTAACCGCTAGGCCACCGGAGCTCACTGACACAAACAAATGTAGTTATGTTTTACCTTTAACACACACACACAACGAGATACAGTGCTGGTGTGGTAAATATCATTGACAATTCACCTTTTCAGGCTTGCATATCCGTTCTAAGTTTCCATACCATCTGATTTGTTGATGAACTTTGCATTGTACCTGGACTATGAGTTTGCCCAACACCTGTACTAGGTAGTTATGTTTTACCGTTAACACACACACACACACACACACACACACAACGAAATTCAGTGCTGGTGTGGTAAATATCATGTATACTGTATATCAAATGCTCTAATTAGTGGAAAAGTAATGGAATTTTGCCAGCCTATAATTGTCCTTGGCCTAAATCGCATACCACATTATTATTAAGTCTCTACAGAAGTTACACAAGAGCATAGTATGTATGTCGATCAGCTTTTTGGTCTTGTGAACGAGTACCTCACTTTTACAACAATCGGATACGTTAAGTTTGTCATTATTTTATGGTACTCGGTGATTTAGATAATTATCAAAGGACGTAAAATGGTATAATGAAGATGAACACCGAAAAATCATAATCTTATAATATTAAATTTTTTACATTCATTTAATTACGAAGTTGCTGTTTAGGGCTAATCACTCTACCATTTAGGCCATAAAGTGTCCATTGATTAACTGAATATAGATGTTTATAGCTAAAGATAATATATTACTGATAACGTATCAATAAAGATACGGTGATGCTCTGCATTAATTAAAATTATCCATAAAAACTATTATTTTAAACCAGTGGTAATTCTCTTTCAATGCTTATTTTATCAACACAACTCCACGAATTATTGAAGAAATTCCAAGGTCAACTCTATTGAATAAGATTGGAATATTTTAGAGATGACTAGTCTGATCAACAGCATCAATGTTAGTAATGTTGAAGATAGTTTAGCAATATTAAAAGTGACATGAAAAAGTTTCAAATTTGGCTTGTAATTATGTCAAATCAAAAGATATAGTACGGTCAGTTATAAATTACGTTATTTCTTGCGTGTGTTAAATGTGTTCTACGGAAGAGTATTGGGGCCACCGGCAAAATTAAAAATTGTATTTTCCGACTTTCTTCCGTATTATCGACTTATTATCACGATATATCGACTTATTATTACGATATATCGACTTATTTTTACGATATATCGACTTATTATCACGATATATCGACTTATTATCACGATATATCGACTTATTATCACGATATATCGACTTCTGTTCTATATAAGGAGCAAGAACTAAGGGTAAGTTCCCATGGGAAGGCTTTAGTGTATACAATTCCTATCACAGATGACATTGTATCGAAACTGTTATATTGTGTCTAATCTAATTTTATCGGGATTGACTGTGGCACCTTGTAATATATTATAGAATAATACTCTGGGGTATTATAAATATATTAGATTTAACCACAAATACATATTATATATATATAAAGGATGTTTAAAATAGTCTATGTATGTATATATATATATATATATATATATATATATGGATGATTTTAAACATCCTAAATTACCATTCTTTTGTAATTATATAGTTTAGCTAAAATATTGTAGTTAGGTTTCAAATTTGGAGAATTTTAAAAGAAGTTAACGAAATGTTTACCTGGAATCGAGCTTTTGTGTTATAGATATCAAGTTATAAGACAGTGTATCATCTTGTGGAGGATTATTTATTTATTTATTAAGGATTTTGTTGATTAATTATAGTTTAAATAATTTAACCCTAACTAAACATGTTTGTTTATAGTAATATTCATTACTTATACCTCCATGGTCTAACTGGTAGCGTGGTTGGCCATAGATCTCAACCACATGATTTCAAATCTCGGCGGGGCATGTCCGAAAGGTGTTTCATCTTTGACTTCGCCTCATTACCTTTGGAGGTCGCTCGGCTCATTTAGTCTACCATGGGCACAAAGGTTGCCGGAAAACATCCAACAGTCATTCTGATAACGCATTTGAGTCTCTCGGAGTGCACTCCATTATACCATACAAACTTATTACCTACTTCAGGTTTTGCGAATAGATTTTATCGTGGAATTAAATACTTCAATAAATAATTAACGCCGTATTGTAGGAATAAATCCACATTACTAACAATTCAAGAAATTATTGTTGTTATTAAAATTAGTCGGACTGACAAATGCATATTTCTTCATACAAAATTAAAACAATATACGATTATGAGTTTAAGACTTTTCTTAAATCTGCCAATAAGAAAACACGAAATCTAAACATAGAGGAAAAAAACTCCGACCACATGAGGTGTTAAAGCTAATTATTGCCAACCTTTTAGTTAGGAATCGAATTTCAGAATTACCCGTGTTTGTGTGGCGTTTCTCTGGGAAGTTGCCATTCGGCCATATGTTTTAGGTGAGGTTAATAACACTCACTCACTCACTCACTAACTCGCTATACATTTTTATCACGAGCTGAAGTACGAAGTGACGTCAGCTTATTCTAATACATTCTGATTTACCATTTGTATACGATTCATACCCGTGTTTCCTCAACCCGGGACATTTTTCCATCCGTAAATCTTTATCAATTATGATAAACATAACACCCGTTTATAAAGTAACGATAGTGTACATTAAATTAGAATGCTGAATCAAATTAAATAGCGTTCTAAATACTATTCAAATGCGTATATATTTAACATTACAATATTCAACCTTACTGCCGTATATAATGGAAATAGTTTGTTTAATAAGTATGCTACACGATTATGTTTAGGATATGTATGATGCGAATAAATTCGATCTTCCTTCTTGAATGCATGGATAAACATACCATAAATGATGTAATACGTGCTATTTAGGCTATCAGCGTATCCGGTTGACCTGAAGTCTATAGAGCCCATACAACAGCATGTAAACAAGTGTGAGCAAAGAATTATTCCAGAACTAAATGGCATTATCTTGTTAAAATTATGTCATGAATGACATACAAACATATCAGTTTGAGCCAGAAGGAACCTGACGAGAGGAAGATGATTCAAAATGGCTGAGAAATTAATGCTCAAGAGAAACTATAATCCGCGTCAGTCTAGAGAGCGCCAATGTGACGTCACAGCATTTCAGTTTCTCCTTCCCGCCTTCGAATCTGGCTTCCGGTACAGCCATAATGGTGGCCCTCCAGTGATTTGGAATATTTATCTATGATATCAGGTATATTTCGTGATTATTAGTCTGGATTTTTTGGTTACTGTTCTAAGCATTACTTATTTAGAAAATATTTTCTGAAGGTGGACAGTCCCTTTGAATAGTGTCCATATATTATTTATTAGATAGTGTCCATATATTATTTATTAAAAAGTCTCCATATATTATTTATTAAAAAGTCTCCATATATTATTTATTAAAAGGTATCTATATATTTTTAGCAAAAAGTCTCCATATATTATTTATTAAAAATTATATATATATTTACTTAATAGTGTCCATATATTATTTATTAAATAGTGTCCATATATTATTTATTAAATTTTCCATATAATATTTATTAAATACCAGAAGGTATTGATCAAATAGTTTTTGTCTTCTGTTACACAATCATACCTTTAAACTGTGCTCAGCGACGCCTGTGTCTGAAGGTCAATATTGATGTCACCATTCACAATATGACAGCTACGATATTTGGAAATGGATAAATTATAGAGCAACCTGCTCTGTGGGATGTTCATAATCGTAATTATCGTTTCAGTGTGCAATGAAGCAAGTACCGTGTGCATGGCACGTGTGATTAATGCATAAAATACAGTGTCGTAGCAGCTTTCTGCCAAAAGCATTGTCTAAACACAATCAGCAAACAATTTATTGGTATTAAATACATAGATTCCATTTTACATCCGATTTGTGAATGGCAGGGGGGACTAAGCAGAAACAGTCAAATCCATATATCATTTTGTCCATCAATGAACAAGCTACATAAGATCACCAATCATTGCATGCCATTCTAATCAAAAGCGCAGACAGCCAAGAACATGCTGCTGTTAGTTCTGTATGATGACCGCGGGAAGTGGCGACTCATCTACACCAAGAAAAGGTTGGTACATGCTTATAGGTAGAAGGTAGTAAGTGTACTTGCGGGTGTGGATGTTGTTTTCAGGCTCTCCTGGATGAAGACCTGTGGAGAATAGGACATCTGTATGTGAAACAGAACCTTCGTTGTGTTGATCCCATGGAAAAACCAGCATACTCAGCATACTATAACGTTGTTTGCCATTATTGTGACTGTGATGATGTTAATGGACACAGCAGATAAGTCACACTACCTGATTTGTAAAACATAAACATGCAGGGTATCAAAGATACCAGAACCAAAGAACTCCAGTGAAAAGTACCGAGATCTCGGCCTTAGCTAAGCTCTCTCTCAAAACTCAGAACTCGTGTAGTCTCGAATCTACTTTATCCCTATAAATTCTACTCTACAAACTCTACTCGAAACTGAACGAAAACTAAACATTCCTCGAAACTCTCCACTCCAGCACCAGAACCACCCACAAATCCAGAAAAATCAAAGTATATAAACGGGAATTCTTCCCCCAGGATAATCAGCGTGTTGTCCAGTGGATACCCATATGTCCCTTGACACAATCCCCGCTGACTTGGCTGTACCATAACAAACATTCACTAACAAAGCTTTCACGCATTCAACCCACACTCCGAAAACATTAATACAGTACAAACCCCGCGGCCACGACATCTACACCCGTGCGATCCCAACAACTGGCCGGCCACAAATCCCCAAGCGGCACCGAACGGTACATTTACTTTCATGTAAATTGATGCGAATACTTTCGATAAAATATCCTCTTCTTACTCAGTAGTCACGTATTCTACATTTATCTCTAGATACAACAGTTAATATTAGATGAAAGGTATCATGATTTACCATCTAATTTGAGAAGGCATTGTTTGACAATGAAGAATTGCTCAGTATGATATGTCTCTTCACTCAATATTTACTGATGGTAGACATACACATGCAATCACTTAAACAAATACAGACAATATGAATCGTACATTTTATTGACTGTGGTTAACGGATCCCCGATCCAGGAATAGCAAAGATCAAGTGCTAAGGCAGGTTGCTGCCAATCAACGGATTTTGTTTCTAATTTCAACTCTTCGGGAGTCTTCTGAAGTAAATAAATCACTTGGCACATGGAAACTAAATTGATTTTTTTTTGACACAGAATCAGCAGACTTAAAAAAATCCCACATTAAATATGCAAAACATCTCATAGGTTAATTAGCAAAAACACTATTATAACTGAATAAGTAAAATTAATAATTTCGATATTTCCATGGGTGCATCAAGTGACGATTTAACATATAAAACTATCCTACAAAGTATACTTTGACCAAAAACTTTTGTAATTAACACCTAGTCAGTTGCACCAAACCGTTTAAAAAATAGAAAACGTGCGCTTAATTTCCATAAATTTTGGAAATAAAAATAAAAGCCTACCTATCTATTTTTCAGGAAAACAAATATCGGAAAGAAGATTTTTGATGGTGTCTTTTATGTTTTAAGAGCGTTCTGTGTCTGCTACAGTGATTTAAATGCTGAATTTCCAGGCCAGGCCACCTTGATTCTTCACTGGCAATGTTTGTATAGTGTATGTTTGGGTGTGGCTGTGAGTAATCAATTATTAAAACATTGCATCATCATTTATGTTTCATATAATTTTACAATTTTCCCATTATGTACTTGTGCTCGCTGCAAGAGACGACTAAAAATTGGTAATACTAAATAGCCTTTTAATGTCAATGTATGCAACCCCTCTTGCACCCACTAAAGTACGGTTCTTAACTATCGTATACGGCCCACAAAATATTGTCCTCAGAATGAAACCCAAGACTAGTGCTTATTTTACACGTAGTATTACACCTTTTGTCTTTTATGTTACTAGTTTAAAATAATATATAATAGTGTATCATTATGACCCACTGACTATAATAACTTGGACATTATGAGGGTTAGATGTCTGGTTCAAATTAAGGCTTGATAAATGTAACTAAATTGTCATATCAAAACACTCCACCTTACATCAACAACGGTCAATTATGTCGTCCCGTCTATGAAATACTAGCCAGCGGGGAAACCGGACACTTCATCCCGATGGACATTTCCCTCCCTTAGATAAAGCGAACAAATAAAAGTTGATAAATATTTCTCGCTGAAAGTTATTAATAGATGTGATTATGGTTTAAAAGGAATTAACTGCTGCTGATATCAGAGAGCTTAAATATAGAGAGGCGTTACTCTTGCCGCGCCATGTTGAATTTTGAACCAGTGGCAGCGACCGGAGGTATTTCTCAGATAAACAAAAGCTCTCTGGTTGTCCACAGGTGATCGTATGCATGTGTGCGCATGGTTAAAATTAATTGCCAATACTAGTACTATATATTACATGAGCACATACTATTTTATTAATTAACACTTTAATTGTGCACACATGATATCGAAAAAAACGAAGCTCTGAAAATGTAAATAAAGAATTCTGTGATTTCACAGCCCAGTCACATAGCCTACAATTTGCGATTACTTGTCAGCTGATCAGAAGTTTTTTTAATGAAAACAATTAGGTATATATATGGTAAATGCATACAAACATACTTTCATCATATCAGTTTATCATAGTCCATAAATTTTTATTTATTTGGATATATACATATAATTATATATACAGCTATTATAACGCAAACATAACACAATTCAGCACAAACTTCCCACCATATGGCATAAATTCATCGTTTCTGTTTATCATATATTAACTAAAAAAAATCATAAGTTCATTTAAAGTCTACACCTCAATAATATAGACCATGCAATATAGGCCTGCCCAGCTGAGAACAAAGAATATACATGGAATATTAACAATGTTTATGTTTGCGTTAACATGTTAGATATAGAGAAATTAGTACTTTCATACAATAAGCGACATCAAATCTGTTGTACCACGGGTTCATCTACAGTTACAATCAGTCATTTGTTATCAAATGGATAGAACAACCCAAATTGCTTCCAGCTCTAAACAACTACTATTACAAAAATATGACATTTAGTCGAGATCGGTGAACTGTTTAAAGTTAGACAGAATATACCCAGAGATGCAATAGACACATGCATTGACTACTGTAACAGATAACTCAAAATCATCTATCACATCCAACACCAGTAAATCTGTATCCAAGAGATTGGCCTGTTTACATGATATCTCATCATCAGAGAACTTCAAGGACTGAAACAGAATAATACCTTGTAAAATAATGACTTGAACCAAGTGCATACACAATGTGTAAACACATGTTTTCCTTTTTTTTCAAGTTGGTTAAAGAATTTGATTTGATATGCATTTAAGTTATGAATATCGAGAAGTATACAAATTAAAGCACATAAGCTGAACATTCAGGTACTAATTCAGGTGCTGGTAATCCTTTTTTTGTATGAAGATATTAAATGGGCTGACAAAATTTCATGGGTTTGATGCCTTAATGTTTCTTATTTAATTAATTTTATAATACCAATTTTCACCATTAATATTTATAATTATTAATTACCATCACAGCTGGCCCTGTCTCCTGTATAGGTCTTCTATCTGTTAATACCTTCCTCCTCGATTTCAGTGGATGCATGAGGTGGATTTGGTACATCAAAAATAGTTGGAATAGCATTCTAGATAAGTTTTTCTCTTGTCTGATTCATGAATTCAGTGAAGTGTATATCATACACTCTACAATTAGTATTCGAGTAATTTAAACCTTTCCTCATCATATATCTGCCCAACAACAATTAATAACCCATCTTTTACTTCTGTCAATAGAAAAAATAACAAAATTAATGTTTCTACCACTAGTTGATGTATTTAATAATTAAGTTCATAACATTTAAATTATAAATAGAAGTCCACATATATCAATAAGTACCAATTGTTTACGTTTAAAAATAAATATGGATGCAGGTGATCATGTAAATACTCATGCAGCTACTTATAACTACTCTAATTAGGGAAAAATTATCTGATTATAGTAATGTAATTTTAGAAGTCCAATTATATTATTAACAATAACAAAGTAAAATATACCTCACGCCCATAACATCTTCAATGGCTCCAGTACATGTAACTGTAAGTCTATGTATATTTCATACCCATTTTGTGATTAATAGATTTGATATTGTTAAATAAAATTTAATAAGATTTTGTCTGAAACAAATATAGATCTAGATATATCTTGTTTGGGCCTACTGCTTGGGTTATATCAAGTAGGGGCGTGTCTACTTCAAATTGTTATGCTTATTTTTAAATACCCTTTATTTTTAAAAAGCCAGATCCTGGCGCTCCATGAATTCAAAATGGCGTCCCATGTTAAAACGCGAAGTAACACGTCTTGTTATAAATAGTCTTTGCTGATATTAGGGATTTATTTGTAAATACACTTATTATGGAAGGCACTAAGACAGACTTATTTATAACTTCTCCCAAATGACAGAAGATTGTTGATAATTTGAAAAAATCTTTTTAAGAGTTATTCGATCTGGCATTTGGTCGACGATAATTTCGCATTCAACTGCCAAAATGTACATTTATTACAAACATTCATGTTGTTTCGTCGTTTTAAAGTATGTGGTTTAGCACTTTTCTTTTTAATAGAGGTAATAGTATTTAGCTGGAACAAATTGTTGTGTTTCAAGAGTGGTGTACAAAATACCGGAAGGTGATCGTTCCGGACATGCCTTAAATTAATTAATAAATGGTTGATTTTAGACGATTTAAAAAGCTTGTATAATTAAGTGGGATGTTGAACTTTGACTCGACTGTGGGACAATTTAGTTGTTATTTTGATACCCCTTAAAGTAATTCAAAGTTTGCTCATGCAATAAAATGCAAATTGATAAATATAAATTGATCGCCATACAAGCTGGATGCTTTCGCTATTTGTAGCCTGAAGATTTACACATAATCAAGATGACAATCAGTTAGACAAAAAAGTAAACTAATTGGAGTATTTAGTAAGATGAGTACAGGAGGAACTGTTGCAGATAGTTCTCCCTTTGGTAATCATACAGTTAACCTAGTTATATAGTTATTCTAATCCCACCATCCACGAACAGCAAGTTACTATCAATTTCATGTCATGCGAATCACGAAAATCTTTCTGATATAGTGCCACTGTATTGATGATGCTACTACTAATGGGGCTTATAATTATTACTATCAGGAAAATAAACATTTTTATTTATTATTATATTATTGTATTTTTGTACAATGCCTTACTTGCTGAAGTTTAAAACAACCAAATCATCTAAACTTCCCTGTTGTATAAATTTCCCATCCATGTGCCATGTCCTCGGCTGCCAGCAGCTCACCTACTCACAAAGTAGTCGTGAGAAAATATAGTTATATTTGTGTTACGTACTCAGAAATCTTCATATTGATACTCTTATTATGTAAAATTATTTGTTAGACGAAACATTTATTTATGATTTCGACTTCAAACTGGGAACGTTATAACCCGTTCTCAGGTTATAGAACCGGACGTGAACCAGTGACCTATGCCGTTTGTATACCTTATATACCCAGCGCAATACTGTCGTGCGTCTATTATGGCCTGGCTGATAATCCAATTATTCACAGACCTCTAGTACATGGGTTAAAACATCAACCGGGCTATATCTCAAGAATGTTTCATCCATTACCCCACCTCATTACCCTCGCCTCATGAGCCTCTCAATCGTGTGTCCAATACTTGATCAGCGTTGATTGTTACTCACTGTAATAGATGTGTGTGTGTGTGTGTGTGTGTGTGTGTGTGTGTGTGTGTTAGGGTACATATAAAGAGGCAACAGGCACAGAGCATCAATATATCTAAACACCCTTCGAGACCTACCTCCATAAATCTAAATACAACTATACATACATTAATCTAAAAATAAAATGTTCCATACCTCCACGTGTGCGTATACCTAAGCATGTGTCTGGTCTATTCATCAGCCTGTGGAATCCAGGAAATTTAGCCAACGTACATTTAGCCAACGGACACTTAGCCAACGGACATTTAGCCAATATTTGCAGGGGGGACATTTAGCCAACATTCAAAGTTTTGATTATGTTTATGTGAGTTTTCATAAATATAGTTGTTTCAATAAATACAAAACATTTTATGTAACTGTATTTTTGTAATTCATTGTACAAATGTAACAAACACAAACAAATGTCTCGTACTCTAAAACTTGAAAACACAAACATTGCATATAATACATTCTTTATTTCTGACATGTTGTCTATAGGTGTAAATTGTCAATATTCCTATTATTAAGTCTACAGCATATACTTTTAATATATTTGTTTGTGTTATCTATATTGTTTCCATATTTTATATTTCTTAACTGGGCGCTAAGTATAAATATACTTGAATAAAATATTGAGTCATTTAAGAATAGAAAAAAACCATAGCGAGCCATAATAATCTCATTTAAATTTATCGCGCAAATAATGACACGAGTATTTCTTTATAGTGTCTGTAATTAACAAACATCAAAATGCTCAATGGCTTCAACGCCATTCCATGTTTTGCATACGGTTATTGAATTTTGGTTTAAATACGGACGTATATCTGTATGATTTAAAAATGTGTGACACAGACTACCGGTATGTCACGGACTCGATAATCATATTCTCGTTTATCCCACATATTGTCATGCAACAAACCTTGTGGATCAACAAATTCTGACTGTACATAAAACAGAATCACTGTAAAGGAAGCCAGATCTAATTGCCCTGGGGCCCTTTTATCCTACTAGCCTATAGAAGCCACTGGTTCCAGGTGAAAGAATTTAAGTGTCATTGGGGATGGTCTAGTCAACTTGAAGGTACATCACACAGAACCACTGTAAACAAAGCCAGATCTATTTACACTAGGTAACCCATTTATTTGATAGTACCTTTCACATACATGCATTTTTATTAGCACACTACTCAATATTTGGAGTAATTATATTAATAAAATAAATAATCTCTGAACTTTAATTCCATAATAATTGGTAATATTCATCCCAATAATTATATAGGTAATATGATACTAAGAAATATATTTCTGAATTAAAAATCATTTAATTTAAAAACAAATTCCTCATTAACAATTCACTGGTGAGCAAGTGTCCAGTTTTTCATTTTGTTTGGTGAGCAACTGTCCGGGTGAGCAACTGTCCTACACCCTAATATTTGACACATGAATGTCTCTACATGAATAGTAGGAATATAACAAAATAATGAAAGTTATTGTTCTTCTGCACACAAAGTGAATATTGTCTATCTGAACAGTTAAATAGTCTAATTCAGCACTGCCTCTGAGAATCCTATAGCAGAATACCATCTTAAAAGTTTTACTGTTGTATAGAAGATTGCTCACTTTAATGTGAAAGTTTGAAAATATTCGCTCACTTGATGCTGATGAAACTGAATCCATTGAACATTTTGTGTAGTGGACTATTATTAGCTTGCTGATGATCACACTTTTTGCACTTTGCACATTTCTTATTTCCAACGGCAACATGTAAAAAAAATTTCCAAGTGGAATTCTCTGGCCTGCCACATCTATACAGTACTAAAGGCTGGATATCAAATAATAATCACAGTATTAGTTCAATAATTTAAGTTAACATGTAGGTATGTATCAATGTGATATAACACTATGATCATGAGAAAGTGTAACACTGCTTCAAATTAAATTCAGACAGGCTTTCTATATTGAGGTAAAATGAAGTCACATTTTAAAACTATGATATATCACCTGGGTTATGCAGTCACATCTTAACAACATTACAATACATGTATGTGTCAACTTTGGATAGAGGATTATTCTGAGACTAGTAGATAATCTGCCGTATATACAAGTAGTAATAACCCACACACCAGATATAGTTAAGTAGTTAACGGTGTTAATAACGTCTGTGTAAAAAAAACTACCAACCCTGACATATCATTATTTATATTTATGTATAATACTGGAGAAAACAGTATACATTAATATAAATATACAAATTGTACAAAAAGCAGCAATAATTACTATGTTGCTAACATCTTATCTAAAGATAGGTCTATATTTGCAACATCCATAAACAGAACATAATATTAACAGAGCATACACACACTCAAAAATATAACAATATATATGTAGATGTAAGATGAAAATTTTGAATGTTGGCTAAATGTCCCCCCTGCAAATATTGGCTAAATGTCCCAGATACCGCTACATACATATCGTAAACTATTTTGACACCACAGTTTATATTTAACAGTAATTTTCTGTGGTCCAAAGGAAACCTGTATATAAAACATTTCGACACCTCAGATACTGACCTTAGCTTTATTCTGGGTTCGAATAACTGAATAAATCCTACCTATATGAACCATGTATCAATACACGTCCGAGTGAAAATTTAAGCCTTTTATATACCCTCAGTGTGTTAACAAACATTACAGTTTGTTCATAACAAAGAGAATGTACACTAACTCAGTATAGGCTCACTGAAGTGATTTAACTAAAATAAAAATAAAGTAGCAATACTGCACAATGGATTATTACTGGACTAGAACGAAATATCGGCTCAAACCTGAGTAAATACTATGATTTACTCGAACCTAACAGCTAATCCTCATACGTTTCCGTTCATCACTAAGTGAACGTTCATTCACGCCTAATTTAGCGTCCCTAAGTATATGCAGTTAGGTGTGGTGTGATCTAAATTAAAGCGGCTATCCACTTGATCTATTTGACCCATGGTCGAGAACAGCGGATTTCAGGCAGATCTCCTATATCAATGTAACCTAATTACTCATAATATGGGAAAAAAACTCTGTCCGCAACTTAATACCCATGGAGATGCCTGCCGGAGTAACAAACGACTGTGTGTGTGTGTGTGCTACTCATGAGCGTGTGAACATCAACAAAGTTAATTCTGTAGTGTTGTAATATAAATACTTTGTACCGCATCACGCATGCCGCATACCACGTATATGGAATATAAGCCTTAAACGAGAGATGTTGTCACGATACCATACTACCCCGCTAGCTTCCAGGGTAAAGACGAAGCCAAGGCCATACTTCGAGTGCTTAGCCACCCTAACTACTGCATGACCGAGACGGTCGTTATTGGGGAATTTCCTCGGTGTGTCTGCATAATATTTTGCGGAGATCCGTGACTGGGGGGTTCAGAGCGGAAGTACACCCCATCATCCCAACCTGGCTTGAGGGACATTTTAAAAACCAGGGTCGGGCTCCCATTCCCTTATTAACCAATCTGGTGCTTTAGTAATAGAAACGCATTTTACCGTAACATACGATATCCACAAAACTGACGTTGACAGTATTTACACCTTACAAATTATGCCTTGTCATTCTCGTGCTAGGCTTCAAGGTGGCAAGATTTTGCTGATTCATTTCAGGTAGAATGAGTATCTTAGTAGAGCTTAGTAGTCGCGAACTGAAATGCGATCTTTGACCTAGCTTCGTCTCTCTATTTTGACCAGCCAGAAGCCGAGCTCGTGATAATGATATGGTCTGACTCAGGCTTAGGCTCTCAGGTTGAGATCCGAACCATATGGAGGGGGGGGCACTCCGGATTAGTGTCCAGTATGTGTACATAGACGTATTAGTTTTAAAATATTTGGAGTTAGATACTGTTTCGGGTGTTTATTATATGATCTAATTTATTGGTCGATTTCTGTTCCAGAGGCTTAAATCTGTATTAAATCCGCAGCCCTGTGTGTGGAAGTGACCCCCACCTTACATTGACTCTGTGTGTGTGTGTGTGTGTGTGGTGCAATATATATATATGTTCTGGTCGCCCACATTATTCTCGACCAACGCTTCAGCAAAAGCTATTTGAACTTTGGGACAGGGAGCTACATATTGCTGTAAGTCATTTTTATTTTTGAAATATTCACGATCATTAATTTTATCAGTCAGTAATTCATCTTCTTTACAACAATGGCTTTGGTGCTCAGCTTTTTGTTTGACACTTTCGCGACATTGACACAACCTTTCTGGTGACATTATTACTTTTCATGGCGAAAGTTGAGAGTAGTTTCACCCTCGTCATCGGAATTACTCACAATCACTGTCAGTTAGATATATATATATATATATATATATATATATATATATATATATAGTCTGCTTTCTACAGGATATAAAGATATCCTTCTTTAATTCCTTCATCTCTATCATTTGATGAATTTCCATTTGATCAATTCCAACTGGCTCCCTTTCCAAATACCCAATTTAACTCGCCAGGTAGCGCTGATCCGATTTCTGGGGTGTACACCCATCTCACAGTGCTATCGGGATCACAAATTACAGCCAAATCGATGGCGGAGTTCCAACTAAACAAGTGACTTGTACAGCTTAAATTTCCTTTGTTTTATTTATGATCGAGGAAGAAGTTCACAGAATTGCATACACACTGCTTAAATGTAAGTATTAAATGTAGTTTTCATGATTTGGAATGGATAAGAAACATAACAAACTGATGTATCGGCATCTGATTTTCATGATTCACCGGCTCTAGCCAGAGCATGACGCTCGACCATGAACCGAGTTTAATATCCCGAACCCTGCCAAATATACAGTGACAAGTGTAATAATCTGTTTTGTTTGTAACACCAAATCTTGTAGAAATATGTAGTGTCATTTATTTGTTGGTCTTTGTTTGAATAATGGGAGAAAAAGTAGTCTGAAAAGTTGACATTTGCCGTCATTCCTCATGCAGGCCGAGTGAGTGTTTGGCTTGGTCCTCATGATGACCTAGCTATCGTTGCAAACAACACCCGGGGTCATGCATTCCACAACGTGTTCAAATGACAAAAGTTATTTAAATTAGCCAACTTAATAGTTATTTAATTGCTTTGATATATGAACACAAATTAGTACTCTCTTCAAAATTGATGCTCCCGGGTGAAATATGTGCTCTGAGATACTTGACCTAATCCTACGTGTTCAAGCGGCCGGTCAACGTTTTTGTGAGAAAAAAAAACAGACTTCAAACAAGAATTATGATTAAATAAACAGCAAGGAACATTTTATCTATGTCTGGAATGGTAAGGGTTGACCTGATTTATTCAGAAAATGTGTATTTAATTATCCAAATCCAACCATCCGATGGCTTAAACATCCACAGAAAAATGTAAACAAAACGAGAAAAGGCAAAGTCAGACATGGCCTTCGCTGTCATGATCGTGTTACCGGGCATATATAATACATTTTTCGTAGTGTAATGACATACTAGATATAATTAATTTGTTCAGCACATTCTATTGATTAACTTGTATACTTACATGAATCGTGTCGAATTGATTTGAACGAGAAAGAAGAAAGTTTTGTCGAGCTCTAATTTCTCCGCAGTGCCAGTTTATGGGCAATCATCAGCGGCTGCTTGTTTATACACCCCGGAAATCGCAAAAACGGTGCCGCCACCTGTTCACCAAGTGGTGAAACACTCGATCTGGCAAGAGAGCTATTTATCAATTCCAATTCCAAATTTATCAATTCCAATTCCATTTCACCTACTCGTTTTTTGCCTACTACTTTTTACCACGAGTACCACTCCGAGTACCTACTCCGAGTACCTATTTAGAATTATTACTCCGGGTAGTTTATATTCCAAGTAGAATTGTCATGGAAGAAATATTTCTGAATTAAAAAATTCAATTGTTAATTAATTTGTATATTTAATTTTTCTGTAGCAAACTTCAATTCCAATTCCAAATTTATCAATTCTAATTTTTTTTTTAAATAAGCAATTCCGGAATTGAATTGACCCCATGTCTGACATATACAGATGTGTATTATCAGTATGCAAGTGATATGTAATGTCATATCGCTTAACAATGATCCCAAGAGGATGTATATACATTGTGAAAACCAAAGAACTAAGAACTGAACTCCGTGATACACCAGACAGAAAAACTGTAAGAGCTGTTCCAGGTGGGATTGAAACAATTTAAGTACTTTACCTGACAGACCAAGCATGTCTTTTAACCTAGAAAAAAGTACATTATGGTCAACTCTATCAAATGCAGCAGACAAGTATTACTGGCTTACCTTGATTAATTGACAACTTTTATATGCTGAGTGATGGGTTTCAGTATGGGTATTATTGACTAAATATTTGTTTAGATGGAAAGCAACTGCCCATTCTATATCTTTATATACTAATATTAGATTTAAAACAGGTATGTAATAGTTTACAATTTGTTTAATCATGGATCTTGGAATAACACCCAGATGTAATGATTTATTAGCTATCTTTGTATTGTAACGAATCTGTAATATTATGGTAGGTTTTAATTAAGTGTTAACTTTTTAATCACTGTTATAATACTGCCATAAGTAAATATATATAAGGTACATAATTGTATAATAATATAATGCTATATAATGATGATGTACTCTTATAGTACTCCTCAACCTGCTGGAATTCTCGAATGGGGCCCATGAGGCCTTCCTTGTAAGAACATGGATTTTCTGTCCATCCTCTAAGCAGGTATTTTGTTGAACTAGCCCGCCTTCCGTCCTATGTACCGAGAAGAGGTTGGGGGGCTTATTCTGGTATACAGGCTCCCCTCCCTGTTGCTGGGTTGACCTACTTGTCTAGATTTTCCCAGCTTTTGCATTCAGAGTGAAGTAGCACAAGCTGAACTGACCTAATAAGAGACTGAATTTCGTCGGACTTCTAACGATATTTTGAACATATTCTAATTCATCATCAAACCTGTCGAGATTGTTAGTCGTTACTAAGTATACTAGAAAGCCACAAATTAGAGCTGTGTGAATACAGGGTGTCGGAACAATGGGTTGTCGTACTAACTCTGTATTGACCAACAGAGAGCTTTTAACTCGAAATACTGACTGTTTAGTCATTTCTTTACCAACTTAATTGTGTGAAACCGATTTCATAGTACGAACTATCCAAACCCCCGCCAGTCTACACACTGGACTGTCAGAACACAGAGCTGCGGCAATATTGGGTATCGGAATTCTGGGCTGTCGCAACAGTGGTCTCTCAGATCTTTGGACTGTCCGAACACTGAGCTGTCCAAATACCTGGACTGTCCACACAATAATATTATTTTATCTACAACTACCAATGCTTTGAACAAAGGTCAGGAATATACGAACACGTAGCCTTCGGGCAATAATATTTGCTGTCTACGAATGTGTTTATAGATTTATAATTAGCAGCCAAAGCCAGCCTTTCTATCACATTTGAATACATGACAAGGGCATACGGAATTGTTTGTTTGCACGTTTTCTGTTTAGAATCTAGCAAAATGATAAATGTATCTAGTTGTGACCACCCTAAAACATCAGGTACCCATGAAAACGCTAAATGCCTATTGATGGATTCGAGTGCAGAAGCTTTCAGTTTATAGATCATAAGCTTTACTATTAATTCGCTTGACAAGATCGTCACCAGCCAGTAGCCTGCCAAATCTTTAACAAAACCTTACATCTACTTATAGTTGTGACTGGGGGAGCGGTAGGTTGTGGAGGAAGGATATTATAATATAATATATATATATATATATATATATATATATATATATAACCCTTTTAATGACCCATCCCTATGATACACATAAACATACGCCACTGAATGAAGGGCGCCTCCGTAGTCTAGCGGTAGTGTGTTGAAGCACAGATCACTACCTCCGTGTTCGAATCTCGGCGTTGGCATATCTGAAGGTTATAATAATTACCATCACCACTGATTGAAACATTCACCAGCCTGCATCATATATTGTATCTTCCTTGAAGTGAGCATGTAAAGTTTCTCTTTCAGAAGACCGAGATGGCTGAACAAGGTTCTTACGTCACTTTTCCTTCAGCCAACAAGGCCGGGCCAGGATGTGGGATGTTGTTTGGAGATCCAAAGATTTGTCCTCTTGGATTAATTGTAATACACGAATGGTTGGTGAAGGCAAATTTACTGCATAATATTATAATATTGGTTGAGTTATTAAGTGGCTTATTGTCGTGAAGAGACTCTTAAGGTACATTATCGCACATAATAATTTTCTTGAGATAGTTTACACAAGTTATAGATAAACTTAGGTAAACCAAATAAACTTGTGATCTGCGGCAAACATGTAAGTTCAAGAACAACTAGCAAATGTAGTCATTAATTACAACCTTAAGCATATTACATTGACAATCTAAGACATGTATTTCACACAAATTGTTCTGATGCTTTAATAAAATCACGGATGCTTTTAAAATGAGGTACTTAAGAGATTAATGAATACGATCCTGCAATGTATGTTTGAATAAATGTGAATTATTACAGCATAAGAGAGCCATTTATCATCACCCAATCTATATTAAACCGTCAGTTGATTGCATTTATCTTCACAAATCCACGGCTTCCATCTGACACGGTTCTAATATGCCATTCTTTCACCAGGTGGGGTATGAATGACCAAATCAAAACAGAAGGCGCAATGATGGCCAAGGATGGTAACTTCACTGTGCTTGTTCCTGATTATTATCGTGGAAAGGTATGTTAGAAGTTTTTCTCAGGTAACTCGATACTGTAAATAACAAAACTAGGGATTTTATAGCAGAATTATAAGAAATATTTCCTGGGAAGATTCTTATGACGACTAAACTTAAATCATGATTCATTGTATGCAAAATAACGAGGAATCCTTTATGAATACAGGTGATGCCTTAATGATGTTTACAAGTGCAATTTAGATTTTATTTGAAGATTGAATCCACGTGATAATGTCCATGTTGAATACACATGAAGATTACCGCGCTGAATGCACGTCACCAATTCTCCGTTAAAATCATGTAATGATTTCCACATTGAATCTATGTTGTAATATCCACATTTAAACCATGTCATGATTTTTACACAGAATCCATATACTTTTGATAAAACAAATAATTATATATATATATATATATATATATTATGGGTATGTCTACCCACTGTAGAGTTTGACACCTTTACCTGACCTACTTGATACATAATGAAGTGGTGCTTTAATATAATCTTCCAAAAATAACAAAGGTCTCAGCAGTGGATTTCTAAACAGAATATAAAGTATATATAAAGTATATATTAGATACTTAAGTCTATCTGATGTAGCTAACATTTTTAAACGACCAGGAAATTTTGCTACCTTTACAACACAGAACATTCACAGCTTTGACAAAATTAATTTAGTAAAAAATGTGGGCTATTTTTATATTAACCTACTGTAAAATAGTCGACATTCACTAAATAAAATGTTTACGACAGATTATTCTTTGTAGTTCAGTTTTCCTGTTTTTTTTTTTAGTTATGTTATGTCCCCTGAATGTTTTCTTTCCAGCTTAATCTTACTGGACTTTCTCTAACATATATAATTGGGCTTACAGTAAATTCTAAACAGCATACATTCATATCCGCCCTATGTAATTAATTTAATCCAAAAGCCGTGACGTAACTCTTTTTATATAAACTGTAATTAATGACTTAAAATGGCTTAAATGCCTATAATTTGGCTGTATTTATTTTATTGTATAAGCATTTTAAAATATTTTAATGTGTATTATGAAATCTTATATTGTTTTTAGCTTAATTTATCTTTTATTGTCAATTTATTTATTTCACTTCCTCATATTATGACGTAGGTGACGTAGCTGTGACATAATGACGTTCCTTGAACTGAAATATATTTCGGAAAAGTGGCGTAAAGCCGAATTTGACGTAGGCTGAAATGACGTAAAGCTGGGTGTTCCTGTATTAGATTGTCATATCAGCACATTTAAAAATATAATCTGAAACAATAAGTCCAGTTAAGTAAACTTAAATCTTCTTCTTAGCATCAACAAGATTCAGAATTTTGCAAAATATCAGCTAATCACCCACAGCATCTTGTCTGTTTGCTGCCAATACATCAATTAAAATACCAGTATTGTGAATTATGCAGCTTCGGGGGCGGGGAGGGAAGAGGCTCAAGAAAATCAATAGCTTGTTCTTGCTCGAAAATTCGGTTATCTATGCAAAAGACTGTGTACTTGAGAAACTATCAGAACATTTCCTTTTCTAGAATTGTTGATAATAAACATTTGCGCTGAAAATATAACATGTTTCAATCGATCTCAATTTCAAAACAGAAACAAATCGAGTTGGCGATGTTAACATGAAGTTTCTATTTGGTGGTATCTTGAAGTTCAAGCGTGTATTGCTTGTGTAATATTATTATAAGGATTACGCATATTTCCATGCGGATACAACCAACAGGGAAAACGTGGAAAAGGCGTTGAATTCGTGTGGAACAACGTGACAACCATATAATCACCTAAGGTCAAGGTGGAAGTCATGTGGTATACTTGATAATTCTCTGTCCTGGTTTTTCCCATTTATAATTGCCAGATGAAGTGCATTAATGCAGTGGAGTGTTATTCTTGAAATGTTACACAAGGAGTTAGTCTTTCCCTAAATTATCTGCATTTTGTTTTAATAAATAACGAAAATAAAGTTAATCCAATATATCATATATTGTATCTGTTAGGTTGCAGATGACAGAGAAGAAGCAGGCCATTTGATGGCAGGACTAGATTGGTCTGGAGCTCTGTTAGATACATCAGCCGCAGCCGAGTTCTTGAAGCAGAAAGGCTGCAGTGAAGTTGGTGTGACGGGATTCTGTTTGGGTGGTGCCTTGTCGTTTGCTGCAGCCGTCAAGTGTCCACAGATTAAAGCTTCTGTCCCATTTTATGGTATCCCCAGTCCCGAAGTAGCCGATCTGAGCAAGATACAAATTCCGATACAAGCACATTTTGCTGAGAAGGACGAATTCGTTGGGTTTTCGGCTCCCGTTGATTATGAGCCCCTGAGAGAGAAACTGGTTGCTGCTGGAGTTAAGCTGGAGTTTTACACTTATAACGTCAGTCACGCTTTTACTAATCACGCAGGTCCAAATTATGATGCTGAAGCTACAAAGTTGTCCTTTAGTCGTGTCTATGCATTTATGAAGAAAAACCTAAAAAATGAATAATAAGTTTGGAAATTTATAAATAAAGCCATTATTGAATTGATTTATTAATGAGTGTATTAATTATATATATATATATATATATATATATATATATATATAAGAGAGAGAGAGAGAGAGAAAGAGAGAGAGAGAGTTTGATTCCCACCAATAATGATATCACATTTATTGATCATAATTTATTCCTTAAAGGATGCTTTTGTACACTTGGTGGGAAAAAAACTATTTTTGTTTTATGATCAAAGTTTCAAATAAATTTTAAAAAAATATCAATTAATAACTGTGTTAGATACTTTCTGCACATTTATTCAACTTACACTGGTTTAAATAATGTTTAATGAAGGCTCAAATTCATTTATAACGTAGGCCTTTCCTTGGATCTCTATCTGGTTATCACCATCTGGAAGAGGAAATAGCTGTGTATGATAAACGTATCACCTGATAGTAAACGTTAAAATATGTATATATTTCTAAACATTTCAAGGAAGAGATTTTACGGCTATCTTAAATCATAGAAATACAAGTTAATGTGGTCTTTCTTTTGTGTTGTTTTCGATGCGTATTGTAAAAGCTGCTGATAAATTTCTTCGGTGTATAATGTCCAATCATGAAAGTCATCGTGTAGTAAGCTATGGACATAAAGACAATTCTTTAGAAATAATTGTATAGTTAACATTTTACCTTTGAGACACACGCACACACACACTTATATGACGAGATTCAGTGCTGGTGTGATAACAAACATGATGTATACCGTATATCAAACGCTCTAAGCAGTGGAAAAGCAATAGTATTTTACCAGCCTATAGTTGCCCTTGGCCTAAAACCCATACCACGTTCTCTTTACGTCTCTCCAGTTGTTACTTAAGGCCGGATTATGTATGTCAATCGCTTCTATCATATTTCCTTATCTATTCGTTCAATCATAATTTTACAATAATACGTAATTAAATGAATGTAAAAATAAAAAAAAGTTGCTATTTAGGATTATGTTTGTGGTCATGGTTGGTTAAATGCACTGAGCCACCTTTAAAGGTAATGAGACAAATTGAAAGATGAGACACCTTTCACATATAGCGTGACCGAGGTTTAGATCTAGGTTCTAGAGATCTGCGGCTTATCACTTTAACAGCTGATAAAGATATATGGTAATGCTCTCTGCACTAATTAAAAGTATCGGTAAAAACAATTATTTTAAACCAGTGGTAGCTCTCATTGCTTATTTTCTCTACATAATTCCGCCAAGTTTTTATGATATTCTAAGCTCACATCTACAACTCTCCTGAATAAGATTAGAATATTTTAGAGATGCGGTAAGATCACCTATAAATTGTGTTATTTCTTGCATATATTTCTTGCGTATATTAAATGGTTTGGTCTGCTTGATTTAAATTAGCTTTTTGTGTGCGTCATCAGTGAATCCAAACAAACCCCGGCGAAGTTTGACCTCTATTTGTAAACAATGATATCCGGCGTTTTTTAAATTCTATATATAAATGACATTTATATGTCATAACACTAGAATTATCGGGAAACACATAACAATATGGATATGTGTAAATAAAAGTAAAACTGTTTTTTAGAATAAAAAATATATGTTGTTATATTTATCTTAGTTATATGTACTGATCTGATGGTCATTCTAGTACATAACTAATTGATTGATGTAACAATGATGATGATGATTGATGTTTAACGGCCACTGTTGTGCACATTGTAGGCTAAATGGGATGACCGACCTCCAAAGGTAATGAAGCGAAGTCACACATGAAACACCCTTCGGATATGCCGAGATTCGAACACGAGTGGTAGTGATATGTGATCTAACACGCTACCAGTTAGACCACGGATGCGCCTAATTCATTTAATAATATATAATAATATATATATATATATATATATATATATATATATTAATATTGGCAGCAATGTACAGTGAAACTCACAAAAAAAATGTTTGTAAAAATCCAATAAGATATTTAAATGATAATAATTATTATAACAATTATTTATAACTTAAAGTAACCTTGAACATGTGAATCTTTAAAACAAATTAAAAATCTTCAGTTTGTCGACATATTTAGTCTCTGGAAATTACAGTATCGGGAAATTGTAGGGAGAACTCATCATGTCTGTAACTATAATAATACAACATACAAATAAATAAAGCATGGCTTAAGATAATTGTTTAACCTTAGATGAAAATGATAAAATAATTTGAAAGAGAAATGAAAAAAATTAATAATAAATATACTAATAGCTCTTTTTGTGGACACGAGAATTACATTATAAAATAACTGAAATTTAAAATTGCTATGGATAAAACAGAAAAATATCAAATCCCATTCCTTCTGTCTACCACATCGTTAATTAATAATTCTCTTTTTTAAGGATACAAAAATAATTTAGTTGGTCAATAACAATGTGTGTACTTCATTAAAAAGAATCCCCAATAAAATAGAACATTATGTAGTTTTATGTAAACATTGCTAGAGTAATGGTTCATATAGTCAAAAGAGTAAATTTTAAGAGATAGTAATGATGACCAATTTCACGATATATATTTTCTCATGTAACCATCAAATAGTCCCGTTGTTTACAATTTATTTTAAGTAAGGAGTCCATGTCCGAAGAATGTTACATTCAGGTCAAATCCGGTTAATCGTAATGTTCCACTACATTTTGGATAATCGAATTTTCGGATGAACGAAATTTGCATGTAGAAAAGGAGTAACAGCTGCCATGTATCTCGCGTTCAAATTTCACCTGAAATGCGTTTGTTTTGGGTTATTATTAGAGAATATTAGACTGTCGTGAACCATCTAATGCGACAGTTATTCTAAACATAATCCAAACATAATCAAACAATTAAATCCAAACGTAATCCAAACATAATCACAACAGTTTATAGAAGATTTTCTGTTGATATTCCATCTACTACGCTGTATCTTCGCCAAGATGATGATTTGTATCATGAGCTGAAGAACAAAATGACGTCAGTTTATTCTGATACATTCTGGTTTATTATTTTTACACGATTCATACATGAGAATTTAGGATGTTGCTTTAGCAAATTTCCCGTTGGCTGTATGTCCCAGGTGAGACCAGTGACGGGACTAAACAAGCCGGTCACTCACTCACTCACTCACTCACTCACTCACTCACTCACTCACTCACTCACTCACTCACTCACTCACTCACTCACTCACTCACTCACTCACTCACTCACTCACTCACTCACTCACTCACTCACTCACTCACTCACTCACTCACTCACTCACTCACTCACTCACCACTCACTCACTCACTCACTCACTCACTCACTCACTCACTCACTCACTCACTCACTCACTCACTCACTCACTCACTCACTCACTCACTCACTCACTCACTCACTCACTCACTCACTCACTCATACGTCATTAAATAGTGTCTATATATAATTTATTAAAAGTGTCTTAATGCCAGTTTTTTCTGCTCGTTATATAATGATACAAGGTGATGCATCACCTCCACCTGACCTTGAGTCGCCACTTACACTGTTCAGATCTACCTCACCCATGAACAGATCAACCTCTCCATTAAACCTATCTACATTACCTTCATTTATGGAAAGATCTGTATCTCCACCTCCCATAATCTAAACGTCGATATAAGAATCAGATCACCGTCATCACTAATCTTCCTACAGATCATTCAACGTGACGCATGATGTACAGTCATCATCAACTACACACATCAACAATGTTCGTGATATTTCTCACAATAGTTTTGTACTTCCTACACATCTTCATGCCACGTTGAAGCCAAGGACGCTCCTAACCTAACATGTACAGTCATAGATTGTGCTACCAGCAAGTCCAAGCCACATGTATTGTCTATTCTCATAATCATGTGTAAAATTTCAAGAAATAACAATGATCTGTGCGTATCAATAAAGTGCATTGTACAGTTGCTGTCAAACAACTAGTTGATATATTCCTGCCTTGTTCAATTGAACATAAATTCACGCCAAAAACCCAGGAGCAATAGTTGGTGGGAAAGTTCGTTCACAACTCCAGAAAGGCAAAAATCTGACATTCAGTCTTTAGGCACCGAAATTGTCGATAAAGCTGTGAAGGATAATTTTTCTCTAACAACACAAACTGACTCCGTGCGCCCAATATGCATCACTAGTTCAGTGTGCCAAGAGACGTCTTCAAGGTGATCAACCGCAAAATCCACATGACTTGGACGTTGTAGATCAAAAGTCTGCAATTCCAGATGTTTATATTCGTGGTGATATCAGAGTATCTCAGAAACGACATTTCCTATTCTGCACAAATAACATTAAGGATGGTTGCTCCTAAAGAGTGTTACATTGATGGTACGCTTAAATCTGTTGTCGCCCCCTTCTTTCAACCAAGATCCATACAACAATGGGAATCTATAAAGCAAGTGATAGTTATCTTTGCCTTGATGTCCAGCGCATCTATTGATGGCTACAAAGCAGTTCTGGAGCACATGTTTAATGACATTCAGGTGCCGCATCTGTCTAGTTTCATTACGGACTTTGAATGTGCTGCCTCGAGTGCTTTCCACACTGTTCTAACCCAGGCTAAGCGTAAAGGCTGCCACTTTCATTGGACACAGGCCATTTAGCATAAAGTGCAGTCATTGTGACTAGCTGCTGATTATATGGAAATGTGTCTGGCATTCTTGTCATATTGTACCCATGTCTGTTAATATTATTTCCCTAACCAATCCCGCCACTCCCCTTTGATGTGCGAACTATTAGATTAGTGGCAAAGGTCATGGGATTTCAGCAGTGTATGGCTCCCATAATCCTGGTCCCAGTTCCAGAGAAGTGTCCGACCACAAACAATGATTGTGAAGGATGGCACAGAAAGCTAAATGGAAACAAATTAGACAGAAACGATCAACCTTTTTACCAGCTGATAGCTGTTCTTTACAGTAAAACAGAGCTAGCTGACATGCAGGCACTATTTCTTGCTGACAATAAGTTGCGATGCATCAAGCGTAAAATAAAACCGCACAAATCAAGCAAAGATTATGAAATTGTGGGATACATTTGTGACTAAAGAACTCACACGAAAATTTATATAGAAAGTACCAATTAATATATGTGCAAATGGCGAAGCGTCTAGATAAATGACAAGCGAACTGTCTCAGATGACAAGCCTTATAGGTGACTATCAATTCAGTTTCTTGTTGTCTGAATGTTCAATCCTTGAGGAATAAAGTCATACCTGTAGCTGATTATGCTGTATCATAAAGTGTTGATGTATTAGCGCTTACTGAAATGTGACTCGGAACTGACACTTATCAGCTCACCATAAATGAGTTTATTCCTGCAGGTTAAGAGTTTGATCATATTCTTCGTAAAAGTTATAGACCAGGTGGTAATTTTGAAGTTTACTCTACAAATCGGGACTGACTGTCACGGTGAGTAAGTCAGAGACAACGGAGAAGTATACCCATTTTGGAAACATGGACTGTGCCATAAATATAAAAAGGTACTGCTAAATTCTCTATTATAAATCGCCCCCCTCCTTCTAAACAAATTGACGTTAGAAACTCATTTTTCTTTGGTGAATGTTCTAAATACTTAGATAACATAGCAGTTATCCCATATAACGTCATAATAAATGGTGATTTAAATTTCCAGGTGGATATTAAGTCTGATGTTGAAGCTCGTAAGTTTTGCAGTATATTGGTTACACACGAATTGACTCGGCATCTCTACAGTGGAACGTACAAAAGAGGCCACACACTAGATTTGACAATCTTTATAGAATTGAGCTACATCATAGTAGGAGCTCAAGATGAAGAAGAAACCATATAGGAAGAGTCATCAACTGACGAAAGCATTGTCTATCGTGAAATTCGTATACTCCGTCGACGAATGAAGAATGTGACAACACTTGAAGATGAGTACCATTCTTCAGAAGAGATGTCATGTGAAGCATCTCAGTAATTTGTGGACCCACTCATTCAGAAGGCAGTCCTGTGGCTAACTAAATTCATTCGTACAACAATGCAGATGATGAGAACGAACCTACTACAAAGACATGGCTAATTCTTTCCTGTCGTACATACTGCCTAGCAGCAGAATCCTTTGTAGTCATGCTTCCTCACAGATCCATATTGTATTTGACCGTTATTTGGAGAACAGCACAAACATACCATTCATCAGAGAAGAGAACTGGTGGTATTAGGGACGATGTTCATCATGTTCATTTTGATTTAGAGATTCCCAAGGATTGGAGATTGTTCCTCAGCAGAAATGAGAATAAATCGAATTTGTTGGAGTGCTATTCCAATCTATTCTTTTCCTGTACAGTCCACGAACAAAATCATCACTTGTACCTTGGTGTAGGGCTTGGGTAGAAACCCCATGTTGTAGCGCATAGTGGATCCATTTCAACGTCATCAGACGAATGTCCTGTATTTCATTCAAACCATAATGAGGTCAATACCAGAATTATATTGCATGCAATACACGCGGCAGACCTGGGAGTAGCATCCATAGTTATCTGGAGTCGAGATATAGATTATTGACACTTCATTTGCATCACCTTCAAGATATACATGCATAGTTCTTCTGTTTTTCCACTGGCCACGAGGGAAAACACGCATCACTCAAGAGTTTTATACCAGTGCACATACTATATGACCAGTTGAAACCTAACTAGCTTGCAGTGATGATTCCCATGTACTGTATTAGTGATTGCGGTATGGTGAGTACGTTCCTTGGCCGTGGCAAGGGAACAAGATTACGATTAATTATGCAACAATCCGAATATTTTCAGGCCTTGGGATCTATGGGTTACCAGCTGGAAATAAGCAGACATCAGATGAAGGTGTGCATGGCATTCGTTTGTCAACAGAGCGAGTTCTTTAATGAAATTTTGGTGTAAAATGGCCAGGAGTCAAAGGAAAGTCCTGGTCGGCAAGAAACTACCACCAACTAAAGATAGTTTATCCCTACAATTGTTGCGCACATTCTACCAACTCATGATCTGGACACAAGCAAAAATTTCCTTCCAACATCTATCAGATGCAGTAAGTTATGGCTATGATATGGATGTCAACAACAAATTGCAGCTCAAGTTAATGAACTAAGGTGAGTCTGGCCGGGAGTTGTTGAACGAACTCATGTGGGTATGTACAGATAGCACGTGTAATGCCAAATGTCCCTGATTACTCAATGATCAACTGTCTTCACTAGCATGTACATCTATGGAAACTCTACCAATCGGTGATGACGTCGATTCCAAGGCATGGTGCACAAACCCACTCACCATATCAGCTTTAGCTATACATAGTGACACTGATGAAAGTGACAATGGTGAATTACGCGCAATGACTTGACTGAACGTGGAACTTTAACACTATGCTACGTATTTGTATTCTTTACCAGATATGCTTATGGCATTGATATTAAATCAAATGTTGCTTAAATAATGGTAATGTCATTACACTGGTGGCTATATGAATATAAACAAGAATAGTACACCTATATGTTTTTTTTAAATGTGATCCCTTTGACATATTAAATCACGTTCAAACGGTAATTCATATAATTGGTATATTGAGTTTCAATTATTTTACTATTTCAGTTTTGAAAACTACGCCATTTTCAGAGATAATAAGATGCACAATGGCTTAGTATTTCATGTTTAACTCAAAAGCCAATGGATTAAATTAGTAAATTCTCTGATGTTAGATTTTCAGAATCAGAACTATCATAATATGGTAAATTTATTTGACTAACCAAAAGTCATTTACAACGAAATCGATCTCCAGTATTACTTAATATTTATCACAAATATCCAATTGTATAAAAGCGGTTAAGGTAATATAGTGAATGGGTACAATCAACGGCAACTACTGTGCAAGAGGATTTTTGTTTTGAAATTATTTATTAGTGTTTCTGTTATAAAGAAATTAGCAAATATCCTATCTGGATTAACGGACATTAAACAATCTAATTTTTATATACATGTAACCGTGATGCAAATTTGCTAAATTATTAGTGACTACAAAAGCTAGTATTCGGTACAAAAAGGGTTAATAAAATATAAACTACATTTAAGTTTTTACTATTAACCATGGTATTGAAGCAAGGTGCAGCACTGCTAATAACTTAACATGCACATATTGTATGTTATATACAATCAACGTGTGGTTTTTGCGTTACATCAATGTAACTTTTTGATACTATGACTTAACTCAAAACTCATAACCCAATAACATCTTAGGAGGGCATCAGGCAGTTTCATAATCCTGAGTACAAGATCTTTCATTTGGTATATTGCACTGCTTCTTAATGTTTAGGTATGGGTTGCTCAAAAACAAGGCCAGTTCTCTCGGGTTTGCTGCAGTACTATTAATACAGTGTAGCGGAATAGCATTGACACTACTTCTACGACAACAACGAATTAATATCAGTTGTATCGTGACCATACGAAAATACCCAAAGTTAGACGAGAAAACCCTTCATAGGCCCCAGTATAGACGATACCCCAGAAGTACTATTATAATTGGTAACCCTCCTCAAAGATCTAGGTAATATGATACTTTATTCTAATTCAGAAGAGTCGGTCATATTTTAGTTTTAGTCTCGGCGCTGGTCTTACTTGTGGCACATGACCGAGGATGTAATTCGCAATGTGATTAAGTTTACCACAGCGAAGCTTTTTATTGAAGAATGAAACTTCCAACAGACGCCATCCAGTCCGTGACCAATTGCCTGAAGGTGGTGCCTTACCATTAGTATGAATGTACTAATTACTGACAAATTTGAACGACCTCATTTAGACTTAATTTGGCCATTAATGCTAGAAACTGATCGTAATTAATGATTTTCCATACATTTATTGGTGATAAATATTCTTTTAAGACACTGGATGAACAGATCCAACATTTATGAAGATCTTTATGAGTGTTAAATATTTTAGATTAGATGCGTTGGTGCTGAGTAGTCGATTTTGGTCACACCATGAGAATGCATTCTCAAGAACCAGTCGTGTTTTATGACCATTTGATGAGGTACAGACAATGGTATCTTTTAATTGCTGTGATGATGAAGTCTCCATCAATTTGCTGCATTGGGTGTTTTAATGTACGCGATCACGAAGTTTCGATCTCTAGTACGAAGCAATGTTAGTTAAAATTTAAAACAGTAAGGACGATACGAATAATGGGGGTTTGACCTTCGGTATTAAAGAACTAATACTTTATTTATACTAATACGTGATAGAAAACCCGCGAATACATCACACAATCACTATACAATGACAGGTCGTGTTGAATATTGAACAAAATCGATATTTTAATTGAATACAACACATTTGAATTGAATGCAAATGATATGAATTAATTGTTTCAAAGTATAATTCTGCTCTTTCCTACAACCCCCCTCTCTCTCTGTCTTTGAGTAAGAGATACCGTGTTTGTGTGTATGGGGAGGGGTGGATGTGTGAATGAGTGAGTGCGTGCATGCGTGCGTTCGTACGAAGCAATGTTAGTTAAAATTTAAAACAGTAAGGACGATACGAATAATGGGGGTTTGACCTTCGGTATTAAAGAACTAATACTTTAATTATACTAATACGTGATAGAAAACCCGCGAATACATCACACAATCACTATACAATGGAAGAACAAGGTACGTTCGTTAATTTTCTGTCTGATAACAAAGCCGGACCAGGATGTGGAATGTTGTTTGGAGATCCAAAGAAGTGTCCATTTGGATTGATTGTGATACACGAATGGTAAATGAAGTTATATCTCTGCAGCAATATAGTTGGTGAGTGAGTGAGTGAGTGATTGTGTGAGTGAGTGCTTGGGTGAGTGAGTGAGTGGTTCTGTTTAGCCGTGACGCTGGTTAGATCTTGTATATAACGTTAGAACCATATGTAACTCGATTGTTAAAGCTGTGATCTTGAAGTTCGCTGCGCAGTACTCTCTACAAGCACCGAGTGTATAATGTATAATATATTTTAACTGCCTAATGTTCACTAAACATAAACATTATATTTGTGTATAAATCTTTTATTTGCCCCATCCTACATATTCATCGTAATTTAGGTTTGTTTAAAGGGATAGACCCTCTATTGCCGATCCTTAATGTTGTATTGCATTATTTATTAGCAGTAGACCCCTGGACTATTGATCTGAGAGTCCCTGGGTTATAATTTATTTTCTGCACTCATACTAACACTTCTTTCATATATAAAAATATATATAATTTAACCGTCTGATGACATGTATATCACCCAGTAACATAATTTGATGTCGCCCAGAATGATATAATCTGCAGTAATCTTCACTGATCTTGAATGAGGAATTGTTCTAAATAAGCTGATACGACAAATTAGCACACATTTATCAGATAAACGACATTATATAACTACTAGAATAAAATAAGGTAGTTAAATAACAATTTCTTTCCAGGTCACAGAGTTTACTCGGAAGGTTTCACACACACACACACACGCGCGCGCGCGCGCACACACACACACAAACAAACAAACAAACACGCACGCACGCACGTACGCACGCACGCACGAGCGCTCGCGCTCACGCATGCACACATCACATCACACAGTCATAGTATTTACCTAGGATTGACTTTCTAGTCCAGTTATAATCCATTGTGCAGTATTACTACTGTTAGCTGTTTCCATGTGTATGCAGAGTGTACACAACATAAGTTTGTTTATTTATAAAAACAATGATACGACCTTGACCTTGCCGAATCTATATGGCATCAAATATCACTTGTATGTTAATGACACATAGCTGTCTACATCACTTAATTCTGAATAGTATTCAAAGTATTCCTCTTCATTTGAGAAGTTGAAACAATTCATTGCTGATGTTCTTGCTATGAGTGGCGCGAAGTCTTCTAAGCTTTATTGATAATTAACAAATATTGTTTATTTTACTTCATCACTTAATGTTCAATGTTTTTAAATATCAGGATTATATGATACTGCATCTCTCATTACCCTAATGGGTTTGTGTTGACAAAGTTAATATTTATATAAACATATGGAAAGTATGCGAAATTATCAACTAACCTCTTAAAATATCTACTCTCTAAACGTAATCTTGACCCAAGAAACATTCTTTATTGTTGTCCACGCCTTTGTTACATCTCATAGATTATTGCAATTCCCTGTTATATAACATATGTCATAATAACATCAGTGGGCTTCAAGAAAATCAGAATAGTGCAACTCGCATAGTGAGAATTACTCGAAAATATGATCATATAAGTCTCACCACCACCACAACCACCACTACAATTACTACCGCTATTGCGGCTGCTGCCCAGTACTACTACTTCTACAACAACAGCTACTACTACTACTGCAACTACTACTACTTCATATTTATTTCACTAGGTGGGGTATGAACTACCAAATAAAAAGAACGGGGCTATTATATCCAGAGATGGTAACTTGACTGTGCTAGTTCCTGATTATTATCGGGGGGAAGTATGTTAGAAATTAATGTTTGTGATTTGATATGATGACTTAATCAGAGATAATAGACACAACTAAGATTTTCTTTTAAAACAGCTAAAACCATTATAAGACGCATATGCTGAGAAAGACATTACTACGTTTAAATTACACGGAACTTTATTTTGGAATTATCAAATGAAGTATATTTGTGCAGTAATGCAGCTTAAAATTAATGTAATTTAACACATTACTCAGTTGGTTTGCTTTTCTCTAAATTATCTGCATTTCTAGTGAAGAAATAAAAATAAATATGATCCAGTATATTGTAGGTCTATTAGGTTGCAGATGACAGAGAAGAAGCAGGCCATTTGATGGCAGGACTAGATTGGTCTGGAGCTCTGTTAGATACATCAGCCGCAGCCGAGTTCTTGAAGCAGAAAGGCTGCAGTGAAGTTGGTGTGACGGGATTCTGTTTGGGTGGTGCCTTGTCGTTTGCTGCAGCCGTCAAGTGTCCACAGATTAAAGCTTCTGCCCCATTTTATGGTATCCCCAGTCCCGAAGTAGCCGATCTGAGCAAGATACAAATTCCGATACAAGCACATTTTGCTGAGAAGGATGAAATCATTGGGTTTTCGGCTCCCGTTGATTATGAGCCCCTGAGAGAGAAGCTGGTTGCTGCTGGAGTTAAGCTGGAGTTTTACACTTATAACGCCAGTCACGCTTTTACTAATCACGCAGGTCCAAATTATGATGCTGAAGCTACAAAGTTGTCCTTTAGTCGTGTCTATGCATTCATGAAAAAATATTTAAAATAAGTGTGGCAATCACATTAACATTAATTCAACGGATATAAGGAAGTATTGATTTCTGAGCATGATATTATTTGAAATGATTAAATCGTGTTTCGGCCCCATTTGCAAGTCTATGGATATCTCTTAGTTGCAGCATGCCATTATTAAATCAGTTAAATATTCTTATGTGTTGATATCCCTTAAAATACACGAAAGCCTACACCAACAAATTTGAAAAGTCGTGATTCGCATCAGTAAATGAGTGAGTTATTCAATTATCCTTGGCTTTGGTCTAACTTGAGATATATGGTGGAGTGGCGACGCAATAGGGAGAGTTTCCCTTAAACGCAAGTGTGAATCGGATTCGAACGGAGATAAGGAAATTTGCAAAACGTTCTCTGCATTTTCGCTATTTGCATCAAAGTGCTAAGAATAAGCGACGATATTATTGACATATCAAAACTACTGAACGTTTTCATGCACTCGAGATCAACATATAAATATAGATATATACAGATATATTATTATTGTTAGCATTAGAGGCCATATTTTTCACGAAGAAACATATTCAGCTTAAACGCTGAGGTATCATTTTATGCTAGAGCTTTCAACTTTAACAAAACAAGAACACAACAAATGGTATGTCAGTTATAACATCGTGTAAACTGTAAACATAATTGCACAGTGGAGCTTCTCAAAATCAGAATCATATCACGATAACAATAGTACTGCTGAATTAGTCCCCCTTCCAAAACAATTAAATTTGTTTAGGTTTATTTTTAACAAACTGTTGAACAATCGCGTAATATTGCCATTCGAACTTAAGGTTGGACTGTGCAAATTTTAACATCATAAAGCATACATATAGTAGGATATAATAATTTGTGGATGTACAACTGCTACTGTGTTGATAGTTAGACCCTATTTGTGTGTATATATGTGAACACCCTCGAAAAAGAGAATAGCCGCTACTAAAACAACAACAACTAATAATAATAATAATAATAATAATAATAATAATAATAATAATAATAATAATAATAACGTAGATTTAATATAGTGTATGTGCTAGCCAGAGCGAATCAAATAAAATGCTCAGTACATTGATGCCCCTACCCAGATAGCCAGTCTAAGGTGGGCAACCTGTGGCGATATGCGGCACCGGTGACAGAGGCTAGCCAGCGCTGGCCCACCTCTGGTTCGATTATAAATATCAATAACTGTCAATAAACCAGTCAGAGATCCAGTTAATGTTTTATTTCCTACATTGGCCAAATAGTTGGCCAAATTCTCCTTGGCCAAAATATCCTAGGTCAAAATGTCCGGACGAAAACGTCCGTTGGCCTAATCGTCCGTCAACCGAAAATAGCTGACGGGATGCGTGTGCAGCAAAAAAAACCTCATAACTTGAAAACAATAAATAATTTTTACTTGTAGCTATCCGGTAATAACAAGTAAAAAATTATACATTCAATTCTTATTCAAAATGGTATTGTATAATAATATCATCAAAATGCTGAAACATTACGTTATCCTTATTTTCAGTGATGCTGGAGATACAAACTCTTGCAGATGATTTAGATAATGACAGTGACACCTCCGAAGAGTTGTAGATAAATTAGATAAGTGTTATAGATAAATTGAATATTTGGATATGAATGTATTATTAGATGAAATTTGTTTTGATCTGTGTCTTTTGCAATACAATTTTTCTCGAAAATTAGCCACTGATAGCACACCAGTCGCTTGCCACCAGTGGGCCATCTGTGGCTTGCCACCAGTGGACCACCGGTAGGCTACCTGTGGCATGCTATCTGGATAATATCACGTTCTAAAACCTAATTAGAAATATGAAATGATCACATGATATACACAACCCCGGCTTTGACTCTTGAGTACAATATTTGAAGTTTTCACTAATTAACTAATCATGCAAAATACCCTTTTTAAATAAGTGCTATCCCGCTATAGATGCAACAGCAGGCATGGGGTAATCGTAATCCGTGATCGTAATCGATTGTAATCGATTACATGATCTCAAGTAATCGTAATCGCCATTTCCAAATGCAATGTAATCGTAATCTGTGATTTGATTGTGTAGTATAGCTCACAAGGAATGGTGCACGAGATGTTTGGTGGTGCACTTACCATGAACTTTACCATCTACTGTCACTCTAAGAAACTATTCCTAGATGGGATGGGCAGGTCTACCACCCTTGAACATGACTGGTTATTGTGCTATGCTATTATAAGCCAATATTTATGAAACATATATACTTTTGACTGTTTATGACTGGTTTTAGAATGTATTACATTATGATTGAAGGTTTCTTTATATTCTCCTTATATTCCCTTTGGCTGTATTGAAGCCACTTATGAAACTAACCATGTGTAACTATTATTTACAGTGAAGTTTATAAAATGAGTTAATAGAATCGGATTAGCAAATATTTCTTCATCTCTTGCCACAATTTGAGGATCATTAACAACTAAGTGAAGCCACTATCACTGCATGCATGGTCAGTCACAAATATACACCAGCACTAACCCAATATGGCAGTTTCTTGCTTGTCATCCAATTAATGAAAAGTTCTAATGAGGCCATAACTTATTTTATAATAATTTTAATTTTAATATTTGATGGTGATGCAAATGAAGGGTCGATACATCTATATCTGGATTCCAGATAACAATGGGTGCTACTCCGAGGTCTGCCGCGTATATGGCATGCAATATAATTCTGGTATCGGCCTAATTATGGTTTGAATGAAATAAAGGATATTCGTCTGATGACGTTGAATTGGGTTCACTATGCGCTACAACATGGGGTGTCTACCCAAGCCCTCCACCGAGTTACAAGTGAGGATTTTTTTCGTGGACTGCACTGGAAAGGAATAACTTGGAATAGCACTCCAACACATTCAATTAATTCTCATTTCTGTTGAGGAACAATCTCCAATCTTTGGGAATCTCTATATCAAAATGAACATGGTGAACATCATCCCTAATACCACCAGTTCTCTTCTCTGATGAATGGTATGTTTGTGCTGTTCTCCAAATAACGGTCAAATACAATATGGATCTGTGAGGAAGCATGACTACAAGGGATTCTGCTGCTAGGCAGTATGTACGACAAGAAAGAATTAGCCATGTCTTTGTAGTAGGTTCGTTCTCATCATCTGCATTGATGTACGAATGAATTTAGTTAGCCACAGGACTGCCTTCTGAATGAGTGGGTCCACAAATTACTGAGATGCTTCACATGACATCTCTTCTGAAGAATGGTACTCATCTTCAAGTGTTGTCACATTCTTCATTCGTCGACGGAGTATACGAATTTCACGATAGACAATGCTTTCGTCAGTTGATGACTGTTCCTATATGGTTTCTTCTTTATCTTGAGCATGTTGCGATTCTTGTTTCAGTACTTGTACTAACTCATTAGCCTTACGTTGTGCGTCACTGACTAAGATATTCCCTGAACAAACAAGATCAGAATTCCTAGGACGTGATATGCATGATGTTTCAGCCCATTATTGTTTTCAAGTGGTCCGATCTACTATAATTGTCAGAATATGCAATGTTATCATTAAAAGAAGCAAGAACTTGGAATTGCCTCCTGAATGATGATAGCAGAAATACCTCATTGTCAATCACAATTGTGTCCCAATGTTTATGAATTATTTGCTGACTTATTTCCTTACATACAGTGATCTGCTTTTCCCTCGCAAAGGCTTGTACAATGCATTTCGGATATACATAAGGTGGCTAACGCTTCTTCATATTTCTTCTTGTGACAAAGGGTGTCAGAAGGAACAAGGTTGGCATTTAGCACAGCAAGCAATGGTGTTGTTATCTCCCCATTACGCCGTTTTTTGGCTGCTTCAAGTACAGTTTCATACATATTAGTAGCATCATAACTAGATGCTGGTACAGATTCAACCAGTGACTTCTTATTGACACTGATATACCTGTGATTTGTAAAGCATCGTTCACTATATATAAAGCAGTTATTTGTGCAGTAAAAATTAGATATGTCACACTTTAATCGGGTATATACATTACATGCACTTTAACCTTGGTCTACATTAAAAGCAACCTTTTGTTTTGCACATTTTATGATACGATGACTACTACAGAAGGTGCTACGGCGACTCTGTGATACCTGATGGTTGTTGTACCTGATATAATATCAGCTCCATTAGTTACTAGAAGCTTAGTTGTGTCATTTTAATCAGCTCTGGCTGCTACAAATAAAGAAGCTACTTTACCAATATCTGGGCAAGGAGCTGGTCTATTTCTGATGAATGTTTTATCACAAAATATACATCGATTGGAATTAAAGACGTCAACCTTAGAACTCTTTGGAGCGCTGGATATACTAAATTCGCAATCCATATTAAGTTTCAACAAACTTCTGAAAATACATGAACATTATTTAGCTCATTCTGAATATTAAGTACTACCGAGTGAAACAGTCATGTAACGGTTAATATAAGTTACTACGCATCTAGTACACTATACGTGAAGCATAACACAGTAAGATCGATTTCCCAAACCAACCGAAGGCGAAGAAGTATTCACACAGATTTGATTCATATTTTCAAACATTAGACCTGACAACAAATAAATGTGTTCTTCGAGATAATCATGTCAATTACTGTAGGTCAACAAGGTCAATGGACACTATGTATCCATATCTTTATTCATTGTATAATGATACTAATTCCACAAACGCCAATTATTAAACATATCCAAATTAATATACAGTAGATTTGGAGCCTTTACCCCTTAAACATAATAAGTAACCATGGACATATTACAGGTAGTATTTGGGGAATCAAAAATGCTATTATACCCGGTGATTATTGTTTTCCTCGTGAAGAAATTGCTGAACTTGTCCGCCAGGAGTTCAGCAGAGGTAAAATATAGAAGATTTACATTTAAGTTACTTCCCATCAAGTTCTTAGTGAATTTGAAAAGTTTCTTTTTATCTTTTTACATTCCTTTAACTTCTCCCAGAAAAGACTTCTTACTTGAAATACATTTTAAACAACGGGACTGTTTGATGGTTACATGAGAAAATACATATCCTGAAATTGGTCATCATTACTATCTCTTAAAATTTACTCTTTTGACTATATGAACCATTACTCTAGCAATGCTTACATAAAACTACATAATATTCTATTTTATTGGGGATTCTTTTTAATGAAGTACACACATTGTTATTGACCAACTAAATTATTTTTGTATCCTTAAAAAAGAGAATTATTAATTAACGATGTGGTAGACAGAAGGAATGGGATTTGATATTTTTCTGTTTTATCCATAGCAATTTTAAATTTCAGTTATTTTATAATGTAATTCTTGTGTCCACAAAAAGAGCTGTTATTATATTTATTATTAATATTTTCATTTCTCTGTCAAATTATTTTATCATTTTCATCTAAGGTTAAACAATTATCTTAAGCCATGCTTTATTTATTTGTATGTTGTATTATTATAGTTACAGACATGATGATTTATCCCTACAATTTCCCGATACTGTAATTTCCAGAGACTAAATATGTCGACAAACTGAAGATTTTTAATTTGTTTTAAAGATTCACATGTTCAAGGTTACTTTAAGTTATAAATAATTGTTATAATAATTATTATCATTTAAATATCTTATTGGATTTTTACAAACATTTTTTTTGTGAGTTTCACTGTACAGCGCCGTTGAATGGCTCCAGCTAACATGGATGTTATTAATATATTATATATATATATATATATATATATATATATATATATATATATAAATTAATTATTAAATTAATTAAGGTGCCTCCGTGGTCTAACTGGTAGTGCGTCGGGTCACAGATCACTACAACATGAATTCGAATCTCGGCATATCTGAAGGGTGTTTAAATTTTTACTTCGATTCATTACCTTTGGAGGTCGGTCGTCCCATTTAGCCTACCATGTTCACAAAAGTGGCTGTTAAACATCAATCATCATCATCATTATATGAATCAATTAGTTATGTACTAGAATGACCTAGTTACTACCACTATCAGATCCGTACATATAACTAAAAATAAATATAACAACATATATTAGTCACAAAACTCTTCAAAATACACAACGTTTAATACACCATTCGGGTTATATCGATATCTAGGTCTACCCGTGGTAATTACCAGCACACCAGAACTATGACAATACTATATTTGAAGACATGGTTGGAGTAGAGTGAGTAATGGATGACATTCTCATATGGGGGCGGATTATAGAAGAACAGGAAGACAGGCTAATGGCCGTGCTTGATTGATCGGGCACGAGCAGAAAATGTGAAATTTAACAAGACAAAGTGCAAAATTAGATTATAAGGAGTGGATTATGTTGGTCATATTATCACAAATAAAGGTTAGAAAGCATCACCGACAAAGATTGCTGTAGTGCAGAAAATGCAACAACCACACAATAAAGGTGATGTACAACGGTTTCTAGGCCTAGTGACTCACCTAAGTAAGTTTATAGCAAACATGTCAGAAATATCGCTGCCTCTGAGAGAGCTACAAGTCAGTGATGTGGAATGGCATTGGGACAAACCACAGCAGAAAAGCTTTGAAGCATTGAAAAATGCAGTCACTAATTCACCGGTATTATGTTACTGTGACCCAGAAGAACAAATCAGAACTTCTGTGGAAGCTAGTTCCATGGGCCTCGGAGCTGTGTTATTTCAAGGCAATTGTCTATGTATCTAAGGCATTAACACACACGGAGAAGAACTATATGCCCAAATTGAAAGGAAATGTTAGCAATAGTATTTGGATGTACCAGATTTCACAAGCTGATATACAGACGTCACAATGTGATCATAGAATCAGACCACAAGCCGTTAGAAACGATATGGAAGAGAAATAAATTGCAGATGCACTAAGTCGTGCACACGTAACAGAAATTGGAGACCCGCTAGTCGATGAAGATCTGTCAGTGAACATGATAGACATAATTCCAATTTCATCACCCAAAATTGATATAATTCAACAGAAAACGTCAAAAGATCCAAAGTTGCAAACGTTAATGGATGTCATGAGGAAGGCTAGCCTGCGGAACGCAGACAAGTACCACCCTGTATATGTGGATACAGGAATACACACAAGGAAATATCAGCCTATGATGGAATACTATATCGTGGTGAGCGTATTGATATCGTTGTCGCCACTTTAAGATCAGAAATGCTAAATGTGCAAACGCCGAGCAAGAAATATGTTGTTTTGGCCAGGAATGGGATCAATATTTCAGCTATAGAAGATAAAGTATCCAAGTGTGCGACTTAGCCAAGAAGCACGCAATAAACAACCAAAAAACGCACTATTGCCCCATGATAGACCAGCTAGACCATGGAGCATTAAGTAGCAACGGATTTGTTCAAGTGGTACGGACATGACTATCTCTTGATGATGGATTATTATAGTAACTATACAGAAAAAAGCAAAGCTCGAATACACACTGAGTAAAACAGTGATTGGGCATATAAAATCTAACATGACTCGCTACAGCGTAGTAGATGTCCTTATATCTGACAACGGACCACAGTTAATAAGCCAGGAGTTCAAGAAATTTGCTAGGTAATACTAGTTCAAACCATAAAACATCGAGTCACATGTATGCCCAGAGTAATGGGTTAGCATGGTCTGGATCAGGCACGGGGTCAATTTAATTCCGGAATTGGAATTCACGGTAAATTCTAATTCCAATTCCGGAATTGATTATTTAAAAAAAGTGTAATTGGAATTGAGAAACTTTGAATTGGAATTGAATTTTTTTGAATTGGAATTGAAGTTTCCTACAAAGAATTAAATCCACAAATTAATTTACCATTTTTACAGCGTTAACACTAATATGTGGTGTTACCAATATTTTGGAAACAAAATTATCCAGAACTTTGGTTCGTTATATATATATATATATATATATATATAAGATACGCACACCGATTGTGGCACTCCAAGTGAACGTTTAACCAATTAAGTGGTCTGAATACCGTAGGCTCCACCCACAACACTGTGACACCACCACGTAGTATACCCGTAATCTATATAGAGATATATTTAGAAATTAATTAATTTTATCACCTCAAATCTGGAGTAAAAACTTGCCTCTCCTCTCCTAAAACTTTGACTACTATAGCCTATCTCCAGATCAAATTAACTGTTTTAATAACTATTAGAGATCGTTTGTAAACTTACCATATGTAAGTGGTTTAGTACTCAGCAGGGTTGTGAAAGTAAACACAGAATCTGACCCCTGCTGGGCGGAACTAAGCAAAAACATTCCTTTCAAGGCTGCTACTAGACAGTGGATAATAAACATATCTTTGATGATTAAAAAAAAAACTTTTACATGGGGAATCCACCCAATCCAGGGTTTCTGACGTCATGTCATAAACAGGTTTATGACATGATATTTTCATAAACTGTCAAAAGCATATTTTGATATTATATGGTAACAGAAAACTCCTGGGGATGGCCAGTAAATGACAGAAATGCAAGAAATAAACAGTTCATATGACAGGCTACCTTTGTATCTTTGAAATAAAGGAATTTTTAGCACATATGCTTTAATTGGGGTAAAAAATATTGATATTTATTTATTTTACTTCTGTGTAATAATAAAAGGTGTTTCTAAATCAGTAAATGCACTATGTTGTGTGCACGCGGCTGTGTGCGCATATGTGTGTGGTAGTTTAAGTTGTTATGACCATGTTCTCCTTTTGGGAGCAACGTCCTCCTTTGGGGAACAACATGCCCTCCTTTTAGAAAATTAGAAATGACCACCCTAATATAAATTTTATGCATTCAAGGGACGACTAGACAAGCACTGGGCTGTATGACCACTCAGACTGAAAGGTTTCAACTATTTATCAGATGAAGAGTGGAAATATATATAAAGTTCTTTTTAAAAAGTTTAAGGTTGAAACTGAAGCAATAATTAAGGCGGGCTTTAAAGGTTTTTTCGCAAGAAAATCCTAGACGTGCCCGATAAGGTTACAGTGAGTATGTTTTTGAAGTTGTTGGATCGGTCCGCTTCCCGTTTAAACTTCAAATGTTTTCAGAATGTATTTGTTCATATATCTATATATAAAAGGTATATATGTTCAATTTAATTTTTATTCACAAAAACTATCATTTTGCTAGATAACTGGCCAATTATACAGAATATTTAGAAATAAGAACGCGATATTTCGTTGCTACGTGGATGCTAAACGGGCAGGCATTCTTAAAACCATACCGGTTGCGAAACGGGCTGGTTGTCAAGATAATGTAACACTGCCATCTAGCGACCGTTGTTGTAATGCATATTCTCAGACCCGATTATCACCCACTAGATGGTTTTATATTTTATGCTTGATTGACTTCGTTTACCAAGGTATTTAATAATAATAATAATAAATTTATTTATTTAAGCGCCCTTATTAGAAGGAGCCTCTTCAAAGAGGCTGTAAAAATACTGAAATAGTATGTAATAAATATAAAATAATACCCCAAATAATGTTGTAAATATCCTAAAAATTCTAAAGACTAACTACTACTACTACTAGTCTATCTTGGCTATGACTCACGTCTATATCAACCCTCGTCGATCTCGGCCCATGTCTACATATTTTTACGCTTTCTAATTATCTGAGATCGCCGACCCCACCACGACGGGATAGTTCGGCGATATTTCGTGAACTATGTCAGTATGGGGCATAATGGTATGGGCCACATCGCCAAATACGGTGGATGATCCTTGACTTTGAGAATACTAAGTGGAGGGTACCCTGCATGGTGTTCCCCCCTGTGGAGTTGAAGGGATGCGCCTTCCATTTCATGCAGGCAAAAAAATTATCAGGGTTCAAACAGGGCTAAAAAGTAAGCCGGATTTCGAAAGCAGCATAATTACAGGTACCCCATGGCACTTCAAAGTGCTGTAACTCTGAAAATATTTGTTATTGAAGGATTATATATATATATATATATATATATATTCTACAGAACAGGTGAAACATAACAATGATGTGCGTAATATACCCATTGATGCACCTAATCCCCAACTTGAAAAACGCACAGGTGAGCCAAGATCGGCAACATCCAAAAATGTATTTACAATAAACACTTTAATGCAAAATGGGCCGAAATCAACATATATTGATGACACTCATGTCGATCTTTGCCCAGTTGATCTCAGCCCATTGACATAATTTTAAGGTTAACACGGCTTGGAATACATGGGTTGAGATCAATGTAATCCGAGGTCAACATGGGCCGAGATCGACAAGGACCGAGATTCACGTATAGAGTCTAAAGAAGTAGAACTATAAAGTATAACAAAGTATAAGTCAGCAAGAGAGATTTAAATGATAATTAGACCTCTATTATAATTTATATAGAATCTATCTAGGGTGGCCAGATGTCCAGTTTTGTGCTGGACTGTACAGGCTTTATAGCCGGTCATTTTCCATCCGGCGCCAACTTAAGCCGGACCTGTTTTGATCTTCACAATTTTATGTTGTAACAGGACCCTAATTTCTCAGATGAATGTCCAGCCAATATACAGAAAACACTTAGCCAACATAGAAGTCTTCTGTTCTGGGCTTTCTTTTTAATCTCTCTCCAACTGTAACCTCTCCTCTTTATGTCTGTCAGAAGATGGCAAGAAAAGGACAGAAATGCCAAAAATAAGGATTGTAATTTGAAATAAGGAAACTTTTAGCACATCTGCTTCAATTGGTTAAAAATAAATACTGATCGTCATTTATTTTACTTCTGTGTAGTAATAAAAGGTGTTTCTAAATGCACTATGTATATGTGCGCACTGCTCTGTGTGCACGTGTGTGGTAAGTTAGTAGCCTGTAATCATGTCTTCCTTTTGAGAACACCATGTCCTCCTTTTTAGAAAATTATAAATGGCCACCTTAAATCTATCTGTAAAAGAAATCTTAAATATTTGTTTTAGAATGGCATTAAAATTTTCAAGAGATGATGCATTTCTAATATCTGCCGGCAAATATATTTCACAAAGTGGCAGCTGCAACACTAAATGCACAATGACCATATGACTTAAGCAACAGGCACCTGCCATAGTATCTGACTTTATCATGGACACCAGTCCACACAGGTAGCCAGATGCCATGTCATTGGTCAATTTATAAGTTATTAGTAAATTACTGAAATTTACTGTCTAATGCTGTTATTGGTATCTTTATCGGTCACTGAGCTGCATGTCATTTAAAATTAGAAAATGGTTCACTAAATGCTATGAAAAGGTGGCTAAACAGTGCCGAAATAAGGCATATTTATTACACTCTTTCTATCAGTAGAAACACAACTTATGTATAACTTGCAGGATATACATAATAGAGTAACTATTGTATTGTAAAGTATTGTATTTGATGCATGAAATATTGCAAATAGATTTCCATACATTGCGTTAAGAACTAATGAAAAGATATTGACGCCAATTCTGTTTATGACTCATAAATTGTTTGGTGCTAGGAGAGGTGTCAGCATATCAGCAATTTATGTAAATAACAATATCGACCCATATGGAATCTTGCTATGTAAAAGTATAATCAGTTTTAGAACTCGTTTATATGATTCCGACAAGTTTGATAAAAGAACTCTTGTGTAGCCTATTTCATCATGTCAGTTCCTGTATTACCATAAAATGGAACCAAGTTTGTGACGGGTTATTTGTCGTTTTTGCCAGTATCATCCTGTACATGTATGTATATATATATATGTGCGTGTGTGTGTGTGCATGCATGTGTGTGTGTGTGTGTATGTTTTTTGTGTGTCTACATTGTATCATGTGTATGGAATGTATATTTAAGAAATAAAGACATATTATTTTATTATTATTAAGTTCTTCTAGTAACTTGGATAAGTACATGATTTTGTAAGAAAATCATCTTTATTACAATCTTTATAAAGAATAGAATTTATTAAAAATAATATTTTCTATATCAGGATATCAGAGTATGGAATTATGTCTGGAAGATATCTGTTTGTTTTCACTGTTAAGTGTCAGGTGGCTTGATGACGAGACGTGATAGCGTAGTTAGTTAGAGCGTAGGACTCGTAGCCGAACGTCACGGGTTCGAGGCTCTGTGAGCTGTAATGTTGTCATGTTGCGACTGGTTCACTCATCCATAAAAAAATGAGTACCTGACAGGATGCAATGGCTATGTGTTTGAGTAACGCTTTGCGCCTATAATGGCAGCATGCGTTGTATGCTCCCTTGGGAGTTGAGATCTGTGTTGGGTGGAAACAGGTCTGAGTCAGGGATAATAATATTATAAATAATATTGTAAAGCACCTTAGAGTAGCTGAATAGGGCGCTATATAAATATCACATATTACTATTATATTACAACCAGTATACTGTGATTTTTCTTGTTATTCGAGTTGTTCTTTACCTATTATTCAGATGAATTCATTGCAAAGTCCCATTCATATGTATCTGTTGATGTCAAGTAAAGATTATGTTCCATTGTATAATTCATCATGTACAGATTTTATAAGTATATAATACGTTTTGATAAAAAACGTAAATTTACTATTGACTCAATATATGGTATAATAAAACTTGAACATAACCATTTAATTTTTGCCTATCATGGTAGGTTGCTAAGTATTAATATTAAGTATGTGCTTACACTTGTACTGACAACAGTTGTATTGTTTTTCCTAGGTTTTGCCTGGTTATGATGTGCACCATTAAGGAGATATAGCGAGTGCTGTCTCATCGGTGTTCCAAACATGATGCTGACAGTTCAGGTCCGTTTTACAGAACATCAAGAAACTAATATCATCCAATCCAAGCTTTGCACAAAGTAGCAATGATTTCATAGCATTCAGCATATTTATTCTCGGCGGTCACGTAGCCCTCTGGTTTGAACTGTTCAACGTATTACCATTCTATTCGCGGCACTATCCGAAATACATCTGGTTCCACGCTGTCCTGGCGGTAACGCTTTACCTCCTCACCTTCATCAACTTGTATTATCTAATCAACACGCCGACATCGCCTAGGTACCTCGAACTGTGTGCCAAGAAGAAAGACGATTGGAAATATTGCATTCTATGTCAGGCATATGCACCACCGAGATCACATCACTGTAGAGTGTGTGGTACTTGTATATTGAAGAGGGACCATCACTGCTGGTTCGCCGGATGCTGTGTTGGTTATCAGAATTTTCGATACTATTATTGCATGGTTGCCACGATAACCATTGCAGCAATTTATGCCAACCTCTACCACGCCGAATACATTTTTGCAAATTTGGGTGGCTTTTCTTTAGGGACGATACTTTGCATTTTCCTGCCACACGTTGCTGGATTTTTTGGTTTCCTGTCTCTGTCCCAGTTCATCATAGCATTGATGGCATTTATTGCACTTCTCTGCATGATTATGTTCACCTGGCTGTTCGTGCTGCAGTGTATTCATCTCTATAATGGACAGACGGAGTACGAGAGACACAAAAATGATACGGATTATGATCTTGGCCTTCGGAAAAATCTCATTGATGGACTAGGAAAGAGATGGTATCTAGTGATGCTGTCTCCTTGGATCCGGTCAGATCTCTGTGGTGATGGAATGTGGTTTGAGACACGAGAGAAAACCAAATAATTTACAAGTTATTAAAAAAACACAAAAAATAGTTGTTTATGTTAGATGTTATTAATAATAAGGATACTATTTATACAAAATGCTTGCTAAATTACTTTTGTTACTTAGTTCGCTAATTAATGTTTTATTGTGACAGTTTGAATATTTACTTTTTTTATATATATATATATATATATGGAAACAAGTTTCATTTTAGACTATGTAGACTATTCTGTCATATTACTCTTCAAACATTTAGAAGATTTAAGACACTAGTCAAGAATTGTTTAGTTCTGTTTTTATTTTATTTTGATTGCTATTGCATTTTTGTTCCAAATGATGTTTAGAATAGATTTTGTATGATCTGAGTTGTCAGTATACACTCTAAAAACCTTTTAAGAAAGAATGCTCACTGCATATTATTGTTTTGTATGAAACTGAAGAGTATTAATTTTAGAATTGTTGTTGTGGTGTAGCAGATTTTGTTAGCAGGTGATTTCTAGTCAGTTATTGTACGTAATTTCATGTTTAGAAGTTAAAATGATGATGATTGATACTTGTTGCAGTTAATGTCTGCACGTAGTAATAAGTGTACGTAAATGTTTATTTTCAATCAGCTAATTACTTAGAATTTTGTCCCTCAACCTGAAGCAATTCTCTAATTGAAGCTGTGGTAGGCGAGTGCTGTAGGATTTTATTAGACACGTAGTACTATGTGAAATGTGTGCGATAATTATATTTATGACACTAAAATTGCTCATTTATTTATAATCAAGTGTTTATATAGGTTTGATTTCTAGTTGAAATATTTAGAGAGCTGTTTCACCCGAACAGAAAATCATTTCACTTCAACATCCATAAATGAATGTACCATTTGTAAGTGTTCTTGGTGATAACCAAGAAATTGGCTAGATTGTTTAATTTATATAACAATTTGGCTTAATAAATAGTTAACCTTTGATGGAGCTAATTATTTTGTTATATTGTTATGATAGAAAGCTTTGGGTCAGCTCTACAATCTTTTGTTGTTATTATATCACCTGAATTGAGAAATACGCAATGTTTATTTAAATAATCAGAAAGGTTCCTACCGAACTACAACAGCCATTTCATATTTTTTAAATGAGGTTTATGATAATAGTTTATTTGTATGGGTTATATTTATTGCATTATCGGAAACTGGTGCAGATTTCATGTTTGCCACGATCACGGAAGATAAGACTGATTCTGTAATCACCATAGTCCAATCAGCACGATCATTAGAGAAAACTATCTATAGATTTCTTTGTGCTTCCCATGGCCATGGAAACTATTTTCCAGGACAGAATTACCATTTTCCAGGACGAAGTATACAAGATCTAAAAGTAATAAATCAAGATACCTTTTCACAGGCAATATTATTTCCTAATGTTGTAAAATTCAAGGACATTTCCAGGACTTGGAAAGTTAAATTGTTTTTTTCCCGGTTTTCCAGGACTCGTGGGAACCCTGTTTCTTTCAGGAGATTAGTACGAGTTTCCATGTAACTATTCTGAAACTTCTGAATATGGCCCCATCCAGTAGTCATGCCAAATTAATTACATGTACTCTATCAATCATTTAGAGCTTTTACTCCTTCCAAAAAGGTGTATTCGTGTGCAACTTGACATTTTTCTAGATGTCCGAGTGCAAGTCTATATAAAAAATTTAAAAAGATAGATAGCTGATTCAAAAAACTTACTTGAATATATTAACCTCAATTTTCAAATTCTATGTATAATCCCCAAATATTTTAACCCTTGCATGGTGCTAAGACATCAATTATTCTATTCATTAGGCAGCACCATTTTCTTGTCATGACTATTATGAGTTTTCTTTTTATGAATATTGCGATCTCAAATAGATACCCATTTGAAGGGTTAAGTTTTTTTAAGAATACAGTAAATAAAATTTAATATGAAAATGTAACCTATGTTTAGCTAAATGCCACGCATAACCTGTAAATCACAGCCATGATTTCTTAATGAGACAGAGATCAACAGATTTTGGTGGAATGCAGTGAATTTATACAATAGACAACAATGAACAAATCTATACAGCAACAAAATTGTTTAATGCTAAAATAACCATTACACGGTGAAGACCAATTGGATGTGAATTAAACAACGAGGAAAAACTGATGTAAATGGAATATTGGTTGTTGAGGACAAAATCACCTGAACACTCACCAATTTATTGCACAATCTGTTTGCTTGGATCACAGCGAACTCCCCACAATACCGAAAGTATCTCATAACATGGTGAACACGATGCAGGCTACTTTTAGAAATGATAAATATTTGGATTTAGCAGCATATGGGTGGCCCCAATTCAACTGGCTAAATTAATAAAGTAAACAAATAACTGGTGTATTACTACATATTGCCAAGTCACAATTATTACATTAATTGTGTGCATGTGTAAGATATTTATTATGCTCAACAAGACACAGTCCAATCACATCAAACAGACAACAATATTTTAATGTCGATAATATTGATAAACAAAACAATTTTCATGAAACGTATATTATGTGCAGGACGAGGAATATATCTCTGGACCAAACAGTAATCACCTAATGGTTAACGTTTTAAGTTGTAAATAGTCAGCAGTTAACAACAGTTAGGTGAAGCCAAACAGATTATGTCAAAGATAGTGTTATCGCGTCAAATGTGCAAAGCTAATTGCCCATTAGAAAATCTGTTTATATAAGAACAAACCTGGTGTTCAAAACAGGTTCAGTTCAAATGTGCACAGATATTGTTCTATTAGGTAATCTATATATAAAGTACAAGATGTTAAGATCAACTGACAAATGAAGCTGAACATATGTGACATACAAAAGATGTTCAATCGAAATGTGCGAAGCTGTTGTTCTATTTAGTAATATGTATACAAAATACAAGATATTAATCTCAAATTGTAGATCAAACTGAATAAATCTATAGATTAAAGTTCTATAGACAAAACACCAAATCAAGGATGTCTCTTTAGTGCTTATATTCGCTAGCCATTATATAGGAAGAGCAAGGAATGGGTGCTTGTTGAAAAAGTATTGTAAAGCACACAATATTCAGCTAAGCAAAGCGAGAATATCCATTTTGGGCCATAAGTCCCTTACCCAGAACTAGATAAACAGTATAAAAATGAAATTCTATCAAACAAATTGAGTTGAACAAGTAACAAAATGTACATCTGACAAAGTGAGTATTTATTGCTTACTAAGTCTCACATTTAATAAAAATGTCGACTAAATTCATGTATAAAAAAATGTACCTAACAGAATGAAATGGAGTCTTCGAATAATTCGGCACTCACTGATCCATGAATGCACCTATTTGTATTACGGTTTCCCAAGAACTGTTCATCTATGAATAATTACTGTTTCAAGTTAAGAACACTAATGTTATGCTTCAACTGTTTTTGGTTTTAAAACAATTATGGAAAAGTTTTATAACATATCAACAACAGAGTTACTGTTTATCAAAAACTAGAAAACTACCGTCAAAATTAACAAGAAAGGAAATCGAAAGTCTTTACTCATGAACTAGGAGAAGTGAAATATGAATAGACCAGTCCAATATTGGATGTGTTGTAAACAACAGCATCGCCATTGACAACAGCATGGAAGATATCAAAGTTAAGAGATATTAAACAGTGTTAACCAGCAAAATTAACTTCATTAGGTGGCACAATTAATAAATGAACAGCACGTTCAAACACTGACTCTAACACATTTATGCCCTGTTTCTCACCATTCGGAAATCAAGAGGTAAATAATGGTTTAGTATGGTAATTAGAATTAGGACCCAATACATTACTCCTAATTAATATGCTATCTGGGGAAAATCACTTTGGTTAAACAAAACATAAATCTATCAAAGAAAAAACATTCTAAACAAGAAACTAGCAAATGATAACCTACTGACATTAACCACAAAAGAGAGACGAAGATAAAGAATTGTGGTGGGAGATGTTTCTGTAGGAAATACTGAAGCAATACTTCATTACGATATGTTGACAGACAGATAATGACGTTATCAGCACCTCTGGTCTTAATGGTCTTCATAACCAGGCATTGGAAACTTGCTGGCAAACGCCTCGACCCGTGTCTTCAATTCATTAATCTTGGAGACCATTTCTTGGTTTGTGATGACGTATTCCTTGAAACTCTTCATGTTGGCTGAAAAATAAACTCCAATCATGAGTACGGGATCATACGATGAAATTAATTAAACGAAATGAAACACGAATGCTAATTACTAGATGCAGGAGTGATATGTCGGCCTGGATTCTCAAGTTATATACTGCTTATTTTGTAGATAATTGGGACAATAATATGAGGAAATGTTTTGCACAGGCTACATCAAGCCTAATAATGAGATAAGCTTTTAAATAGTAAAACAGATACAAAAATACTAGACTCCTAAAAACTGATTTAACAAATTATTTAAATTACTAATTCTTAATTAGTTTTTATAATATGTAGAGGTTAAGTTGCTATGGACACTTTGATGGTAATAACCTGTCTGTCATTTTTTACACTATTAATTTTTTTGATGCTGTAAACCACCATGAAAAATCTTTCATGAATAATGCTATTAAATTATTAAATAATAAAAAATGACCTTTGTGTATATACCTAACCAAAAACAATTGACAATTAACATATAGATTTACCAAAGTTGATACTCAATATGTACCATGGTGCCTTACTACTTCATGAATTCAATAACTTTTACAATAATTGAATCTCTTCTATGAGTTTTCCAGTCTAAGATTAAAATAATTAGTGAGAATGGCACAGGTCAACAGGAAGGTTGTTGACCTTTACCGCAGGATATAATCCAATATATAAATATATAACAAAGTTAATATTAGTGGTGTACTTACTTGTCTGACTCTTTGCTTCCAAAGCGAGTTTCACTCCTTCATCGATGAAGTCTCCAACCTTTAAGAAATCCGCCTCCTTGAATTCTCTTGACGTCAGTGCAGGCGTACCTGACAATAGCAGATAAAGAGGAGATGTTAAGAAATAGTTAGCAAATAAAGGGATATTTTAAACTTAGGTGAAATCACAGTTAATAAACATAGCTATGGCGTATATTTACCAATCCTCAGACCACCAGGGTTTACGGCGCTCTTGTCACCGGGACAGGTGTTTTTGTTGAGTGAGATCTCGGCCAGTTCACAAACACGTTCAACACGAGCTCCGTCGATGCCCTTTGGCCTCAGGTCAACCAGGATCAGATGATTATCAGTGCCCCCTAGGGAATAATTGTATTTGATACAATAATGCACACTCATACACACACACACACACACACACAATTATTTATTCAATTTTACTTAATTGGTACCATGGATATCAAACAGTCAAAATGCAGATCTAATCTAGGATAATACATTATTAAGAACGCGATTTCACAAAGAAATCCTGGTAAATAACAGAAATATATTAGAAATTCATGAACAGAGTAAAATAAATCAAAGTAGCTGTGATACTGATTGTTCACCATGTACACTTCCATTTCACATCGCAGCCAATAAAATTGAGGAAGAAAGAAGGTCTTGCATTGCAACTAGTACTTTGAACAGAAATTAAACATGAGGACATGACTAATCATATGTTTAGCCAAGGATTGGTCACACCTAGGACACATGGTATAGGGGTGCCTCCTTAAAGAAATGATCTGATCAGCTGAAACACCCGCCAGATACAGGTAATACTAGGATTAGAACCTAGGATGTAGAGGTCTGCATTAAAGTGCTCTACCAATTATGCTATGGGATGTATGCAGTGCCATCTCCATTCGGGAAACTGAACACTGACATCCCCATCATATTATTGTAGAAATGACAAAAATCAGTCTCTTAATTAAGATATTTGTGCCTTTAAGACATCAAATCACATATTTTTCAGAAACTGTGATATCCTAATTCAGTCAATACTGAAAGACTGGCATTTCAATGCATAAAATAGAAGTGCTAAGGTGCCAGGGATTGACTAATTTTAATATAAGCTTTCTGAAAGGAGTACCATATCAGTTTGTTGAGTTCATCAAAATTGTGTAGATTATTATCAAATGCTTTCTTGCTACTATCAGCATTGTTTTCAAATATTGTCCAAGTAGCGAATCAGTTCTTTTCTGGATGTCAGCCATTATGCTGGCACTGATATCATATATACAGCTGGGAACATTTAAGCAAACTTTTAACGGTTTCAATCCCATACTTATGTTAAGATCATGATGAAAACACACACAGACACACCTGAGACAATTGTATACCCTTTCTCAAGTAAAAGTTTAGCCAAAGTTCGAGCATTTTTCACAACCTGGTTTTGGTAATCAATAAAGTCTGGAGACATCGCCTGAAATTGGACAAAAATATGTTCTGTTAGAAATAATAATACTTAATATGTTTCATAAAAAGTAAATCATAACAATAAATGGCTGCACTGCAATAATATGAAAGAGTGCGTTGTATTACTTGGCTTAAGAGAGACAATTGTGGTCTTTCTAAACAAGATTTATTGGCTCTAAATAAAAAGAATTTTTAAGTTAGGTTCCCAGATAGTAGGTTTTCTTAGGTGGGTGGTCATATATGATAAATTATACTATTATGACAGAGGATCTAAAAAACTGTCAAAGAAAAGAAACAAATGCTTTATAAGTTAAATTCTGTACACCTCAACCGGTTCATTTGTAATGGATAAATTATATTGCATATACTATACATCTTTCTGAATTTGCTTGTACTCATAGTAGAAAATAGTATGGCCCAGCCCCCCTCATGAATATACTAATTATAATTTTTTTAATTTCTGTAATTCATATAATTATATTTAACATGACCTCTGTAAGAACACTAAGCTCTATAGTGCTTTGGTTTATTGACATAAGATCATCAACTCACATTAATAAATCATATTTAATCAGTGAAAGTACCAAACATCAAGGTCTACTCAGTGAATGAATCAACACTGCAGGATCTGATAAGTATTATAATAATAATAATATTACTAATATATGACATTTATACAGTGCTCTATCCAGCTAGATAGCTGCTCTAAGGTGATTTATGGTATTATTATTCCTGATTCAGACCCGTTTCAATCCAGTCACACACCTCAACTCTCAAGGAAGCATAAAAGACATGCTGCCACTATAGGTGTAAAGCATTACTCAGAGACATAGCCGTCACATCCTGTCAGGTTTTCATTTCTGGCCGAGTGAACCATTCACCACATAACAGCATTGTAGCTCCAGAACCTCGAACCTGTGACCCTTCAGCTGCGGGTCCCACACTCAAACTAACCATGCCATCACGGCTTGACATAACCCTAAGCATAAAATACTTACAAATCAGTGTTCTGTCTGTGAAGATGCCATACTGAATAACCACTTTATTTCTTTATATTATTATGCTATGAATTTCATATTTATATGCTGAGGTAATTAATTTGAATTTATTTCATATTCTGTATGAATATCAATATTCATAAACTGACACAGGTTTGTTTCTGTACAAGACTAACATAGTTGTACCAGTGTTTCCATAATTACATGGGTCTCTAATAATGTTAACTTGTCGGGTACTTTATGTAGAGCTTCTAATTTCTTGGATAAATATATAAGTCAATTCTTTGTTCAATACATTCATTTTGAACTCCACAATCCATTGAACATCATAAAAGAAAAGTGACCATCAGTGTAGTGAGCTCCGGTGGCCTAGCGGTTAAGCACCTGACACTTGGTGCCAACGGTCACAGGTTCGAACCCCGTAAGAGGTCGAAACTTTTCCAGGGATTAATTTCTGGCTCACTACATCGTGGGTGGATGACCACGTTAAATGGCGCTGCCGTCTCCACTGAATTATTTAAAATAAAGGGGACGTTAAAAACCCTACAAGGACGTAAAACACTCTGACAGTGACCACCCTCAGGGTATTTCGGCTCCATATTCAGTGGTGGGGGAGGAGTTTCTCAACCACTCAAACATAGAGGCTGTGCTGATTATGCGACAGCCTGGGGATTCTCCCCAAACAACAAAACCAAAACCATGTAAGTTGTATAAATAAAATATAAGTTGTATAAATAAAATGTAAGTTGTATAAATAAAATGTAAGTTGTATAAATAAAATGTAAGTTGTATAAATAAAATGTAAGTTGTATAAATAAAATGTAAGTTGTATAAATAAAATGTAAGTTGTATAAATAAAATGTAAGTTGTATAAATAAAATGTAAGTTGTATAAATAAAATGTAAGTTGTATAAATAAAATGTAAGTTGTATAAATAAAATGTAAGTTGTATAAATAAAATGTAAGTTGTATAAATAAAATGTAAGTTGTATAAATAAAATGTAAGTTGTATAAATAAAATGTAAGTTGTATAAACAAAATGTAAGTTGTATAAATAAAATGTAAGTTGTATAAATAAAATGTAAGTTGTATAAATAAAATGTAAGTTGTATAAATAAAATGTAAGTTGTATAAATAAAATGTAAGTTGTATAAATAAAATGTAAGTTGTATAAATAAAATGTAAGTTGTATAAATAAAATATAAGTTGTATAAATAAAATATAAGTTGGATAAATAAAATATAAGCTGTATAAACTTGACCATATGTCTAAAAGAATTAACTTAGTTTACAATGACCTCTTTCAAAGCAACAGCCACTCCACCAATTATATTCTGATGAGGTCCTCCTTGGAGACATGGAAATACAGCAAAGTTGATCTTCTGCTCGAGGTCATATTTAACCTCGTTGCCCTTTTTGTCTGTACCCTTGACACCTTTTCTGTAGAAAATGAATCCTGACCTGGGAAGGAGTAAAGCGAACAATGTTAAATTGTTGACATACAAAACCATTTTGTACTGAAAATTTAAATATATATAGTTTTGGTGATTCTGGTACCGACTTTTTGGAATTAAAGAAAAAACATAGATTAAGTTTTATGTATTCATCCCTATACAAAAAATAGGTATATGTACTAACTATGCATTGTGGTGTGTTGAAGAAACTATTTACTCAAGTGTCAGAAATTGCATACTATAGAAATATTTGAACTACAGATCAATTAAACGAGTCACTCCAAGTCTAAGACTATGTACATGGTTCCCACAGCCAAGGAAATATTATTTTCCAGGACATAATTACCACTTTCCAGGATAAATTATACAAATTTAAAGGTAATAAATCAAGATATTGATCATTGACATTTTTATGGTCCAGCCTCCTCCTCCATATCAGCACTATTTTTCTTCTACAATTGAAGTTTTTTCTTCCAAAGGCATGATATTTATTCACTGTCTTTTGATATCTAAGTGGATTTTATCACAGGCAATTTTGTAAAATTCAAGGACATTTCCAGGACCTGTAAAATTAATTTGTTATTTTCCAGGTTTTCCAGGACACATGGGAACGCTGTATGTAATTTATTATTACAAGACATAATAATACATTGATCAGTTATAAGAGATCTTTGGATTCATATGAAAAAAAAAAAAAAATTACCAGATATATTTTCAAGTTGGAGGTAAACGTTTAACAAAAACAGACTCTCGAGTGTTTACAAATATTTGACAGATAACTCTTGTTAAATTTACTGGGTGTCTCCATGGCCTAACTAGTAGCATGATTGGCCACATACCTCTGGGACCTGGGTTCAAACCCCATTAGGGATATGTCTGACTGGTGTTTAATCACTTGTTTGTTTTTCATTACCTTTGGGGGTCACTTGGCCCATTTAGCCTGCCATTTGCCAAAAAAACAGCTGCAAAACAGCAACATTTACACTTAACAAACATATGCTACATTCTTCTCACTATATTAAATGTTGGCCAATAAGATCATGGCAAATGAATCACCCACAACTAAACTGATATAAAAATTAAGTCTAATAAATATATCCCATGTGGTAAAGTGGTGCCTCCAAGTGAACAATAAGTCAACTTTCTTCCCTTGCAATTTTCTGAACACCATAAAGCCAGACATTAAACAGTACCACTTTGGCCTGTCAACTAAACATTCAAATGTGTTTGCATCTGGCACTCAATAAACAACAGTACATGTTGTTTGGCAAGTCAAGTTCTGTCAACATTTTGACGAATAAGATGACTGGTATTTTACGGCCACCTTTGGGCACATGGTAGGCTAAATGAAATGAGCAACCTCCAATGGTAATGAAGTGAAGTCGAAGATGAAACACGCTTCAGATATGCGCATGCCGAGATTTAAACTCAGATGGTAGTAAGTTGTGGCTCAATACACCACCAACTAGACTGTGGAGGTGCCTCTTGACGAATAAGTTGCCTATTAATAACTGACTCATGTTAAATGAAACAATATAACTATTAAAAAATAATGAAATTTTAGGTACATCATGTGGATATCCTTGTAAGTTTAGGGTTTTAATTTCTAAACAGATCCAACACAATTAAGCTTATGGATATTGAAATCCCTCTCTACCATTTTTTCAGGCAGCCCCATTTGATTTTAACAATAATATGTTAAAATTATATTTCTCATGGAAACATACATCACACTGCAGATATTTTTCATTAATAAAATGTATATCCTGGCATGGCCTGGATTCTGTTATTCTAATATTAATTTAATCTTATTGTGTGTGTGTGTCTTTGTTTGTGTGATATTATAAAGTTCCCGGTTATTATTTCTCCTATGATGTTACAATTTGCAATGTATTGCAATCTGTGATATTTCTAAAGCAGTACCTTGCTCCACGCAATGTTTTATGGGTTGTCGAGGTGACGACATCGGCGTACTCAAATGGTGATGGAATGATACCAGCAGCGACGAGTCCAGATATATGCGCCATATCTGCCATTAAGTAAGCACCGGTAGCATCACAGATCTAGAACAACCGTTGATAATAAATGGAATGAAAACAACAATAGAAGAAATACTGATAGGAAAATTTTATTAAAGGGAATTAATTGTCTCATAAGATAAACAACATTTTGTTCATATAATTTGATATAATTTGTGGAGATGAATACGCAAGGACTTTATAATACATACTTGATGAACAATCAGTGTCTACAAATAAGGATGTGAATGTTGAACATAACGTAAACCATTGCCTCTTGGAAAAAACCCGAACAGACGCCTAATACCAACCTTTCTGAATCGAGCATAATCTAGTAATCTGGCATATGCGCTGCAACCAGCAATGATGAGACGAGGACGTAACAACTTGGCATTCTCCTCTAGTCTGTCATAGTCAATCAGGCCGGTTTTGGGCTGTAATTACCAAATGGATCATGCTTTAACTGACTCGATCCTTAGTATTAAGCAGCCTGGTTTCAGTAAACCATTGAGTGGGGATCATGACGTTGGGATGTTCATCATTCGGAATGAAGATATTAAATTTTCGTTCATTTTCCTGTAGGTTTACTGAAAATCCCAGGCAGATCATGGGTCCTCAGCATTGATAAACTGCCATAAAATAATTCCGATTATTTGTATCTTAATACAGAGCTATTATTTGCATTTTATCAACTACACACAGAATAAACACCCATGTCACGGCAGTTATGGCAGCTAACTCTGATAGGATTCCAGTCAATTTGAGTAAATGTGAAGCGTCATTTAGTTAGGCAAAATGGCAGCATGAAGTATTAGCCATGTTGTCCCAATTCATCATTCTAAATTGGACTTAAATAATTGCACCACGTCATCTACATGAAGAATCAACAAAATATTGATCGACGTTTCCTAAACAGTGTTATGCTGTGATTGTTCCTAAAATGGAGTAAATTTGTGAGGAAATGGCCCAGCAAAAAGGTGCCAAATGCCACCCCCTTCCAAGACTAAAGCATATTGCTCTCCATGGTCTAATTATAATATTGTCCATGACCTAGGAAGTTCAGACACTACTTTATAACAGAGCAAAGCTGTATCAAGTAACTTATACAAAACAACCACTAAAAGAGTAGACAGAGAGGTGTAGCCTCACACACACACACACACACACACACACACACACACACACCTGAATTTTATGAAAGTAAACCTTAAAATTACAAATACCGAATCACAAAGTATGTGACAGAAAATTGTATTATTTGTATTCAAAATATGGCGCAATACCAATTATTTCATGATTTTGCTATGCACACTTATCTGTTAATAACCAGAAAACATTTATAATCTGTTTTGAGAAGGCATCAAATAATTTGAACAGGGATCTACACAAATTAATACAGTAAGCAGCATAATTATTAAACAAAATTTATCCCAGCATTAAAACCACCAAATAATTTAGTACAAAAATCATTGGACACAAATATTTAATCTGATTGCCAACCTATTAAATGACAGAAACCACATCTACTCACATTCAGCTTGTACGGCATTGACTCAAAAAATATCGCACTGCCTGATATCCTTTTCACATCAGTCATGAATCCATGAGTTAGACTGAAACAAGAAAATGTGCACTGATACCAAACAATCTCATTCGACATGCAAACAACAAACTGTTTATTTCTTCAAACTGTCATGTAACTGTTGCCATGGCAACGAACACTCACTGTCCACCATCGGGTAAATCCAGACCCATGATTCTGTCGTGTGGCTTCAGAAGAGCGGTGTACACCTCGAAGTTGGCTGGCGAGCCGGAATATGGCTGCACGTTTACGCCCCATTTTTCCGGGTCAAGTTTGAACAACTCCAATGCTCTCTTCTGACAAAGTGATTCAAGGTCGTCCACAAATTTCGTTCCGCCATAATACCTGGAACAGAGAACCTGGATATCATACTATAACCAAAACTGAAATATCCAAATATGTTGTTCCTTTCCTGTTACTACGAAAGGCTTGGTTTGTAAAAATAAAAATATTTCATAAGATCAATGCAGCAAATAAAAATAATTTTCACATTTTTTCATTTGATATAACAAAGCAGATAACTGCTATTACCATTATATCAAAAACCATTAAAGTTTTATTATTATCAATAAGACTTAATTAACATTATGGGTTTTCATACAATTTTGGTGATTATAAGAAAGATTGTACATAATCTACTATTATTATTATTATCTAAATATTCAAGTGATGAGTATTTAGGATGAGTTAAATTCAATTATTTTGGTTCCATAATCACCCCCGACTCTATACTTCGGCAATGTATAATCTCACCAACTGACCAATCATTAACATGAAATCAACCACTAGATCCCAGAAGGGTCTCCCATCTCATTGCAAAGCTTCTGTATGCTGACTTATCACAAGACACTTTTGTGCACATGGAAGGCTAAATGGGTAATGAAGAGAAGTCAAAGATGAAACGCCCTTTCAATATGCTCACGCTGAGATTTGAACACAGGTGGTAGTGATCCGTCGTCAAACACGCTACCACTAGACCATGGAGGCACCCCTAAAATCACAAGGAGCTACAACAGGGGAAATCTTTAAGGAAAGGTTAATGCACCATAATACTTCAATCTATAGCCATCATAAAAATATTAACATGTTTAGGAGGATTTGTAGGACAGATTGATAAATGACCCACAGTTTTACTAAGTTTTTAGTAAATTTAACAGAGTGTTAGTGGGTATACCACATTCCTTAGCCGTCACAACCGTTGATATGATTTTTTTTATTTACATCACTTATTGACTACAGCCTGATATCAAGTGACACAGTGATTTGTGTAGCCTCTGGACTAGTCATACCTGAGACATACGATGATGATTGATGTTTTACAGCTACCACTTTTGTGCACTTGGTGGGCTAAATGGGCCGAGCGACCTCCAAAGGTAATGAAGCAAAGTCAAAGAGATGAAACACACTTCAGATAAGTCAACGCCGAGGTTTGAACTCAGGTGGTAGTGATTTCTGATCCAACACATTACCAGTCAGAGGGGGGCACCATTTACCTGAGACATACAGCTGAGAGGTGACATCCTCAGATTTAAAATTTAAAAAAAAACCACATAAGGCTGACTCTTTGACCCCAAGATCATTTGTCATGCAACATATTACCAACTATGCCATCATGATTGGTGCCCAAACAGACAAACGGAGACAAAGCTTAGCATGACAACGATCACATCTGGTGATGGCTGCCATACCAATTATTAAGCTGGCCTTGAACTTGATCAAGATAAACATCTGTCAGTTTGTACGGAGCACTTACACGAACCCATTTACAATGGGAATATAATTATAGGTTTTCCGATCACTGATTGAAGGCAGTCTATTTGTTTATAATTAGGGTCGAATTAAAATTGAAATTTTGAAAGTCCCGACACCAAAACTGAACATTCTCTTGTCTGGAGATTTTAATCATAACTATAATTGACAATAACAATCGCCAAAATTATTGAAATACAATTCTATTACATATTACTTGTTAATGAGGTGATATAAAACTAGCACATATCACACCAAATGCTATTCGTGAAATGTTGTTGCTTTATGGTCACTTCCATGTACACAGGAGGCTAAGTGTACTAAGCAATCCTCAATGATGATGAGGTAAAAAAAGGCTGGGCACCCTTCATGTATATAGATAGGCCAGGATTTGAACCCAGGTGCCAAACAAAATAGGTAACTCGCAAACAAGAGGACGAGTTTCAGCAGTGAATACATTCATCAACTCTTTATAGCAGCTACAAATATCACAGCCACGTTCGTGTACTCACCGGCTTCCTGGATAGCCCTCGGAATACTTGTTTGTTAGGCATGATCCGACTGCCTCGAGAACAGCTATACTAACAAAGTTCTTTAAAAAGGAGAATAAAAGAGAAAAGACATGGTTACTAAAACCTGCATTGATTATATACACTATAGCAGACTGGTAGTCATAGATTCGAACACAGGTGGTAGTCCAACACTCTACCACGGAGGGGCCCCCCACTGAATGTATTTAAAAATGAACAGCATCATGTAAGAGTGAAGGTATATAATACTATATATCCAGTCTTTTCAATAGCAGCCAACATCCGACACTATATGTCGTCTATTTGACAGTCTCTCATCATCTATTTTATCGGTAAGAAACTAGTCGGTTACTTTGATTTTGACCAAAAAGTGGCCTAGAATGCACCAAATACTCCATTTCCCCCAACTTTTTTATGGGAGACACTACCTCCCTCCCTTTGCAATGGAGAAAGGCCACTGCTGTGTTAGCGTGACTCCCACTACCCCACATTACTACAGATTATGATAATAGATCAAACAAGATGTTTCCTAAAAGGTTTATGCTTTTTCTAACTACTGAACAATAACCAACATTTCATGGATGTATAAAACAAACTAATTTCTTAATTATGTTAGTAATGTTTTGTACATGTGTGTGTGTGTGTGTGTGTGTGTGTGTGTTACCTCAGGTGCAATCAGTTCCAGGCCATTGACTTGTCTCTCTTTCTCGGCCTTGATAATAGCTTTCACTTCGGGATCAAATTCAGACAAAGGAATCTTTCCCGTATGTACTGCTCTATATGCCACAGACACTGTCCTGGCCAGGGACTGGACTCGAAGCTGAAATAAAACAGGAGTCAGATTAGAGAATTAATGTTTAAAAAAATACACAAAAACACAAGATGCTAATGAACATGAGCTGATTAACACAGAAAAATTCTTGTTTTGTGACCTTATTCCAGCACAAGAAACACTTCTATAACACAACAATTAACACACTGTTACGAATATCTCTAGATTAAGGATCCAATTTTTAAATCGAGTGAAGTAACTTGTGTCTGTGTGATGTTTCCGTAGGGAATTGTTGCCCGATGGCCATAAGTCACATGACCAGAGCCGAGGACATAAATCCAGCATTGTGCCATCTTCAATTAACCACAGAGTATACTATAAGATCCCCAGCTGTTAATTATACATGAACTCAAATCTAGATCTCAATGGTCCCCCCTAGTTTATAATACGAATTGCCCCAGTTCTGTTACATAAAAACGTATCCAGAATATCGGAATCTAACATCTATCCCTGTTTAAAACTAGATCCGAAAAAAAAAGTTATTGTACAATAACAAAATGTTACAAGTTACTGTACAATAACAAACTGTTTCAAGTTACTGTACAATACAAACTGTTTCAAGTTACTGTACAAAACCAAACTGTTTCAAGTTACTGTACAAAAACCAAACTGTTTCAAGTTACAGTACAATAACAAACTGTTACAAGTTACTGTACAATAACAAACTGTTTCAAGTTACTGTACAATAACAAACTGTTACAAGTTACTGTACAATAAAAAAACTGTTACAAGTTACTGTACAATAACAAAATGTTACAAGTTATTGAAAATAACAGTAATGTAAAATTTTGCTAACCAGGCTGTTTCTATTATGAAATGCAAAAAATTTGTTACAATTTCTGTTTAATGGGTTAAAATTCCACAATAACAAACTGTTACAAGTTACCGTACAATAACAAACTGTTACAAGTTACAGTACAATAACAAACTGCTACAAGCTACTGTACAATACCAAACTGCTACAAGCTACTGTACAATAATGAACTGTTACAAGTTACTGTACAATAACAAACTGTTACAAGTTACTGTATAATAACAAACTGTTACAAGTTACTGTATAACAGTAATAACAATGCTAACCAGGCGGTTTCTATGATGAATGCACCACTTAGTGGAAGTCTGTTTGTGGGTCACATTCCACAACTCTCACTACAAGATTTGGTAATGTTTTGTTATTAACGCACAATTACCAAACACTGTTAATTAGAGGTTGTTGGATAGAAGCGTTCTCTTTGGAAATCCTGATGTCAGAAGGAGGGCACACAGACTGGATCCCAAGTTGTCGAGTTTAAAAAAGAAATAAAATGCTATATTTGACTAATTAGTACAGATTTAGTAGACATGGTTCACTTTCTGTACAGCGTTTGGCATTTCATATATTTTAAGCCAGTCCTCTCATTTAAAGATAATTTTTCAAGAGACTTCTTCCCCATGAAGACCTGTCAACATGTGATTTTCATTACATACAAAGTGTGCTTTCACAATATGTTATCTTTTAATTGTACCACATAATATTTAGCACCATTAAATACAGGTGAAATAATAAAATGTGTTAATCAGTCAGCTGCTGGACAAATGAACAATCATTCATCAACCATCCCTGGGTGATGACTGGTGTTTTACGTCCGCTTTTCTGCACATGGTAGGCTTAACGGGCCGAGAGCTCTCCAAAGGTAATGAAGTGAAGTTGAAATAACCTTCAGCCAAGATTCGAACTCAGGTGGTAATGATCTATGATCCAACATGCTAGTGTTAGACCATGGAGGTACCCCATTATTCAGCTCAGAATTGATTGAAATCATTCAGCTTTGGTGCTAGTCACACACCATGGAACAATTATGACTGAGGGACAACTCTCTAAGGAAGCAAATACCACAAGCACACATATGAGCCGAATTCGAATCCACAACCTGGAGGTGTGCAGTGCAGGGCTCTAACCAGTGCAGCATCAGAGATGGCCATAATTCAGCTCATAAAAATCACGGTATGACATTTGCCATAAATGGCTTCTTTGGTGCAGTTTGGCTTGAAAAAAAAATAACTGAATAGAATTGGAACTGATGAAAGATAACTGAATAGTGATCGACTTCATGATTGATGATAAAAAGAAAGAAGCTTAACACTAAGGCCGAATTCTGACTGTGCCTCGAATTACAGTAAAACCTGTTTTGTGAGACTACTCTTGGATCAACATCAAACATGTAATTACAGTTGGCAGCTCGGTTATGTGTGCTGGTACAAGCATCAAGAATGAAACCATAGATCATTCCAGGGGGAGTGTTGCAAAATGAAATTGCAATAAACATCACACTGCAAGATGGTAAAAAGTAGTAGTAAAAAAAAGAATTGGAATTGATAAATTTTATGTGGAATTGACCGCATGTCTGCCATCAAATACTGTTACTAAGTTCAGAATGGAGAAGCTAGCATAGTGACGAATCACCATAATTCAACATTTCAAGAGTATATCACTATATGTATCTATCAATGGCAGTGAATCAGAATATTTACTAAAACTATTGTCATTTAGGAAGCCAACCTGAAAATTTAGGTCATCTAGTCAGTTACTATTATGTGTTTTAGCCATTTAGTACGGTAGCCTTAATCAAGTTAATGTTGTGTTAATGAGTTGAATTGTTTAGTCTTTAGAGCTCAGGTCATAGCTGGTAAAAAAGACCTGTATCATTTATAACTTTATTAGTTAAACTTTAAAATAATGTATATAAATATACTTCTGAGTATATATATATATATGTGTGTGTGGATAATTGCATATGTACATGTATCGATTGCTGCAGCTAAGAGTGCAAAGTGCCTTTTATTTTTAACTATTGGAGTCCTATGGCACTGATAACAGTACCTCAGCAAAAAGAATTCATTGGCTCTTAGTCCTCAGCCTAGTCATCTTTATGGATAAGATGACCCTGCTGCCCAGAAAAACAAATTCCACAAACACAGCTATCACCCAGTTGTGAACCAACAACCTCGAGATTTGCAATACAGTATACTAACCACTGCACCATTGGAAGCTCGCCCACTTGATCCACAGGAAATACTGCAAGGGATTATTAGTACATCATACACGTATTTCATCTTTTGCAGACATAAATCTGTTTTTAAAATCTGACATTTTATTTTGTATAAATAATATCAATCGTTCAACATTTCTCACTGTTTGAGATTCCTGAAGTAAGCATCCCACAAACACAGGAGTTATGAACCCACAACCCACATTTTTGATACATCAACATCCAGCTATCATGCAGAGCACAATTCAATGACTGTTGTTAGTATGAGAGCTTTATTAACTTAAGCCAATACTATTATGTGAAACCTTACTGTTTACACCAGATTATTACCAGATGGTACGTTAAACAAACTACCTGAAACCTCCACAGATAATGAGGTAAAATCAACATATCATTACTATAATTATTAATTTAGCCGCAGCTAGAAAAATCGAATAAATAACATAGCTGTGTTTTTAAAATGAAATGAATCACACATATATGATATAGTATAAATATTTATATGGTATTGATCAGTATTTTCTTGCATTAATAAGATATAATTATCTTGATCACCTGTTTGATCATGAAAACAAATAGATAAACTGTACAATTGAATGTACATCAGGTATACCAATAGATGCTAAACCTGTTGGATTTACTATATAGGTCGCCAGCCTTTATACAGAATATACATACTCCCAATTTTTTTACATTGGGAATGAAAGATGACTATAGGCAATTGGAGGTACTAAAGAGAGATGGTATATTAATATTATTATCATAGGTGGTCGTAAGATACAGAGTTAACTGTATACAACATTAAGTCAACCCCACACAAGATGATATAACACAGATAAATTACACTGTTGATGGCTTGACAGAGATGAAAAGATGTGACTATTGTCGGAGAAGACTGTTCACAACAAACAGAGCATGTATATACAACAAGAAAAAACCTGGACAAGGTAAGCCAGACAGCACATTCAATGAGAAGATGCGGGGCAAGTTAAGTCTCAGACACACAAATCTGTAATGGTTATAGATGAAGAAGTCAGCATCCAATTAAATCTTCATGGGTCTAGACAGAAACATCATTTATAGACCATGAGTAGGTTCCCAGTGAGGCAAAGCCGAGGACCAGTGAGCTCTGTCAGCCACCGAAGAGGTAATAACAGTACTTTCAGAGCCGAGCATTATGTTCACACGAATGCAGTGAAGCATTTGATCTGAATTTAAATAAGGATACGAAAGAAACAGGTTTCAAGCATGTGTGCCGCCTCGTCGACCGAATTCTAGGAGGTCAAATCTTTCTGTAAAGAAACGGTACATGAAAATCGGTCAAAGATGGCAATTTTTTAACCCGAGTCCTGTAATAAAATTCCCTACCAGAACCTTGCAGATCTGGATGAACATGAAAAGGCTATACCAACTATTAACTAGAGAAAAATTCCGAATCCACAAAAAATGGCATTCCTGTGAAATGGAGCAAGCCATTGTTGATCCTCTGACCACTAAAAACATGACAACAGCATCCATGGTGATCATGCTTTGATCCAATTCTTCCTTTGTGATTGGACAAGTATGACACACACCATAACAAACAACTTGATATACCACTCAGCCATGGAGAAGTGTCCCGTGGAGTGTTGAGCCTCATCCTATATCTACAGTTATCACCAGTGAGTGTATACCTCAATGAGGTTATTTCTGAACACAGTTAGTTACTCAGTCATTATCAATGGCTGTCTTCCTAAACTCAACAGCAGACAACTGCCCATATAAAACTCCAAATCGGATTACCCTCTTCTAAGCAATGATAACTTCGAGTTTTATTATTTTCAATTTGATAATTAATGTGCTTCTCTCCCACCTGGAACATACTTTTGGATGGTTAGGTAATGAGAATGGTTTTAGCCTTCAAAGTCTGAATCTCTGCATGGTCATCCAGCAGCATGTGGTCCCAGACGAAAAAAGGGAGATTTTCTGACCAGATTCAAAATATTCCACAATCAACCTGGTTATTTATCGCAAGAAGACAAAGGCAGAGTGACGTGTGTAGCATCACACATCATGTTTATATTTGGGTCACCTGCTAGCCAAAAAATTCCATCAGCCAAGAAAGCTTACATATTCTCAGACGTTTATTTCCACCAAACAATCCACCGAATATATCATTATATGGTTCTTTTCGGGGGTTTTTATGCAAACCATCTCATGTCAAATAAAGCCAAAACCAGATAGTGACACAGCAGATATTACTGTAGCCTACTGAGAATGGTTGTTACTTATTTAAAATTAAACTCCATGACATATGAGTGTAATTAGAGGAACAAAGTAAGAATAATTAAACAGGAAAGATAATTGACTTAGAAGTGTGTTTTTCACAGAACTATCAACATTTATGTCAGACCAGTAACTGGCAAACATGCAAATCTAGATAAAATGGGTTACATATATTAATGACACCATTACATGTATGAGATTTTGTCCTTAATGATAGGTTGAGTTTTTTTGGCTGTTTCCTACTTGCATAAGGAGTGCTGTTAATGTTATATAAATTTAAATAAAAATACTGCAAAACCAAGGACTTTTTTCAGTTCATCATCAAATTAATTGACCACAGATTAAGGAACTGACGTCAAATTCAAACCCTGGCCCTATTTATAACACTGATCCCAGAGATAATGACTGTTTGTGGTGTTATGTCTGATGAGTGATGGTCTATGTTATTCTGGCAAGTGACAAGATTCTGTTTACGAGTTGACGTTCCATCTTTGAACACATCTGATTGATTTTAAATACTAGTAAGCTAAAATCGGACTTCATAACAAAACCATTTACACCGTAATTATATTAATTTTAATGGATAAGACTATATAACATGAAATATACATAAAAACAGGCAAATGAACTCGACCCCATTCCAATATATACACGCTAATAATAGTAATATCCAGGTTAAACAGTTTAGTGTTATAGATCATATTGTCACATTACAATAGGGCTCAGATATTGATCAAACTTGTGTACGTTTACATAAACACACATACTTGTAATATTTGTGAATTGCCTGACAGCCATAAAAATATTAAGATATGTGAGCTATTTATATTTCTGGAGTGCCACATCCATAGAAATATTAAGATATGTGCGTCATATATCCTAAACTGCGTTAATATAATGGATATAAAACCAAACCCGAAGATGATAAATATCGAACAGTGCTGTCCATATTTATTTAATCATCCACAAAAGAACATAAACAGCTCGAGTTATTCGGTTAGATATGACAAGTCACAATCGAGGCACAAATATAACCTGGAATCGTTCATTCAAACGTAGCAAAAGAGAGTTTTGCCCTGAAAATGACAAAAGCCAAGGCTTCTGCTGGTATTTGACTGTAATTAAGTCATATCCAATATCTATCACAGAGGGGTTAATACGGCTCACAGATAATCTGTGAGGCTTATTAACCCCTCTAATATTTCACTACAAATTAAATGAATGCATCTCTGGCTTAATCAGAGGATTCTTGGAAATTTCCATTTTCGGAAAACAGGATATACATACACAAACTGAATGCAGACCAACAGGATTGCTACGATTTGAACTAACCCAGGTCACCAAAATCAGAATTCATTGCTGCCAATGTGTCACAAAGAATGCGCAAGTTTCTTTAGACATCATGTACCCGAACAGAAAGCAGGAACTGTAGTCAATGAGTATAACCAAAGTATGAGCATTGAATGTTTGCGAATCCTTCATAATACCCCTAAGTGATCAGTAAATAATTCTAAGGACTAATTTTAACAAGTACATTAATAAGATGAACAACTCATTGCATCAGCATGTCGAGCTGACTTAACAACCATGTCTAGACCATCCACTATCTAAAAATAATTTTAATTGACTACGGTAGACGATGCCTTTGTTATATCTCGTATAAACTTCATGCCACAGGCTGATGATTGTCATAGTTAATATTTGTTTTCTTCTATAAAAACAGACATATTGGGTATTATTATACAGAATTTTGGAATGGCTCCTATCAATAAAATCCTTTTTATTACATCTGCATTATTATTATTACTACAGCAACACTCGAATCATTCCAGTGTTACTGTAATAATAATAATGATTTAAATAAATAAATCAATTATTTAAATCGTGGCTTTTTCCCTAGCCTGCTGGAATGTGATATAATAATATATTATGCCCTGAATCAATCTATTCACAGTATAAGAGTGTTGTATTGTAGGCCACTTAACATGGAGCTGGTGAATTAGTACTCCCACTGGCTGGCGCCAACATAATTAGAACAGAACAACTGAAGTTTAAATTTTTTACATCTACCTTAAATTTGTATAGTACTATTAATAGCATGTATACAGATTTACATTTATATAGACGTATGTCATAAGAACCCTTACCTCATCCCTACTATAAAATTTTATAAGTCTATCAATAATTCCTCATTGATAGAACCCTAGATGTTATACACCATCTGACAAACGAAACCCTTAGTAATCTTGTAACTCTGACCCAGATTTTTATCCCAATTGCTACAACTAGATCCTCTTTCTTCTGACCGGCAAGGGACACCTATGTGATCTAGTTGGTTGCACGTTGGACCACAGATCACTACTACCTGAGTTTGAATCTTGCCTTGGCCATATAGGAAGGGTGTTTCATCTTTGACTTCGCTTCATTACCTTTGGAGGTCACTTAGCTCCATTAGCCTACCATGCACACAAAGGTGGCCGTAAAACATTAATCATCATCATCTTCTGACCGGCAATAGTGACTCATATTAACACATCTGTTCAGCAATTATCACCACTTCTACTGAAGCCATGACCACTCTGGCTTCTAGCCTGTGAGCCGCATAAAAATAACTTTTGATTGGTGATGTTTCAGTGTGAAGACAGATGCCAGCTTGGACAATATTTGGACTAGAATGGACTTCGATGGATGGTCTGCATGAGGCAGATGGGTGCTGGCCAGGACACTATTATTTGTACTAGAGTGTACTCACAGAAGGAGTGCACCCATGAACACAAATGTCTGATATTGCATTTCACCATAATATCCCATTGACACTACACAAGAGTAGATAAATCAACCAGACTAGTCCTTGGTTTGGATAAAAATCCACATCCACCACTTACACACTAAACAGTACATTTATGTGATCAACTATGACTGGCTGTAAATCAATCTGTTCTGCCACAAACATGAAAATTAATACCTAGTCGGGGCTGCAGATGGTGATGCTGGGGGAGCGAGAAGATTTATCCCTCTCCCTGGAGGATGGTCAATAGGGATGAAGGATATAATAATAATAATAATGCATGTTTATATAGCGCCAGAACCAGATAACCCTGTTCTGAGGCGCTGTACAGTATTATATATAAACATTTGTTTGTCAAGAAATCTTGAAATGCGAGTTAACATACAGTGAAGCTGTATCACTCGTAAATAAACAAAACAGTTCTGTAAAATTATTTCATTCAAGTGTAAAATACACGAGAATAGATTATATATACATATATACACACACACCAACTAAAACACCACACGATAATAAAGGAATTTTGGTTTAGGACATGGAAACAAAAATCCAGGGTGATCCAAAGTTGAAATTCATCATGAAGGTATGTTATTTGTTTGACATAAAAAGTGTTCATGTAAAGCACAGCTGGTTACCTAAGCCTATGAGAAACACCTTTGTGACCTACAGAAATATTTTTGTGGCAATAAATTATTTCCAGCAGAGCATACTGTTAATATATGATATATAGACACAACATTCAATATTTCAGGTGAAACAGATTATATATATACATTATTATAATTATATATATATATATATAGTGTGTGTGTGTGCATGCATAGTGAAACCCATTTGGAGTCTTTTCAGTTTTTATTACAATTTAAATTTAGATACATGCTCATACATATCTTTCACCCAACTGGTTTGATAGAAATTTCACATAGCATTATTACCCAGTGTTATCATAGCTAACTGTTGGGAGAGAAAACAATCCTGGCACATTACATAACAAATGCACAGATATTCATTACTTGTAATATATACCACTGATCGGATAACACTGCTAACACATGGTATAGCAGGAGACAGTGATATAAGCCAGTTCTGACCCACATCTAACCATTACTGGTTTGACACTGTTCAGAGTCAACACTGTAATGTATAGGGAGCTTACCTGTTATTGGTCATCTGTCATTTGCGGTTTTACAGCACATAGGCATTTTGTGCCGAAACTAGATAATGGTTTACGTTAAAATCATAAGCTTATTATTGTAAGAATATATTCATCCTGCATTCATATTTTCAAGGAGACCCCCCCCCCAATAAACCAGTGAAAACCAGCTTCCGCCAGTATATAATTAATCTAATACACATTATACTTCAAAAAGTTGTAAAGATCAATTTCTCCTAACAATTGAAGTGTTGCCTCTGGATCAATATCATTAAAATGTTTTTCTAGAGTAGATCTTTCAACAAGATAACGAAGTCCAACTTACACTAATAATCAATTAAACATATGTAAATCATACATTAAAAAGTTCACTTACAGTTGAAACATTGAAGACATCTCAGAGGCACTATATGGTCTAACAACTGTGTCTGACCAACAAAATAAAAGGTGCATGACAAATATGCCAATAACATGTCAAGGACACTGCTTAAAACCAAAATTGGGAAATCAATTAATGATTTAATTCCTTTCAAATCCAACCAAAGAACTCAACTGTGTCCGGCTAATAGCATGCAGCCAATAGTACCCTTTTTTAAAGACAAAGCTCTCCGGGAAAAAACGCATTTCTAATATTTGCCTGCAACCTATTCCACAAAATAAGATGCTTGTAATAAACTGCCATCCACATTTAATGGGAAAAACCCACCAAGACTTTTAATGGTAGTAAACATGTCTTATCCAAGCTGAAACACCAAATGTAGCAATACATATACACTACTAGCATATATATATATAGTAATATATATATATATATATATAAGAAGGTATTGATCAAATACTGAGTCTTCTTTCATTATAAAATCATGCCTTTGAACTGTGCTCAGCCATTGGTGTTTCTCAAGGTCAATATTGGTGTCACCATTCACAATATGACAGCTAGTATTAGTATAACCATGACAGCTGGACATTAATAAATTATTATTATAGCATAACATGCGATATGAAAATGAGCAGCCTAATATTTAGTCTATATATTACATCTGATGGGTGAATGACAGAAAGGGCTGAAGTAGAAATGGTAAATCCATATATAATTTTAATGTAGACCTATTATATGTTATCACAATATCATATCATGTCCACCTGATATGATGAGGATCATAATGGTAATCATAATGTTAATGATGATTAGTCTACATCGGATGATAGGTCTAATCTCTACATAACCGTGATAACGCATAACACGTGATACAAAAATAAGATGTTGACTGGTCAATTGACAAGACGATGGATGCATGATCAGCGAATATATGTTCATGATACTGCACGAATTTAATTAGTAAATTAGCAAATAAGCGCTGAAGCCGGTGTACTAACATTCTATGATACTACCACCATCGAACCACATTACGTGTACTAAACGCAAGTAAAGTTGTAGGTTTTTAGCATCACACTCTAACCGTTGTTCATCATCATCATCATCATGGATGCTAGAAGAAAAAAATATACCCAACACACCGCGAATTCTGCGCGGGTTCCGACAGCATCGTGCCTAGATCAACTATCAATGTTGGCACCGATTATCGTTTAAATATCAGCCACTGGCAGTGATGACAGACGATCTCGGGCCCATATATGCGCGCTAAACTTACCGTCTGGCCAAAAAATCTCGATGTGAGAGACAACATCTTGCTGCAACACTCCGAACTAACCCGGGCAAACTGGTTGCCGCTAGCACAGACAGGCCAGACCCCTAGGCCGAGAAGAAAAACCAGTTGAGCGAAACACACTGCTACGACGACCAATCGGCTCACTGACAACTCGGCCCGTACAGCTGGTTTGGTTTTGGTTTTGTTGTTCGGGGGAGAATCCCCAGGCTGTCGCTTAATCAGCACAGCCTCTATGTTGGAGTGGTTGAGAAACCTCCTCCCCCACCACTCACAGGGGAGCAGTACGGAAAGATGGAGCCGAAATACCCTGAGGGTGGTCACTGCCAGAGTGTTTTACGTCCTCAGGGTTTTTTTAACGTCCCCCTTTATTTTAAATAATTCAGTGGAGACGGCAGCGCCATTTAACGTGGTCAGCCACCCACGATGTAGTGAGCCGAGAATTAATCCCTGGAAAAGTTTCGACCTCTTACGGGGTTCGAACCTGCGACCGTTGGCACCCAGTGCCGGGTGCTTAACCGCTAGGCCACCGGAGCTCACTGCCCGTACAGCTCGGCTCGCTTACCTGGACAACTCGGCCTTCTTGGCTAGTCAATTCGGCCCAGGCATTTCGCCACGACTGATTTTATCAGACCTTAAATATTATAAACAGTCTTTGATTTTATTGTCCTCGGTACAATTATTATTATTATTATTATTATTATTGCCACCAGCTTCATACATTAATTATTACTACTGGTACTTCCACCAACACCACCACTATTATTATTATTATTATTATTATTATTATTTAATTTAGATATGGTCCAATAAGATAAATTATTAACTCAAACCAGGAATACTTTACAGGCATACATACATTGATTGATTGGTTGATTTTATTTATTTCAGTAGAATGTAAATATGGCACACGCGCGCGCACACACACACACACACACACATATATATATATACACACATACACTCGCTCACACACACACACACACACACACACACACATTTTAATTCACTTAATCAAAAATAATTCATGTATACCGTAAATGTATATTATTTAATGGGTGTACTTAATTTTTGAAAGCAAAATTTCCATTACACCGCATAAGTTTAAACTATAACTAACGTTTGCGTTTGTTTATGATTTACTTCTACACACGACCCTGCGATGCCGTTTTCTTGTGGGAGTTTGTATGTTTAAGAATTCCTTTCAACATCATAAGAAAATAACCATTTAACAATGTCCTTTTTGTTCATATGCACGATGAGGTCCCATTAGATAGAGTGAAAAAAAAATTAAAGTCATAATGTCATAACGTTCCCAACACGAATAGTGGCTAGAAAAGGATTACAGGATTATCGCCAGGTTTTGAACAGATCTGGGTCGGTTCTGTTTTATATCTAGATACATCGTATCTAGATATTGTAATCAATTTAACTGTAAGTATATCTAGATGCATATTTATTAAAGTTAATGTAACTGATCTAGATATATGTCATAATTTATTATTGGAGATATATTTCAAATAAATTTGAGATATTTCTAAGATATATGTAATCCAATTATCGTCATAGATGTATATTGTTAGTATTTATAATGTTATTTTATAAAATGGATGCCATTTCTCAGACTCCGTTAGATAATTAATTTTTTGAAGCCGTGATCTTGATGATACCGTTATGATATTTTGTTTATTAATTTATGATGGCGAGATGTTTTGAAGAGGCAGATAATGAAGAAGAGGAAGCAGACGATTAACATAATGATGACGATAACAATGATAATAATAATAATGAAAATTTAATAAGCACGCCTACTATCAGGCTCCAGTTGATGACATTGCATAGTGAATTTAGGTTACATACAGTGTACAAGTAGACATTTAAAGTCGTAATAGATTAAAATCACACGCGCACGGGCACACACACGCACACACACACACAATGTGTTCAATCGCCTACCAAGAGCAAATCAGAATAATAAATATTCGTACACATACTCATACTGTTGTTGGGGTCGGGTTCCGATTATTTTTAGTTACTATTTAGCACCGATGACGATCATCAAGGTTGGCAAGTTTTTACCATGCACAATCGAAAAATCGATGATTTAACAAATTTGATTTAATACAAATTCAGAAATCTTCTAAATAAAGCAATCGGACTGCACTTTGTTTTAAACCCCATAGGAGACGTTATGATCTATCTCATTAAAGATGTTATACAGACACCCGAGATAAGTATAGGACGACTCAACACATTTCGGTCGATCAGCTGACCACTGCTGGCCAACCGACAACGAGTCGGCAACGGCTGACCACCGCTTCGACCGCCCCCCCCCCATTTTGACCTCATTTATCACTACCTTAATTTACGTTCTCTATTTACCTGCAGCCCCACCTGCTTATCAGTCAGCTGTACTGACCTATATAGGTCAGTGGGGATGCATCTCGCTAATGCCGTTATTTTCACGAATTCATATCGCCAACAATCACTGTCATTGGTAAACAATAAAGGATTTATTAAGTACTATATTTTCTTAGGGTTGTTCCAGAAATATGTATGGGGGTGGCGTGAAGCACTTTTTACCACCATCATGCACAATTTAATTTTTTTTCCTAGACCCACCAACCAAGTTTTTCATTTCTTATTGCACCCAACCATCCATAATTTAATATTTAGCTCACACTAATATTCCCCGTTAAATACGGCATCTATATATGAAATGCTTCCGTTTTATCAAGTAGTCTCATTTCCTATGCCATATACAAAGTTAGTTGTAATACATTTTTTTAATACATTTAATCAAATATTCAAAACAGAATTAACAATATCTGTTATTTAGTCTCCAATTTGTAAAATAAATGGGTTTTCCAAATAAGCTAAAGCAACCTAAATAGATATAAAACAGTATCCAAAATTTAAACACTGAATATGAAACATAATATTTTCATTCCATTTTGTACTATAAGTAATACCAAAACATTACTGTTCTATGTTCCACAAAGGTACATGTCTTACTCTGATGTTTCCAATATGTACTACCATCCTCAGGACTAAAGGTTTCTGATTTCGGTCATAATGCCTCTCCAGTTACCACTGCTCTAGCCCTGATGTTGTGGCCCTGATACTGTCACCTATTTTGGGGGATTTTTGTTACTTTGTATTCCTGTTAGAGAAATATTTCGGTATTGACGCTCTTGCATAGTTAAATTTCCTTCTCAGACCACATTTGGCTTTAGGATGTTTATTGTACTGGGCAACATGTCTCGGAGGCATCTGTGTTGGTGAGTATGGGTTCAGTTACAGTTCATATATTAGAGGAGAGATAATAATAATAATAAAAATAATAATAAAAATAATGTATATTTAATAAAACGCCCTACTAGCAGTAGCCATTCAAAAGCGCTGTACAAATAATAGAACAATAACATGATTTTGGAGGGCGTTGGCACGACAATTTTCAATGCTGATGTGTGGATAGAAGCGGGTACTAATAGATTAGCATCAGTAAACAACGTATTAATCGCACAGTGAATTTTATTACGGATTCCCTAGTAGTGATGCAGTTCTACTTAGTCTATCCAACATTCACATAAGGTTTGTTGTAGATAGTTCGCGTTCCTTCTAGATAATGCAATTTCTGAAATGTAGCAGAGAAGTGTTTTGACACCAAATACCTCGGATGACGAATCAGCTTGAATTGTCATATGTACTATTGGGTGATATAATTTATGGGCGCGGGTTGTTGCTCACGATCAGTTTAATCTTGTCCATAGCCGTCTTATGTTCAGACAGCCACTTCGAGTAGGTCAGACAAATGATTGATGATCGATGCTTAGTTTGGGATGAAGGACAACAACCAATTTAACATACCAATAGGACGAATTAGGCCTACACCATCTTTGTCAATTGTCTCAGGGATGTTTACGACTGCCTTCACTTTATTATCATTCGGTTTCATCCCCATGTTTTAAAACGTGGTTTTCCATGTAGAACACCTCAGCCGTTTTAACTTTTTTTAAAAATACTAAATTTGACTCATTGCGCAAATGCGCGAGCTAAGACTATTCCCAGGATAAGTTCCTGCTCAAATTCATCATTAGCTGCCGTTAGCATGTCATCAGTGATGACATGGACATACAGAATATCTCCAAATGTTTCACGTGTCCATTTCTGTAGAATATCTCCAGCACTTACTCTACAAAATACCATACGAAGGGTGAGTATAATTACAGGAGGCTTTTTCAGCTCTGGCTTTGTTATAATTTGTTTCAGATATTCAGTGGTGTAGGGTACGTCTCAGCACCAGTTTACGTTTTCATTCTAATGCCGGAGTTTTAACATTTTAACGTGTGCATACTACGCAGAAAACGACTCTTGTTGTAATTATTCGACAGGAAAATGCTTCAACACGGAGTGGAGGCCTATTTTATCCTCACTTGTAATAGTTGTAATTTGTCCTTTGTGAATTAAAATAACATGTCCTGCTTTAGATTTGTATTATTAGCAGTACTGGTTGCAGTACTTTGTATTTAAAACATGTAGCTCCATATGGTGGATGCTCACGTATTTCATGATTCACTTCATATCGACGGCATTTAACCTGCTTCTTTCTAACTGGCTGTATTATTGGAGAAAGCTTTCTTGAATTATCAATGTGTTTAAAGTGTCTCTGGGTCGAAGATGGTGATCCGTGTCCCTTCTTAGACGTCTGTGCATATGGCCAACCGTCTTAGATGCAAAGCTGGATCACATTGACTGGACTTCATTTTGAATTACTTCAAATGCAAGACACCTTTCTCTGTTTTTTCCCAATGTCAAATTGTCCCAACTGAACAGTCGCTTCCTGACATGAGATATTGAGAACAATATTTTGTATCATATGATCATTGTTTTCCCACAAATCCACATACCTCTGCTATTTTTGCGACAACATGAGCTATTCTGTGATTATTTGTTGCTCACCTCGTAACCTAGAGGTACTTATTGTCGCAACTGATCCATATTTGGCAAACGATTACTGCTCCATCATTTTCCAGATTAAGGATGTATATTTTCTTTTCTCTCAAATGAGTTGAGTTTGATTGAATGCATAATAGTAACAATAATGTATTTATGATGATGATGATACTATACAGTGATACCCTAAATAAGGGAATTGAAATGATAATCATTATTTATCTGTAAAACAACACTGAACAGGTGTATTTTCGGAACGGATTTAAAATTTTCAAGAGACGACGCATTTCCAATATCCATCGGCAACCTATTCCACAAAGTGGGGGCTGTAACACTAAATGAACAATCACCATATGACTTGAGCCAAGAGACGGGAATCTGTAATAGTATCCAACTGAATGACGTCTGGATGACTTGGATGACTGGATGACTACTACATATAGTTCACACAGGTATGCAGGTGCCATGTCATTGATATATTTATAAGCTGTTAGCAATATATTGAAATTGATATGCTGTCTAACAGCATACAAGTAATATTTAACGCCTTATCGTTGCATAATGATCCAAAGAGGACGGCTATACATTGTGAAATCCAGAAGGCCAAAAACTGAACCATGTGTCACTTCAGATAACAATAACTGAATATTAGATAAAATACCATGAACGGGGAAAGGGTATTTTTTTTTAATTTGACTAATCTTGAGTATTTCATAATGAACACACAAGCTGGTCTTGATCCAAAACGGCTCTCAGTACCTTCTGTGTCTCTTTGCAGCCTGTATATCCTTGCTGTACCATGGAAGTAGTTGTCATTTTGGCATTTCCTTTGTCCTTAAAGGTCCTTCAATATAATATAATAGAAAATCACCAGATGATTAATATCATGTGGTGGATTCAATACTAGAAATAACCTTAACAGAAATAGACACAGATACACATTATCGTCATCACGGGAGACGACAAAAACTTTAATTGTGCCTATGTCTCTATATTAATTCTTGAATATGCTATCTGAGATTGGCTGGTCTAAGAATGTCAACCAGTTGTTTGGTATCTGGATTCTTCTAGCAATTGCAATGTATATTGAACAATCACCTAAGATCAACAGATGGCCAATGTTGGTAACATGACTGTAACCAAATTCCAAACTTTCCTTGAAGTAATCTGCAGATTTAAGGCCAATCTTAGTTGTGTGTAATCGATACATAATAGCTACACGAACACTCTCCCTCCATATACTATACAAAAGTCAGTAGATAAATTTCAAAAGACTTAGCTTGAAAGCGCAAATGGCTTTCATAATTAAAAGAATCAGGAAGAAAATGTTTCAACTCCACACTTCTGTGAATCTGAGCTGGATGACGGAATGAATATCCAGCTGGAGTCGTATCACAAACATTACTAGTCAACCAAGTCTCCATAATGACAAGTGCCTCCAGATCCATATTCTTGACATCAGATACATCATCACATTTATTAGAGATTAAGTAACTTCCATTAGACTGTATCTGATTTGGATGCTTTCCACTACGTCAATGTATCTATAATCAGATGACATTACTATAATTTAGTAGCTATAAATATGTATAACTATATAAGAAGAAACAAGGGGGAGGACTATTCTGCTGGAGTTACACAATACGAACGCCAGTATCTCCATTAACACTCTTAACCAAAACCAAGGTTCTCGGTGTAAATACCCGACTTGAAACAATAAAGGGCACGAAGTGATCGAGTAAAACTTAAATAACAGAAATATAAACTAACCAAATCTAATAAATTTAACGCTAATGTACACAGTGTACATTTAGCTTAAGTATGATGTAAGTCGTACTGTGTCTCATGTTATTTGGACTTGGTATATAATAATTGTGTAATTGCAAGTAACGTTTGCTTTGCTGGTAGTAAAGTACTAACAATTGCTACTCAGGTTACTGAGGATGAACAGCAGCAGTTGATCCATATATTTGAAGCACTAGGAATAATCCAAAGATTGACAGTGGAGATGAACTGCAGAAATGGATGGCTGGATTTGTGCGCAATAGATAAGCTTATGTCAGACCTCATACAGACCATAAGGATGTATCCTTTGATACGTAGAAATATTGGGTGTTTACCTTACAGAAGGGAGGCGTCCACTCAAGCCACGTGGTAACTACGACAGGGAAGTCAATTAGATGTCGAGTTGCGGAAATATGCCAGCGTGTGGGAGTCAATGCACCAAATAAAGCAAATACTTCATACATTTGAAGGCATTTACTGTACTGTTGAGGACACTGAGGAGCTAATGATTCTGCTTTACATTGCCCACAATCATGAAAATGAAAGATTCGACACATGTGGATGCCGAACTTGGATGTCAATGTCAACAAATGGCAATGACGTCTTGAGATTGATTAGTTGACAGTTATTTGTGGTTTGCAGTCCAAAGTTGAGGAACTGAAGCGAAATTTATGACATTACAAGAATAATCTCAGTATACATACCTATGATAGTAACAGTAATTATGGTCATCAGCCATTATCTCCTAATCAGTCATCATCAACAATCATTTCATGAGCCATCATCTTCCCATCAATGATCATCTTCGCAGATGTCGGTGCAATTTGAAAGGAGTCATCCAAAGGTGACCTAGTACAAACCTAAGCCTAACCGTAGTAATGCACATAGGCTACCTACATGTTACAGGTGCGGTCAATTAGGTCTTCTTTAGAGAGAATGTAGAGTTGAATTGAGTTATTTAACCTCGGCGTTGGTAATAAATGGAACATAAGGCTGAGGGATCACTGCGTAGGGCAACATCCCACAAACACAGTTGTGGGTCTGATTCGAAGCTACAACATGGAGTGTTCTAATCACTACGCTATCGAAGAGTTCATATAGGATGTAGAGCATAGGATGTCTGATGAGGAATCGTTGGGAAATGACACAGAGTCTACCGCAGAGAGACAATAATAGCCTCTTCTGAACTTAAGTTCCGACTTAGTTGGAACTTATCTCTAAATGAATATTATTATCTAAATGAACCTCATATGTTGCTTAATGGGATTGAACTTAAATTGGTTTTGGTCACGGGTTCTAAAGTGTTAACTATTGTCGAAAGTAAAATTATTGAACGTTTTTCTGATACACAAATCAAATCACTGGATAAGCTTTGGCTGGTCATAGAAGGTACTAGTGAACAAAGACTTCAATATTCTGGATATTTCGAAACTAATCATCCTGTTCCAGAATTCTCCCACCAGGTGAGCTATTTAATGTTGATTGTTTCCGAAACCAGATATGCTGAGAGGGTTCCAGTTCGTCTTGGAACTAATGTCCGAATCCGGTTGTGCATAATGTTGAACAGAAAAATGGTCCAGAAAGGTGAGCTTCCTGGATATTGGTCTATGGCTTTTCAGTGTCTAAGCATCTGGCGTCGTAAAGCACGATGCGCTAAAGGTCAATTGCGTATTATGAAATCTACTGTTATCATTTTATTAATTTTACTATCACTATCTCATGTAAGATGGATACATAAGTACCTCTACTACTATTTCTTGGTGTAGCTGGTATTGTGATAAAGGTTTTATGTCTGGGGTTGTGGAGGTGACTACAACTTTGGTTCACTTTAATAGACTGGATCAGATAGCATCTCTGCAGTTGTTCAGCTGGAGTAGTAGTTCTGTTGTATCAGGTTTGTGACTTGGATAATAAAGCTGAAGCTTCTGGGTGGAAGAATTATTCGGAGATCGCACAGCTCCTTCGCATCAAACATTGTCCTGGAAAAAAGACGAGAAACTTAGGCTCTATGTTGACCATCTCCTGCTAAATAAAATATATATCAAAGACACCTGTACAGATATTCTGGATCAACTCGCTCCTAGTAAGCTTTAGTATCGCCCCAGTACTGTCTTACCAGGTGCTCTTAGTCAAGAAGACGGGTTACTTCTGAAGGAATTCAATCGTCTGAAATCCGGAGAGGTGTTCTGTATTAGTGTACCGGAGTTGGTGATGAAAAATACCAGCTAGCCCTTCCCACAGAATTTCGGCAATTACAGTTGAAGTGTGCTTATGATGACATCAGGCATTTAGGACAGGATTCGCATCCTAAGGCACATATTTTATTGGCCAAAAATGGGAGCTGATCTAGATACAGTAAAATTTGGTTATAAATGAAATACAAGGGGAACGGGAATTCATTTCGTTATAATGGTACTTCGAGTTTTCCCAGTTTTTAAATATAGGTGTCATGTATCTATCAGATATTAGTTACCGAGGCATGAGCTATAATTGGTGAAAAAGCCAATCAAAAGTTTGAAGGTCTTTTGAAGTGACAGGTGTCAATATCTACTCACCATTTATTCGAACCCTAATGTAACAATAAATTTGCATGTTTCTGTCGTCAAAACAACGCAATTAAATGTGATTTTCATATTGGTTGTAGCATTTATGATTGCAATGATCACAACGGTCGTTCGACTGACTGACTGTGAAAAACAAGTACTAACAATCGTGCATCATTGGCCAGCATCAGCACCCCACCCCAACAACCACTGGAATTAGTCTTTATGGACTTCCTAACACTTGAAATGTCAAAAGGTGGATCTCAACACCTACCAGTAATCAGTGATCACATCATCAAGTATGCTGTTGCAAATTTCCGACAAGAAACCAGACAGTACAGACAAAGTTTGATCAATTGTTTGAAACCTTCGTTGTATATTACGGCCTGTGTCTTCGACTTCATTCAGATATGGGTGCAATTTTCGAGAGTAACGTAATTCGGGAGCTCGGTCACATCTGGAACGTTAAATTCCAGAGCGTTAATGACATTACGAAGGGAATGAAGAAGACATCTCTTGAAATGCTAGGTACTTTAGATTCTAGCAAGAAGCAGTGTACATATTGGAAGTCAAACGTTTCGTGCGGCTGTGGTACATCCAGGTAACCGCGTTATGGAAAGGACACAAAAGCGGATAGGTGATAGGTGAACCGGATACCGTATTGGATCAGTCAAATCCTGAAATTCCAGTGTATTTTGTCCACACACACAAAAAAAAACCAGGATGTGCCAAAGCGGACGTTGCACTGAAACCCCCTTCTCCCTATTAATCTTCTACCTGTAACAGATCTATAAGTTCTAGTTTCGACGTTCTATCTGATGATGCAGATGTTGATAAGTCAGCTAGTATTAGAGGCTACAAATAGCAAATATTTCGTGTGCTAATGACAAAATTGCAGCTGCAGATGCAAACATCAATGCACCCGATATAGTGAATGATGCAGAACCATGGTCGGTCGCTAATAAGCTATTGGCTTGTAAAACTAAACACATTACAAGATTTAGCCAAATATCCAAAATATTATGGTAAGTAGAACATGCGTTGTCGTGCAATGTTTGATGTTATTGTGAAATATAAACACTGATTAGGTTTAATTGTGTGTAGTTTTTTGTTCATTCTTTCACCGAATGTTCGGTCGACATGCTCCACAACCACGTGGTACTTGTATACTGCTTGTAATATAGCTTATTTTAATACAGTAATATTGTTTATTTTAGTTCTAGCATAACAAATATTATTTCCACAGTAGGTTCTTCGGTGACTCTTAGGTTGCCATATTTGGTAGACAAGTACTACTACTACTACTATTACTACTACTACTACTACTACTACTATATATATATATATATATATATATATATGGATTATATACTAATTGTTTTTGATAGCTGCAACGTTTTATATTAAATTATGTATTTGTTGCGATAGCTAAATCAAGTGTCGGTATAAGGCTACTTAAAATGCTACTTGGGCTTTCATCCACATAACCAAGGGCTTAGGATAATAATGATAATAATAAATAATTTTAATAAGCAAACAATTTATTGGAGTAAACAATAAAAAACAATAAAATATAACTATCACAAGCAATTTTAGACCATTGTACGACAGCAGGGTATAGAACATTCTTAGTTTTTCCATTTCTAACTCTTGAAGTTCAACATAGAGCTGACCCTGAGAAAAGTATGATTCCATTAGGTTAAAACCAACTGTCTTCATTGATTGACCTTGGAATTTATTGAGGGAGATTGCAAAATTAATTCTTAATGGAAACTGAAGTCTATTGAATTAAAAAGGCCTGTTTTGTGTGATGAAAGGTATTCTTGGAATGAAAACTGTTTCTCCTCCAATTTATCCAGTGATGATCGCAGACTTCAACAGCTAAGGTAATGTTTGTTTGACAATCAATCTTGTTCCATTGCACAGCTTTGGATGATCCAAATTTCTCAACAGTATTATTGACACTACCTCATTCAATGTCAGCTTATGGGATGGCATTTATCGAGGATTTTTTTATAGTTCAAATACAATCTTAGAACTAGAGTGGAATAACTCAGCGTGGAAGTTAGAGAACTTTCTGGAAATTGTCCTGTAAAAAAGCAAACGCCTAAAGAATTTGAAGATGCCTTGAAGTCAGTAGTCTTAAAAACTGCGAATTTTAAAGTTACCAGGTATGTTCATGATGTCAGAAAAGAACTGTTTGTCTTGAGTGAATTTTGCAAAATTTGCAACACCGAATATGTGCACAGTCATACGGTAGATCCTTGGATCAGTCTTGATGTTGCCATCTTCCCACCAGTAGAATTTTATACAGTCACGATCGTCCTCTGTGACCAGTTCTTGATGAAATTTGCTCAGAATACTTATTAGGGTGTTTGCTAGGTCATGTCTCTGGTAGATAATATAATTGAATGAGACACTGCCGTCAAATACCACTCTAATGTTTTTTTCTTTTGTGGATGGTCACACCGTGGTGATGTAGGTACCAGGTTCTACCATTTTGGTGATCCTCCTCTTCAGCTGGAACTCTTTCTGTATATTTTTTTCTTCTTATAGCCTTTATTCTTATAATCCTCCCTATACTGCGGATCTCTCAGCATTCGTTTCTGCATACTTGACAAACGACTAAATGCCGTACTTCGGTTATCAGGTAAGGTTACTTGCTTCTTCAGTGGAAGGCTGAAAGTGTTTTCAGGCCTTTCTCCCGTATGTCAGTATGTACGTTAATCAATAATAACCTTAATGAATCACTACAGTCTGCCTATAAAAGTGGTCACAGCACTGAAACAGCCTTGGTTCGAGTGAAAAATGATATTATGATGTCAATTGATCAAGGTAAGCCAGTAATACTTGTTCTTCTGGACCTGTCTACTGCATTTGATACAGTTGATCATAATGTACTTTTCTCTAGGTTAAAAGACATGTTTGGTCTGTCAGGTAGAGTACTTGAATGGTTTAGATCCTATCTGGAACAACGCTCCCAGAGAGTGTCTGTTCATGGTATTTTATCTGACATTCAGTTTTTGTTATCTGGTGTACCACAGGGTTCAGTTCTTGGTCCTCTGGTTTTCACAATGTATACCCGTCCTCTTGGGATTATTGCGCAGCGATATGGGGTTAAATATCACTTGTATGCTGATGACACACAGCTGTATATATCACTGGATCCTGACAATGAGTCCTTGAAGAATTTAGATCATTGTATTGCCGATATTCGGCTATGGATGACTCAAAATCTTCTAAAACTAAATGATAATAAAACAAATATTTTATATTTGGCATCACCACATTGTGTTAAATCCCTAAAGACACTAGCATTACAGATGGGTGAATCTTCGATTACCCCAATGGGTCAGTAAAAAATCTAGGGGTTATTTTTGACCAATGTATTAACATGTCACATCAGTATGCCGAGCAGCCTACTACCATCTTAAGAACATCCACTGTTTAAAAGCATTCTTGACACAAGAATCACTTGTAACTGTAGTTCATGCCTTTGTTACATCTCGTATAGACTATTGTAACTCCCTGTTATATGGCATATCTGATTATAACGTTAATCGCCTTCAGCGAATTCAGAATAGTGCATCTCGCATTGTAACAAATACTAGAAAATATGATCATATCACCCAATTCTTCAAAACCTACATTGGCTACCTGTTAGACAGCGTATCCATTTTAAGATTCTGTTAATAACTTATAAATCTATTAATGATATGGCGCCAGAATACCTGTGTGAACTGGTTTCCATTAGAAAGTCATCCCGAAAACTCAGGTCATCCAGTCAGATACTATTGCAGGTGCCAGTGTCTCGGCTCAAGTCATATGGTGATTGTGCGTTTAGTGTTGCAGCCCCCACTTTGTGGAATAAGTTGCCGGCAAATATTAGAAATGCGTCGTCTCTTGGAAATTTTAAGTCTCTTCTAAAAACACACCTATTTAAGGTCGCTTTCACAGATAAATAATTATTATCTTTTAAATCATTACAGGGTTTTTGCAGACATTATTTGGGGTATTATTATATTACATATTATTTGTACAGCGCCTTTGAATGGCTCCTGCTAGTAAGGGTGCTTTATTAAGTATACATTATTATTATTATTATTATTATTATTATTATGTCATTCAGAGAAATCTAGAGTGATGCTCTTCTGGAAGAGTTTCTCCAATCTTCGGCAGGTCTATTTCAGCACCAACTTCTGGTAGTACGATCCCTTCAAGGTGTGGCCATTTAGTAATATCCTCAATAGTCGGAATGTGCTCCTTGGACATTGGAATTATATCTTTGGTATAAAATATCAGCCTTCAAGCCGTCTATCCGAAACAAGGGGTCATTCGCCTTACAGGCCTCCGTTCTCACAAACCGTACTAGCTGTGTAAAGTTGAAAGACTTCTTGTTCTCCTTCAAGTGGTACACGAAGTTCCTCCATTTATCACCACACGTGCTGAACGATAACGGGGTATATTTCGAATACTCGCCTATAAAATGTAAAACGCGTAGAATGTTTTAGATGTTCATAATAATTTAATATTCAGTAAACCGTAAAAATGTCAACAAAACCATAAGTTTTAGAAAACATGTCAACAGTCATTGGTGTCCACTATTATTTATTAGTTCTATATTTATTAACAAATTGTCACAATCAGGTATTCACACTAATCGCGACTGCGCCAATTGTACAGCCATTATATAAGTTCAAACATAACATTTTACTTGTGCTGCATGTTGTATTCGTTTGTGGCACGTTTTGCTGGAGCCACCATCTCCGCTTATAGATTAAACTCATAGCACAATCTGTCGTTGTCGAACTTGCACTGTAAAAGTGCTGTGAGCATGTCCGCGTTTAGGCTCTGATGACACCCTGTATGCACTTTCGGGACAACTGAAAACGCTCTCTCACAGTCAACATTCCTGTAAGGCAAGCTGTGAACAGCGACCATTACTTGTGCAAGGGCGGGGAGCCGCATCTGTCCCATTACCGTCTTTATCTTCATGATTTCACACAAGTAACGGTCAACGAATTTCCGTGCATCACCTTCTTCCATAAGCTAGTAGTACGCAAATTCTTCTTTTATGAGGACGAACAATTGGAGCATACATTAGTTCATCGCGTTTGGTTCGGTTCAGCACAATCAAGTCATTGATCACTTTCCTGCACAACATCACAGTAAAATTTGCAAACATCGCTAAAGAAGTTCGCTTTCACCGACTCTTTGGTGGGCCATCTGTGTTGGTGAGTAAGGTGTGCGCTGGCACACCAACAGTCCAAAGCTGATTGTCATGTTGGTTTTCAGCCAACTTAAACTTGACTACTCTAATATCAGCTTTACTTTTTACATGTTTAATATGTACGAACTTCACCATCAGCTTACTCAGTAGGCGTGTCATCTCGGGTAGCAGTTAACTAATACACGTTTCATCTGCCTGGAACAATTTGCTGAAGTGATTCATGGCAGGCAGGATGAAGGTGAGGAAGAGCGGTGTGCGTTTTGTTTCAGGGTCGTTGAGCCATTGCATGTTTTACTCTAACTGCCTTCTCCTCCTCATCATGAATGGTGACATATGCTATCAAAACTGGGCACTGGATGAGAACACGCTCTACAATACCAAGAAGAGACAGCCAGCTACTTGGGCAGAGCCTTAATACTTGCATGTGCTCAGCATCTGTAAACTCCCTCAAAGTCTCTCTTCTCTTCACACTTTGATCAAAGTGGAAATAAATACCATAAAGAAGTCATCCACGAAGGTAGATAGCGTCTTCTTTCCCGCCAACTCACACAGGTTTTTAATATTGAATCCATTTGGCTGCTTCTCTTCTCACAGATTTTCGCGAGCCGATCACCACATTGCAGTAGTCACTTGCAAACCCGAAAACATTCTGCCACGGAATCAGCGAGTCATCCAATACATATACATTGAATATCTTTTCGCTGGTGCCGCCTTTGCAGATGGGCATGTCCAGGATTCTGGTCTTTGCGGTTGGTGGTATGCTCTCGAAGCAGAGAATGAAGACGACCAGTCGCATATCATCTTTCAGATCATTACTTTCACCTATCAAAATGGAAAATGGACCAGTTTTACATCACTCAACAACTGGCTTAGTAGTGTAAGTGGAGAGACAACTCTTTCAGGTTCTGCGTTGTCTTCATCCGGTCGCATTGGAATGATTTGGCAATGTTGCTCTCAGGATGCAATGATTACTCGTTTGAATTGGATAACCCATTGCTATTGAAACTTGCCGTACACTTGGAGTTTCATTTTATGTCTTTGCCGGTGGAGGTAAACGCTGATTATCATCTATGATTTCTCTGTTAAAATTTCAACATAAATTTGAATTGCCAAACTCAAAAATGATCTCCCGTTTTCAAATTTCAACAACTACAAATTTCTAGATATAATTTCAATACGTCTTGCTAGAAAATGTCGGATGCCCGCGTAATCTAGTTGGTAGCGCGTTGGACTACCATTTAGCCTACCATATGCACAAAAGTGTCCGTAAAGCATCAATCATCATCATCGTATGTAAAAAATATAGAGGTAAAAAAAGTCGAAAATCGTATGGTTTTTCAACTACGTCGTATACAGTCATAATGTTATTAATAAAACGGTAGCAACTACGGGTGAACCGTAGTACTTGACATATCTGAAGGGTGTTTCATCTTTGTCTTCGCTTCATTACCTTTGGAGGTCGCTCGGCCCATTTAACCTATCATGTGCACAAACGTGGCCGTAAAACATCAATCATCATCATCTCAACAGAATAAGAGCTAAAATAGTCTAATATGTGTAGAGTGATTGATTGTAAGGATGTTTTGTACTTTTTTCATTGTAGCTTCACGTAAAGATGGGTCATACTGTAGACACGATGTCCGACCACAGACTAATTGATTAAACACCAATTAAGGTAATTTTGCTTTCAAATGTCTTATATGGTTTTAACAATTTATTATGTCATAGTGTGTGTAAAGTGAACGATCCGTTCCGGTGCCTGAGGACCGATAGACGCACCAAGTATTAAGGTGATCTCGATGTTGTCAATTTCCCCCTCTCACTCTGGCAATAAGTCACAGCGTGAAACGCTACTCCCACCCTCACAGTAGTCAAGTATAATAATCGCGAGATTACCTTATATTCTGCTGGTGTGAATTAAGTCCACAATGTGACACACACACCGCGCGCGAAAATAATGTATGTGTGTTATGTGAGGTTCCTTAGTTAAATATTTGTTGTGCATTGCCTTTATTCCCGTTACAAAGCAGTAAGCCGATCTCATTCTATGACCTAGTGGGTAAGAGCGTGGGACTTCCTTACGCATGGTCATGCTGTGCGGGAAGATCGGAGGTTCGAATCCAGGCTGTGGCACAATAGTAGGAGGGTTTTTTTCATCCAGCCAGGCAACTGGTAAGGTTTTGTCCACCGAATATGCCATCTATTCTAAATTTATTTATAATTAGTTTCCGTGGGGAAGCTAAAAATTACAGAGCAAAAATTAAGCGTCTCCCTTATTTGAGGTTGCCAGCCACGTTAAAACTGCCATAATATTATTTAGAATTAGTCCCCCATGGTGAAGCAGTAAATTACAGATCATATGCGTCTCCCTCATTTGATGTTGCTATTATTATTATTATTATTAAAACGTACGTGTGACGAGGACGATTTGTCTGGTCCGGTTTATGACTCGGGCCGATTTAGCAGGGTAGAAATCAGTAACGCATGAATGACTAATTATGTCTGTTCATTCAATGGTTTAGACTTAGAATCTATCATAACTCCTCCCAGAAAATAACTAGATTGTAGTAGATATTTTGTACATGTCTGATGCGATCGATGTGAATGTATAATAACATCGACGTTGTCATCTTTTCCTCGCTCTTTGTGGTAGTAAGTAGATCTAGATCTATCGTAATCATGAACATAAATGAAAAATATCAATCATGATAAATTAGAATAATGTTAAACACAACCATACCCCCTTGACCTGTTCGGTGTTCCCGAGTCTCGATACAATCAATGATCATACATCATTAATCATACCCTACGGCTAGGACTACGTCTAGATCTAGTCGTTCCGTGTAAACACTAAAATGTAATTTAGTAAATACAGTAGAAAATCAGGACAATATTAAATTGGCAAGAGACTGATATCATTGTTCATCTAAGGAAATTAATAAAATATCAGAAAATAATGATAAATTAAAGATTTATTATAAACCGAAGTGACAGAAAACATTTCCCCTTATGTTATAACACTGACGAATATTAAGCGGCAAGCCTCCATAGCTCAGTGGTTAGAGCACTGGTCTTGTAAACCAGGGGTCGAGAGTTCGATCCTCTCTGGGGGCTTCTTTACACTTTTTGTTCGATACTGAAATTAATATATTCATTTTCCACCATTAAAACATACTGCGCCTTCTGAGGTAACTAAATAAAATTTTAATAACTGATAAATCATATAATTTCTATCCACAACTTAATATTGACGATTAATCATTATTTTAATTGAAATGTTAGATAAAAAACAGATTAATTTTGATATAAAACAATGCCGTCGTGTTGTTTTTAAACACACAGATCTGTTTAAGGAATACAATGGAAAATGGCCACTTTGTGTGTACTAATTACTATAAAAATTTTTTTTTTATATTGTAGGTACAGTTACATGAGCTTTTGTCAACAAACTGTTGGCACTCCAAATCCATTACAACCCTTCTCAGGATTGACCTTTTTAAAAGTTAGGATTACTAGTATGGAGACTTCATTATTTATGGATAGAGCCGTGTTATTAATAAAGACTGAAGCCTTGGGGCCCCCGCAGGGACTCCAGCAGTCCGTCAATCATTTTTGCGGAGTAACTGTTAGCATGCAGTGCCTTAGGACTCCAATGGTTAAAGACACTTTGCACTCTGCATATATATATATATATATATATATATATCGTACAAAGATGATGACGATTGATGTTTTGCGGCCACTTTTGTGCAGAAGGTTGGCTAAATGGTCAAAGACAAAAAAATCTTCAGATGTGCCCACGCCTATATTCGAACACGGGTGGTAGTGATCTGTTGTCCAACACACTACCGCTAAGACCACGGAGGCGCCCCCGTATCATACAAAGGCATCAGTACCCTGTTTATCAGCATGGATGATAAAAATACATTAATCTTATGTAACAAAGTATTAAAATGATACGAGAACCAACCTGAACTAAGGATATCAGAAATAACAAGCGCATTGATGTCTGATGATCAAATAACCTTGGAGATTAAATGCATTTAATTCATATATATTAATAATTTCCATGTATTATTCTCACCCCATATAATATCAATAAATTACTACTTCTACATATGTATTTATCCATATATATATATATATATATATATATATATATATATATATATATACTTTCATAAGTATGCTCTCTCTCTCTCCTCTCTCTCTCTCTCTCTATATATATATATACATTAAAATGATATGTAAAATACTAAACCAGGGTTGGCAGGTTTTTTACACAGACGTTATTAACATCGTTATTTAATGTAATGCAAAAACTTTTTTTTAGAATTCATTGTAAAAAAATCCCTTTTTGAAATAAATTCCCTTTTTACTCTGAAAATCACAATAATATCAAGTGTTAATAATGCCTGTTCATTGCAACATAGTGTTAGTATTACTACACATTATATAATGCATTGATCAGTTAAATAAATATGTGTATTTAATTGATACAGAAATCCCACAAAACCTAATTTGGCAATTCAAAATTACCAAGAACCAAATCAAATCACGACTGGATGCAATTGTCCCATGATACCCTAATCACCAATTCTAGTTGACACTCACTGAATGTATGACCATCTCACACTGACAACTATCGTCATTGTATTAGTGACCTCATTTCCGGCTGTATAAAACAGCCCAATATAACATTTAAATCAGTATTCTTATCTCTCATGCTACTATAGCTACAGCAGGGTTGCCAGGTGTTTCACACACATGTTATTAACATTGTTAATATGTAGGCCCTACATATGTTGATTTCTGAACACTGAAAGGTTTCATAATATTGAAAATCTCTGTGTTGTGACTGTGATATTGTATTCATCATCAAGACGGTATCCACGTATAATGGAAGGCCACAAAACTGTGTGGGAACACCTTTTTCATGTGACCGTTGACAATAAAAAGATAAATTCAAGAAATGTGGTCACCAGCAAGCCAGCAATGTTGCTAGAATGCAGGTACATGAGTGAAAATAAATGATTACGGTAAAAAATTACGGTAAAAACCAAACCCTGCCTACAACTAGTAAAATCCTGTGTCCAGCCATGGGTTAATATGGCCCTTTTTATGGATTTATATTATGTTACTAAAATCAACACCAGGGGGCAGTTACAGTCGGATGAGCTTGACTGAATACTAGTAAGTAAATTATTTCTCTTACATGTAGTCTCTTTCTCAATAAAGACAAAAACAGAAGCAGACAAAACAGCCATCATATCAATATTAATATAATCTTATTCTAGGAAATTGTTGAATGATCATTTTTATGATTATAGGTAATTTGGATGAAGAAGTACAGAAACAACTTGGGATATTACTTTTAGCAGTAAAAAAGATGTATGTATTTAATCAAAGATGTCTCCAAGAGAATATGGATATATATATATATATATATATTATTGTTTTAGGCAAGTTCACAGATATCCGAGCTTCTGGTCTTTCAGAATGTATTATATATATATATATATATATTTATAGTTCTATAATTTGGGTAATTAAGTCAAGGCATGGTCGCTATTAGGCCCCAAAGTGGTCATTCCAGTTTGCTCTATCAAAAGGAAGACCCTTTGGGCAATGTTTAAATAATTTGAGTGGCCAAGCTTCTAGGGGTTGGAATACAATTATACATTCTGAAAGACCTGAAGCCCAGATATCTGTGAAGTTGGACAAAATGATGTAGTCCAAGTTTAGGCACATTTGCTCCACTGATATCAGGTTAAGTTGTCCAGCTTTCCTGAAGTGAACAATCATTGAATAATTTTGTTATACTTCTATATACTAGCATATAGTAATGCAATGCAATAGAAATGACATATTTTAGTACACAAATGTCAAGTTATCAACGCTTTTCTTGCTAAATGGACAGTATCTCTATACTGTGTCCAGTCATGCAGTGTCCAGTCATCCTTCAATGCATGGACGCATAACCAAATCAGATCATTAAGTCATATCAATTTATGAGAAGACCTTATGTTCACAAATGTAAATAAACTGTTTTGTCTGTATTATCTTCATTGAGAATGTGGTGTTCATATGGTGCTTGACTGTGGCTTTAACTTTAATGCCTATACATATTCAACCAAAACCAATAAATGATAAGCAGATAACTGCCAAATCTACCATGATCTTAGATAAAATGGAGTGTAGAATGGGGAAACTTTGTGGTGACTGTATAGTTACACTTATTCTTATCCCTCATCAGAGACACACCACATACCCATTGCAGCATTCCCCTCTCCATCCACTCAAATCATCCATCCACTCTGCATTCATGGCTGAAGTCTCACTTCCATACACCAGTGCACTCCTCACACATGTCACATATACCTTCTCTTTTAACTTCAGTGACACACCAGCTTCCCTGTCAAAATCCCTTACAGCTCTCTAAACTTCCCCAATGCACTCTCCACATTGATGGCGAATTTGCTCCTCCACTCAACATATAGCCCCTAGATAACAGAACTTTCCAACTCTGTTTAGATATACACTGTTTCCCAAGTGAAGACAGTCATGACTTCTTAACTATACTAATCTTCTTAACTTTGAGAATCCTGGGTTGGCATCCAGCAACTTACCTGACTTAACTGAAGTATGAATGTTAAAATGGTGTTTACAACAACATTTAATCTAAGACTCTCAATATCAGCCCTCATATTAAACTAGAGAGAAGAAATATTAATGACTATGTAAACAGAGTTGTATTTAGATACCACATACATGTAAATAACTTCTTGAATAACAACTTAAATACATTATATTTCTATAATTGAAATACTGTGTGAGTAGTTTCTACCATTTCTATCCAAAATATAGGGTAGAAAGGTATTTTGTACTCTATGCATAAATACCCAGTAATTACTAAGGCAAAAAGTAGCACATTACATGGGAAGACTTTGGTGTGTTTACTTAGAGAATACAGTTTGTGAAAAACTATAGGCCATATATGGGAAGCAATTGGGAACAGGAATGCTCACCACCGAGACTTCTTGCCACCTAAAATTAGCTACCAATTTTTCCAGTCCTGTATTCGCCACTCACAGTAGAGCCCATATGCCAATTATGGTTAGGCACATTCGGCACCAATTTCGCCACTTGCATAGTAAACATAATAAACTTATATCAAAGCAACAAACTGTGAGTGTGTCTACTCCGATTAAGCAGATCATGAATATATTGTCCCAATTATAATTATTATCTGTTGTCATTGCTTCCATGAGAATTGGCTTCAACGATTATTGTGATTAAGTCATTGATGAAAGCTTACTCACACCTTTGTCTACATGATTAAAGGAACTAGTGGTAGGCCTAATAAATTAATAAATTCTTTATATCAAACCAATAAATTGTATATATTCTATTCTCCTGCTTAAAGAACTCAGCAACCCACTACCAAAATTTGAACATTAACACTGGTTACACTGCAAATAAGATCCCAATAAATGACCTTATGTACATCACAGCAGGGTTGGCATTGATTTAATCAAATTTATTAAATCATCGATTAAATCATTCATTTAATCAACATGAAAAAATAAAGATATTGATTTTTCAGATTATCTTACTGCCAGTTGATTTAATTATATGTATTTTAAAATAAAGTTAAAATTTGTACATAACAGCTTTGCTTTAATTCTTTAGAAATGCTCTGTAAGACCAATAAGAATAATATAATCAGTTTTGTTTTAATGGTATTAAGGCTGAAGTTTCAGTGGCGAATGGGCCCAGGCATTAGTGGCGAATGGGGCAGGGAATTGCGTGATAGCACACTTTGTGACCTCTTAGTGCTAGATCTAAATACTTTAGTAGTCATTGAATTGCTTAACTTCTGCACAAGTCATATCTGGGACATATGGCTGAGCAGCAACTACATAGGTGATGATGATTTATGGCTACTTTTGTAGTACTCCAAAGGTAATGAGACGAAGTCAAAGATGAAACAACCTTCAGATATGTCCACGCCGAGATTCGAACATGGGTGGTAATGATCTGTGGTCAAACATGCTACTGCTAGACCACAGCAGCGTTCCAGCAACTACATAGGAAAATATCCTACAAACACAGGCACGAGTCAGATTTTACCCTACAAACACCAGCCTTGCAAGACATGCAGGGCTCTTAATTACTAGATCTACACCATTGTGGTGTCTCAACACTGTGCAGATATATGACTGATGGCGTTTCAAATTCAATCACTTGTTGTCATACACTGTACATCAGTACTACCTTCAACCTTGGTAGTTTTTCTGTATTGTTTTTTAAATTTCCATTCATGAATCGTTTCAGAGAAATAGCTACTGATTGAGCTAGGCTAGTTGGTGGTTCGGCTAGCTAGTAATATATCTAATACTAGTAATAGTATTAACTAGGTCTAGATGATCTAGAATAGATCTACAATTTGAACTTGAAGTCATCAGTTCCGTTCTGATCTTTATCAAAGTTTATGTGGCTATTGCCCGTATATCACCATAACAAATATACCAATTTCCACTATTATCTAGAGTCAGGCAGAATGCTGTATCACATAATACATACATAACACATGTTATGTACCACTCGAGCCGGAAACGATCATTTGCCTACCAAGAATCGGATGACATCATTTTCTATAGATCTAGGTAAACGCGGTAATTTTATTATTCTAAGCATGTCTGTGGTATTAGGATGGACCAATTACAGAAAATACATTAGTTAAATACGTGTACGTGTCATATTATAAACCAGATAATTAATTAAACTACTTTACAAATTATACCAATGGCATAGATCTCTTAAAATGTAAACAATAAACTCCTTTTACGAAGTGCTTTCATATGACAATTAGCACAAGCGTATTAGCTGCAGACGCAACGATTATGTAACGTCCTATATGGGGTGGCTAATATCATTGCTCATTCACATTCACAGGAGAATACTTTGGGCAAATGGAACAAAAATTCTCTGAAATTTGTCACTGAGTTTAGATTGGGAAATGTGTTGCTGCCAAACAATTAAATCAAGTCTATAATATTCTAAACCACAGAGCCCTAGATTACTTGTACAAGAATATTGGAACACATGACTATTGGCTTGGAACGAATTACAAACTGAAATTCAGTATTTAATGAGCAAGTTTCTTTTCAATAAAAGCGTAAAGCAATTTTTATTTAATAATGACCAGGAATTACGAAGCAAGTTCTTATAATATTTTTTGACCTGGTCTTATATATATATATATATATATATATATATATATGCTTATTGTTTGTAATATACATTTATCTAGTCCTGTCACAAATTATTCATCATTTAAATTTAGTTTAGTCTACAATCTGCCACACACACACACACACACCACACATATATATATGATCTTTCTCCTCAGGATCACAATGGAAATTTTAGCATTATTATATGTATTTAGCGTACAAAATAAATCAAATCAAAAGTAGGCTTAATGTTGAAAAATTAACCTTTTCAATCTATAATAGATATATAAATATACAGTTAATGCATTCTTTATGTCTGCAAAGATTAACCTACTTGATACAGTAAATATGAGATTCAAACACTATTGGTCACTAATATTTTATATGTTAATTATATATTTTGTTTTGTTTTATTAAGGATGGTAACTACTTTATTGTATAATCCATGGTTAAAGTGCTTAGGAAATATTAATTATGTTTCGTGATTTCAGACTGTTATTAATCTGTGTCTTTATCCATTAAATATAATTTTTGTAGAAAAAATCACTCTAAAAGTATCAAATGTTACCCCCTCTCAAATAGCAAAATAAATGGATTTATCTGAAAGAAAGGTATTGCATCAGTTTTCATGCAATGCTCAATATATCCCATTAACTGGTTTATTACAGAGTAATTAAAACCTAGATGATCATATGTGTGCATTATATGTCGATAATATGATAATATTATTTCATCTAAAACTTGCACACCTTTATATAATAAAGTGTATTTATGTGCATGCTCACCTAACATACGTTTACATACAGACATCTAGCTGGTTCATTAATATATATCATATGTAAATAAATAAAATTAATAATCAGCATCTGTAATAAACATAATCTGAATCAACAGTCGTTTATTAAGTTTATGTTGCTTGTATATATATGACACAAGGTAATTATTTTTAAGATGAAATTTTATCTCTTACTTATATTATTATCTTGGCTGATAGGTATTTTGACTTAAATTAAACCAGAAAAGGTCAAATTTCCCACAAATATCTGATGTTAGTTGGTGTTTGCAATGTCGGAGCAGTCGAGAACCTGTTATATATATATATATATATATATATATATATATATATAATATATATATATATATAATATATATATATATATGACTTGCTCTTGATTGTGAACAATAGTTACGATTATTAGTCCACGGTGAACTGTTACTTTAAGGTATCACACCAGCAGTGCCTGTCAGTGTGCCTATCAGTTATTTTCTATGCCCAAAATGCGCAGTCCCTTTGTCTCTGACCATATGGCAAGCGATAACCGGACAAGGTATATAATATGGTCGTGTCTGCAGCAATACGCCTAACGATATTTTTTGGTTTCGCATAAGTTTCAGAGAATGTGATTTGCTTGTCAAACATTCCATAACATAAGCGAAAGCTTTGTATATTTGTTATATTTTAATATACGTCAGTGGGTGATATTGACAGGGAATAGCTATAATTGGTCGGTAAGTAAACGGAAATCAGAGGAGTTAAATACATTTAATGTAAATGTTCAAGTTTAGATTCTAATCTATTTAGACCTAGAGGTCCTAGACCTACTCACCTAGTCTAGTAATAAATAGTATTATTTCTAGATCTCTGAACTAGACTACAGTCTGAGTCTACAATGACAAGAGTTGAAGAGGCTGAAGAAGTCAATATCTAGATCTATTTAGTTTACTAAATTTAGACTATTATTCTATAGAGCTATCGTTATTTAGACTTAGTATCAATACTATAGTATAGATATTTATAGACTAATTTATACGTAATAGTAAATAGATCTAGACAGATACTTTTAATAGTTGTGTTATTTTAACATTTGCTTATTATTATCGAAGTGGTTGTGTAGCCGACCATTGGAAACCTGTTCGCTGTCGCTAAAGGTCTGAGCACTCAATGCGCATGTGCTGGCTCCCAATAGCACTGAGGGGAATCCATACCCTAGGCCATCGCTGTAGGCTACAGCCCCTTATAGTTATAGGGGGTTTGTTAATTTCATGCATGATTTACTGCAGATATATGGTTGTTGCCTAGTACTCGGATCTTTATATCCTCATCCGAGCATCCGAAACAAGCTATGCAACAATGTCCTATTATTATTTATGGTAATCCTAACTAATTTCGGTGAACTCCATACTGTTAATTCAGCATGGATTATTTTAGGGATAATTTTAGATTCCAACATCTTGATATTATACAATCATAGACATATCTATAAGGTTGTGGCTATTGGTCCAGACACAGACATACACCAAAATAGCTATAGCTCCAGCACTTCAACTGTGCAGTACAGCTTCCAAATATCCAGTAGAATATCACACACCGGATACCTTATAATAATAATAAACAAAATTTATATAGCACCCTATATAACCTGTAAGAAGGTTACTCTAAAGCGCTTGACAATAAATAATTCTATGGATGTAACAGATTTACATCTTTAAAAATACATAATTCTTTCCAGCCAAATACATAATATATTCAGCTAGGAAAACTGAAATAAAAAGATTAGTTTTTAATCTTGCACTTTCTGATGGTTACTGGAAGATTATTCCATAAGGTTGCAGCAGCCTTTCTGAAACATCTATTACCGTATGTCACTCCACATGTTGGTACGGCTAAGAATGCTCCAGACTCAGACCTTAGAGACCTTGTCGGCTGATACGGTATGACAAGTTCCTCTAAGTACTGAGGGGCAGTCCCTTGAAGTGCCTTAAAAGTGTACATCAAAATCTTGTACTGCGACCTGTATATAACTGGGAGTCAAAGCAGGGAGTTCAAGACTGGTGTTATATGTTCTCTTTTATGAGTGCGAGTGAACTAACCTGGCAGAAAAATTCTCTACTTTCTGTAGCCGTGTCATCAGTGTGCTTGGAAGACCATACAGGAGAGCATTTCTGTAATCTAGCCAAGAAGTTATCATGGCGTGTGCCAGTATTCCTAAGTTCTTCACTGACAATGCTACAGAAACAGTATTATTACCTACTTGAAGCCGTAATTCCTCATTCATCCTAACCTGATGTTTTGGGTTAAAGATAATGAGCCCTGTCTTTTCCTCGTTTAACTTAAGCATGTTTGCACTCATCCAAGTACTGATATCAGCCAAACAAGCTTCTAATTTCTTTGCAACGTCGGACCAAGTTGTTTTTGGCATGATCGCCATATAAACCTGCGTATCATCCGCATAACAGTGGTAGAGCAAATTATGTCAGCTACATATCGCACCAATTGGTTTTGAATACAAACAGTACTTATGTGGTCCAAGTACCGATCCTTGTGGCACCCCAAAATTCAGGCACTTACCTTCTGATGTCATCATTCCTATGGCAACACACTGAGATCTGTCACTCAGATAAGATTTGATCCAGGATAGGGCACTTCTGGTTACTCCAAACGAGTGCTCAAGGCAGAACTAATGCTGCCCTTACGAATTTACTAAAGCTGCGGCATTGACTGGCAGATATCATGCTAAACTACTATATCACTGGCATGTATAGGATAGAACAGCTTACAAATGTATTGCTTTATCAGTGTTCCACTTCCAGCTAGGTTTTGAAAATTACTGGGTGCAGTTGGCTGAAGAATGGCACTTTTACGTGTGAAAGATATTTTTGAGGGCACATCATTTGAAATCAGTTTTTAGTTAACTTTGACATTTAGTTAATATTCATGAAATGGAACTTGTGACAGTGTCATAATTACCAATAACACCGGGCGCCCTATAAATACACAGGGTGCAAAATAAAATGTACAGGGCACAGTTAAATAGGGGCAGGGCATTGCGCCACTGTGTAATGGCCTAGCTGGAACACTGTTTATGTTAGATATTTATGAAACTACGGTCTGAACCCAATTGCCGCCGATATTGCATGGCAGGCCTGTCACTACAGTATCATATATTGCTTATTGAATTATAGGCTATATATTTCTTCCTATAATAAATGATAAGAAATTAATATTCTGCCTGTTACTTTACTGTTTTAGCTATTCAAATTTCAAGGTAAGCTATTGGTGGATCTGGCGCTATGTACCTTGCATTGATACTGAAACCACACAAAAATTACGTTGATTGAAGAGAAACCAGAGTTAAAAGCAAAATGGCCTCTCCACATGTGCATTATCAGATTATATATCACATGGAAACCAGAATTGCGCTGGATCAATAGCTATAAAATATAAAATTGCACTCCCAGGTCAGGACCTATAGCCACTTCATATCTATAATTAAATGTAATTGAATAATCATCTAATGCCACTGACTCCGAGTCAGTGACTGAGCCCAGTTTAACAGATGCCTTCATTGTTGATCAAATTGGTTTTCTGGCACCTGTTTAGGAGTAAGTATTATGTTAACGTGTACTAACTTGACTGCCAAATAAAGGAAGAAATAAACACATTTCATCAGACTAGATTGTTTGAAATAATACTGGCCGCCAAATTAGAGTGATGATATTTGTCTATATTTCTTAACTTGTGAGATCTGCAGCCATAAAACATGTCACATGATGTATTAATGATTCGTTTCTATCAGATTGTTCATTTAATGTATAAGCTTTTCGTTTCTGTTCCTCTGAGTAGCTCTCTTTCTTGGATACAAGGTCTATTTCAATGTTTTTATGCACTACAATTTAACACCAATGTTCCCAGTAAAGAATGGTATACTGGGCCGGTAATGGCCTGATAACACCTGCATTACTGGCCTAGTATATCTCCCATTACCAACACATTAACAGTCTGTTATCATAAGGTTTTTGTCAAGTTTAGCCATATAGTTTCTGGCCTCATGCCATGCTAGTACAGGCTGTCTGAATTAGTTAGTATTGTTTTAGTATTGGCTCATTATTAATTATTGGAATAACCAGATATATATTGGCTTATTATGAAGGCTACGTTACTATCCTAATATGTGAGTGTTTTTTTGGCCAGATACATAATAAGCAATGTAATAACAAGTTTGTGTGTACACAATAATGTTTGTTTTGGGATTGTTTGCTCAAAGTTAGTATGCGATATATACTAAACTTATACATAAATTATAATCACTAAATCAGTGGATGTATGATACATTGATAATCTATATCAACATCCAGTAAATAATGTAGTATAGCTAGAGTACTCATTTTCATATTTATTTCTAATGTAACTTTATATATATATATATATATATATATATATATATATATATATATTAATTACTCCATGTTACAGCACGCATTAAAATGAGCTGTATTCATTAAAAATCGGTTAAGAAAAATTGCAGTTACCTATTCTGGATGAGATGTTTGAATTATTCCCACTTGAATACTTAATGTAAAGACCATATATATGACACTGTTATACTGCACAGCCTTTTCAGTAGGGATTGAGTAGTTGACCCCTTACAAAAAGTAGGCAGCAACTCACCTGTGGTGGCCTGTAAAAACAGTGCTGTGGCATTGCTGGAAGGAGGTGGGGGAGGGAGTTAGTGAAGGGCTGGCCATGGGGTAGTGGTAGGTTACACTAACACTGTAGTGGCCTTTCTCCATTTGAAGGGGGGGGGGGGTATGCGGCTCTCCCCTGAAAAAGTTGGTTGAAATGGAGCATTTGGTGCACACTTCTAGCGAAAACTAAAGTAGCTGACCAATTTTCTGCCAATAGAAAATGCGATGAGGGACTGTAAAATAGACGACGTATGGCGTCGGATGTTGGCTGCTATTGAAAAGGCTGATACTGTAGTAATGGTATCCAGCCATTATATTCAGATTCTGAACCCGATATAGCAATTTTCATTGGGTTGGTATGATGTCAGTGGTTAACAGTTAGATCAATTAACAACTTTGGGTTTGTGTGGTTTTTGTATCAGCCTTTCTTTTAATCACTATAACTCTAGTAAGAGAGAGACACATGAAATTCATGGCATATGTTGTTTTGACTTTTGGTAGGCTGCTTAAGTGGTTCCAAGACGTTATCGTATTCTGAGTGTGATAGTAGGTAGAATTAGAAAACTGCCAGTGTGGTTGGATATCCCCGTGATTGAAATCCCTGAAAGAACTGTGTTAGGTATGACTCTGTTTCATTTTCATAAATGACCTATCTTGTGTAGTAAAAATGAACTAGGTAGAATTTTGCAAGTGATACAAAGCTGTTCCAATAAGTTCACTTGCCTGGAAATCATGATATACTGCAACAAGACCATGATAAACTTCTCTCACCAAATTTCAGTTTACCCTGATTTGGTATTACTTTTACTAATGTAAATAAAAAGGAGTTGGAATGGTTTATTCATTATTTTTAATGTTTCCTACTCAGCGTTCAAAGGATCTTGAAAATTGTTTGAAATTGTCTCTTGAAAATGTCTTAATTTTGGAAAGATATTTATAATCAAATACCGTATATACTCATGTAAAAGTCGCACTCGCATATAAGATACGCCTGTGTCTAGGACTAATAAGTCACCTGGAGTTCAACCAGCATGTAAGACACTCTAAAATCAGCCAATTATCAACAATATTTATTCAAAACCCAAAATTCATCATCATCACTCTCTTCACTGAACATCTAACAGATGATCTGTTATATCTGTTCATATGTCATCATACATCTCGTCGCCTTCTTTGTGGAAGTCAGTATCAGATTTGTCATGCTGCTTAGCCCACAATACGTCATCTTCTGTGCTATCTAAATAGACGACTTCTTGAATGATTTGGTAGTGATGGCGGCGTTGATAGGATCCCAGACCGTCTTCACCCACTGCGTGACAACAGGTAACTACAGCCGCTTCAGGTTGTCTGCTGCTGTTCAGTCATTTCATTTTCAAGTGATGCTGTTTGGATTTGTTTATTAGTTAAGTTCCCATGTGCCAAAGCTTTGGAAATAATTAACAGAGTATGTTTGCTTTAATCGTTTTCCTTTGATGTGGTTTCCATAGTCATTCTTTCTGTGACCTACTTACCATTCTGTTCAATTACCTTCAATCACATATTTTGATAGAATTGACATGTCTTTGTGATCACGTCACTAATTAGAGCATCGGATTAAATAATCATGGCAGTGGTTATCATGATTAAACTTGGCTTTGAAAGACATCAGAAAACACATTGCTCATATTTTCATTATGAAGGTTGAAAAACAATATTAGTGTATTTCCCCCCAAATTATGCCAAATATACCTTCACTTTTAGTCTGACCTGCGTATAAATCACACTCGATTTTGGTGTTGATTTCAGAGTATAAAAAGTGTGACTTATACACCAGTATATATGTATATATACAATAAGTAAATTTTCCACAACCTTGTAAAACCATGATTTTTTAAATTGCTTTTCCAAAAGGCCTTAGTATGGAAAAAGTGACCTGAAAACCCCTTTATTTGGTCTTAATAATTGCTCCCACCAGAGAAGTTGTCAAAGAAAATAAGAATTATGAGATCTCAGTTTCGGGCAGTTTAGCCTAATTTATGACCACTCCATTAGCTACAGCACCACTTTTAGACTCTCTGACTTCATATGACATTAGAGTAGTGTAGTCTGGTGGCTGAATGAGAAGAGTTCTTTATTCAGCACAGCTCTACTCGATGTCAGTGTGTTTAGTATGACTCTGGACACCTTAACATGAAGGCGGGCTGACTTAAAGGGATAGTCCAGCTACAGATATTAAGACCTTGTATGGTCTGGGATCTACAGTTTCTCCATAATGCAAATTATCATTGCAGGTTATTCTTAAATGCTTAAACTTTCTCAGTTTCACTATTGCTAACCTTAAAGGGATAGGTCACCTTCATTACCAATTTTCAGGACTAATACAGCAATACTCACAAAGATCATAATATTGTGAAAATGTGTAAATGATCACCCACATATTAAATAATCCAGTTCTGATTAATTGACTTTTAATGGCCTGTGGGCGCCACCATTTTGAGGCTAGAGAGAGACCGGAAGCTCCTGAATGCTGACGACACTTGAATGCAGCAGTTTGACCGGAAGTTTGTAGAGCCCGTACAAAAGCACGTAAACAAGTGTGAACAAAGAATTATTCCAGAACAAAAGGCAATTATCTTGTTAAAATTATGTCATGAATGACATACAACCATATCAGTTCGAGCCAGAAGGAACCATAGAAGAGAAAAATGATTAAAAATGGCTGAGATATTAATGCTCAAGAGTAACTATAATCCGCGTCAGTCTAGATAGGGCTCATGTGACCTCAGAGTATTTGAGTTTTGGCGGCCCTCCAGTAATTTGGATTATTTCCCTATATCTATGATATCAGGTCTATTTCGTTATTATTATTGTGGAATTTTTGGTTACTGTTCTAAGCATAACATATTTAAGAAATATTTTCTGAGGGTGAACTGTCCCTTTAAGAGTCAGCTCAGACTCACTTGGCTCTTCAGTTTAAGTTGGCTGTAGGCATGCCTGTGGTCCTGAAGCCTTTACTTAACTTGCCGTTCTATTTGATTTCATTGTCTTTTGTGTATATATAGGTTCTTTAAGGTTCATTTTTAACTTGTCTATTGTGTTTAGTTAATCAGATTTATAATACTATTGTGCTAACAGTGTCACAGCATCGGGCTTTATATGTCACTATTACAGAAGTACTTATGTCAGCCAGTGACATAACACTATTACAGAAGTACTTATGTCAGCCAGAGACATAACACTATTACAGAAGTACTTATGTCAGCCAGTGACATAACACTATTACAGAAGTACTTATCTCAGCCAGTGACATAACACTATTACAGAAGTACTTATGTAAGCCAGAGACATAACACTATTACAGAAGTACTTATGTCAGCCAGTGACATAACACTATTACAGAAGTATTATGTTAGCCAGAGACATAACACTATTACAGAAGTACTTATGTCAGCCAGTGACATAACACTATTACAGAAGTATTATGTTAGCCAGAGACATAACACTATTACAGAAGTACTTATGTCAGCCAGTGACATAACACTATTACAGAAGTACTTATGTTAGCCAGAGACATAACACTATTACAGAAGTACTTATGTCAGCCAGTGACATAACACTATTACAGAAGTACTTATGTCAGCCAGTGACATAACACTATTACAGAAGTACTTATGTCAGCCAGTGACATAACACTATTTCAGAAGTACTTATGTCAGCCAGAGACATAACACTATTACAGAAGTACTTATGTCAGCCAGAGATATAACACTATTACAGAAGTACTTATGTTAGCCAGAGACATAACACTATTACAGAAGTAATTATGTTAGCCAGAGACATAACACTATTACAGAAGTACTTAAAATGTTCTTTGGTCATTCATTTTGGTTGAGTTCTGAAAGTTATCAATCTCAACGATATCGCATCACACCGATCATTGTTAAAAGTGTTACATAACACAACTGACCTTATCTTCCAGGCTTTACGTACGTTTTTGGTGGTTAATTATTAAACTGATTTGTTAGGAATGAATTTTGGTGGGTTTTCTTCCTACTGCAACTTCTATATTTCAGTCTTTTTTAATTTTCTTTTTTCTACCTTCAGTGGTTTATATTTGGGGATAAATGAGAGCTTCCAAGAAATATAAATCTTCTAGTTTTGCAAGTCATATCTGTCAATTGGTATGTCTTTCATCTTGGAATTGGATAGTGTAGTAACTAGTCAGGTTCTCACTTCATTCAAAGAGATCAGCTATCACCATTCTAAATCTACCACAAAGGTCTTTTGTGAAACTTTCCCCTTTGAAGTGGGAAATGTGGGATCTGAAATAAAATTAGCTTTTTAATGGGAGAATAGTGTCTTTAAAGGACATGTTTTTTTGGGGGGGTTCTTTCACTTTTTCAAAACCAGACGTTTCCATTACATGATTCAATTAGACCAGGAGATTAATGACCATTTTGGCATATATACACTTCTGGATATTGCCATGTTGGAACCCTGCTGACTGCGCACATGAAGCCCAGATTATTCCTGGTGCGGAGCAGGGTGCACCCGAATTATTTTCCCCATAAGTCGCATTGTCTAGAATTTGTTGTTGTGTGTTTACTAGTTTTGTGTCATAGTTAAGGGGCATATTGCTGCTAATCACGTATGCCTTGCCAAAAGAACCAAAAATTAATCATTTATGTATCCAGTTTATCAACATGTAGATTGAATGAGCAGACTTCACATTTAATATAAGCAAAATATTCTGAATCCTATTTGTGCTGTCTCAATTGGGCCATGACACAGCACACATGACTCGTGGCCAGACAGATTTATGTGCCCTCTATCATGGCCAAACTGGCAGTTATTTTAAGTGGCTTAGCTACCTCAAATGATGGAGACGGATACGGTCTGCAATTTACTGCTTCACCATAAATTTAGACTTTATGATATATGGCATATTCGGCAGAGAAAACCTTGCCAGTTGCCTGGTTGGATGAAAAACTCCTACTATATTGCCATGGTTGAGATTCAAACCTCGACCTCCCCCACAACATGACCATGAGTAATAAAGTTGCACGCTCTTACCCGCTAGGTCATGCAGGTGAGAAGTGTGTATCCTTCGGTATTGTTGTGCAACAGTCTAAAGCCAGAGGCCGACATTTTATTCAATTGTATGTGTAGCATCACCTGTGACTCTCTTCGTGCTAACACTGAGGATGCATGCATATTCAGGCATTTCATTAATCAGCCACGTATGGCTGCCAGTTCAAAATGATCCTCATAAACATGAACTTATTCTAAAAAAAGGTGTTGGTCATGAAATAATTAATTTGAAGTATGAAAAACAAACCGATTCATGATAGTCTACATTCATTTCATGAAGAGTCCTCTCAGGTAAAGGCAAGCCCCAAATTCTTTTATTTATTTAAAAAAAAATTATTTATTTATTCAATATGTTTTTAGTGCATTCCCATTTGCTAATGCATTATTGGGGTTTTCACTTATTACAGTTGTAATACATATCATCAATTCATATTACATACATTTACATATCATACAATGTTGTATTATTAGTCATTTTCATTCACAAATGTATAACAGTAACAGTAAGACCTAATTTATTTACATATATTATTTTGTTCTCTCTATTTAAAATTGCTTGCTTTTTTCCTCTAATCTGTTACTTTATTTCATCACATGGTGGGGGGAGGAAGAAACATATCGTGCAGGATACCAGGACATATTTCAAATTCATATTCTTCTTCTGAACACTCTTGCAATGGATGATCTATCACTGTTGTGAATCATAATTAACCAATAAAAAGTGTTTTTAGCTGCTGTGTTTTATTTCTGTTGTCATGGTCTGACTCGGACAGTTTCATGATAGACGCAGCAAGCCTTGGCTATTTACTTAGAGTTGGCCTACTTCAGCCCATAATTTAGTGATTTGTTGCTTAATTGTGTAATATTATTGATTAATGTTTTATTAGAATGTTAGAAAACAGTGTCTAATTATTATTATTTTCAAGATTTGATTTCTGTCTAGGAAAAGTCTTAAATTTGGTTACTGTAGTAACATTAGGTATGATTCTTGGCAAATAACTTGAAGAGACATTGAATTTTGTCTGGATAAACTTTTCCCACTCCAGAAAAGAACATGATATTCTGAATTTCAGACTGTTCATCTGGATGCCAGGGATATCAATGTGGCATGGTGGCAGATTAAAGAGAGCTCACTCTGATCCAAGATGACCCAATTCTAGCCAGAACACCCCAGTTGAATTAATCCTGGTTCTGGATACTCTGGCTTAAAACCAAAGTATCTTACAAGGATTGAGCTCTAACTCAACTCAACAAGCAAACCGATAATGAGAAATATCATATTCTATGTAAAGTTGTCTGTGTTCTAAAAAAAAATGGAAAATTTCAAAAATCTGCATTTTGAGATGAAACTTCATTTGTGGGTCAGAAAACTAATAATTTTCAATCTTTGTCAGTGTTGTATCACCTGATTTAATAGTTCAGTAATGCTTAACTGTACAATAGTACTTCTGTCAACTGATGGCACAACATGTGAGTTGCCAGCTGCTGATATTAAATAGTCCACCATCATTTGGCATAGTGGATCTCTAACACTTTGTAATAGCGGTTAAGGCTTCCCTCATAGTATATCCACCAAATGTAACATGAGAACATGCATACCAAACAACCTCCCCCCCTCGCAATAGATCCGGGTAGAGGAGGCTTTGATGTTAAGACTCGGCGGCCTGGAGTCTGCTAATTCCAGATAAAGTATGAATTGAGATTGAAAAAACAAATAGGTCTCATCCCGAGAGCTATCTTGTTGACCCTTGGGTAAAAATAATATTAAGTACTCCCCCCAATGACTGACATCTAAACAAATGAGATACTCTGTAATGAAGAGTACTGCTCACTTTATGTTGTTTATTGTTGACATTATAGTTTTAAACAGTTTGTTAAGTTTTTATTTAAATGCTATAGTTACTCAAGTTTATACTGATGACAGCAATCCTGACTGATTTTGGTTACTGCCTCCCTCCCTCCGAATGAGACATTGTTAGTTCAGGGTACACACACAGGCGCTTGTATCTGTTTGATCTCTTCATGCACAATCCGATGTATATATGTTACAACTTACATTTAATCTGTATAATCAGGTAATATGTAAATTTCCATGAAATATTCAGGCAACACATCTGTTGTTAAGTGAGATTTAATACACATTACCTGAAAATTGCATTGACACAGCCCCCTGGCACTTCAAAATGGTGTAACTCTGAAAATATTTCTTAGTAAAAGCTAAAACGTTTGCCAGGTCTCATCATATACATGGTAGTTGATATATAAAAAATATTAATACAATCTGAAGTGGTTAGGTGGGAGACATTGATTGATTTTATATGGAATGACCCATATATATATATATATATATATATATATATATATATCGGTCATTCCATATATATTATATATGAGAGTGTTATGAGAGATACATGACACATAAAATCAGTTCGATTATTACAGTGTCACCTGTGCGTTCAACTTCCTTTTGTTCATTTGCACGTCATATTATGTTTATAGGATGCTTAATTGACACAACGTAATGATAGTATCTGTGCAAAATAAACAAAACTAATTGCTCTAAGCGTTCTCCTGCAAGATGTACTTCTGGTTGAAAAATAATGAAAACAATTATGGGCAGAGTCCTGTGATACTAATATATCAACGTGCTTTACGCATACTTTGGACCATATCTCAGTCACTGTTTGTTTTTTCTTTGTGTACGCAAAAGTTTGGTTCACAGCCAATTATTCTACCCCACATTTAGCCTTCATGTAAACTTGGGCAGTGCAGTCATGGTCTTAATTTTGTCAACATTTCCTTGACTTGTTATTCGCCGATCAATTCCCATTGGGGTTAGTCAAATATGACTGATTTCGACCTGAAGGAGAGTTAATTGTGTCAGAGGTTCTGTATCTTTACTGTCTATTTCGAGATGGAAAAATCATATGGAAGGTCATCCATACGCTACTTTCAATGGAGTGTGACACAGTGATGTCATCTGGGAATTGATCATTTGTGGAGTTGGAGAAATTATCTAATGAGTGGAAGTTTAGATGGGTTGCAATTATCATTCATTATTTGTGAACTGGAAATTTCCATGGATAGTTTGAATGTCATATACGATCACGTACAAGACCATCTCGTGTATAAGATGAATTGTGTTTATTGCCACTTCAAACAAAAGTGCTTTTCTTACTTGTGTTTTGGGAAAGTGCTGACCTTCATTTGTTATAGGAAAAACATTTTTGCAAAAGTCCTTGTTTTCTCTTTTCACGTTCATATTAACAACGTATTGTATTTATGCATATACTAGTATGGAGACAACCACCGATGTACATTTATGCCTTGATAATTTGGCTTGTTTATTAATAAATCTGAACAAATGTTTTTGCCTTTGGGTGTTACTAGTGTATGAGACAAATAGTCTTATAAATGTATATCAAATAGCTCCAGATTTAAACAGTATCTTAACTCGCCAAACTCCACCTGTATCCAGCCCTGTCATCAACCCATCACTTGTTATTCACAGAACAGAACATCAGTCAACTGACTGAGACTGGATTTTCATCACCTGAAGGATCAGTCATTGGTCTTGTATTTTATTGCTCAAAAACAACCTTCAACTCTGTTTTACATTGATGACACTGAGGAATTGATCAGACTGGTAGAATACTGTAAAAAGATATCTTTCTTTTGGACTTCACATGTATACTGAAAATTTCATGTGAAATAAGGATCTTTTCTCCTAAATAAATGTAATTCCTGTAGTTAAAAAGTCTAGTAGTTTTAACTGTATCTACACGATATACATTAGTCAAATACAAATTCTTCTCTGATTGCAGTCAGTAGTTAGAGCACCTGTCTCAGTGCTGATTAGTCAGTGTGTGTGTGTGTGTGTGTATGAGGGAGTGGCCAATTAATGCCTTGAGTTGCACTAGGTCCCACATACTGTTAGATACAGTCCTATCTACACATTGCTTAAATATATTTTCCTAACAGTTATCCTTATTCATGTATCAGTAAAATTATGAAATTTTGCTAGAAATAAAACTTTGTATGCTTGAATTTGTCGGCAGTTGTATTGTAAGTTACAGCATATTCCAGCATATGTCTTATATATATATATATATATATATATATATATATATAGAGAAAGAGATTGAAATTTCATTACATGCTGCAGTATCTCATTAACAGCAAGAAGTCGGGTGCTACTGCTAACATCAATTGAATGATAATTTATTTTAATAAATGCCAACAGCACATAATATATTGCTAAATGTGTGTTGATTACAGCTAGTATACATACATTATAAATTGGTAATGTAAATCATAGGACTTCTTCATTGTGTTGTTTAACAATATTATTACTAATTGGTTATAATTGTTACTGAATTATTTTAATAATATCAGTAATAATAATTAGATGAGTGAAGTGAGTGCAATAGCATACCTGTTAAAAGCATCTGATAACTTTATAAACAAATTTAATATCTTTCCTTTATCACTGTTAACAGCAAATGCCATGGCTACAATAGAATTGAGAGTGCAGAATCCCATGACACACACAACAGCCAATGGTAAATTTACATCGTATCTGATTTATATTGAGGTGAGTCCAGAAAATGTACATTTCACTGATTAACTCTTGTATAATCGTGTATAAGGTAGGGTTTTAAACTTTGAAAATGTGTGGCTTTTGCTACTCGGCTTATACAGGAGTTGGCGGATAAATTGTCTATATTCAGGAGACTGTTCATTAGACCTGCTGAGTGATATTAGGTACCTGGTACGTTTTGGCCAGAAAATGAAAATGCTCTTCATATTTAAACTCAAAGTTGTGCAAGATAATAACAACAACGGCAAAGCGTCCAGAAAGTTTAACATAACAGAGAAACTTGTGGATGATTGGCAGAAATGCGATGCTCAATTGCAGGAATTGCCCAAGAGTAAGAAAGCTCCACTACGAATGCCTGTGCTTGTGAGCCGAGAGAATGATTATGTTGTAACTTGCTCGACAATACCGGTTCAGGCACAACTGATGTCTTATGACTCTTCATCCATAGCATTAGTTGGATGCTGTACTAACTTCATCAGACACCAAAACCTCTGACTGTGCACACTAAAATAAGCCAAAACCTTTGTACTGATTTGGATGATAAAATCGCACTGTTCCATCATTGTGCCACTGATCAGAACACCATTACTTAACTGCTCAAGCTATGAAATAAGCCAGGCTCAGAGATTTCAGTTCTGCATTTTCTTATATTCAGGTTAGAAAGTTTTCTGGGTTAATAACTAATAAAATGGCCTAGTCTGATTTATGAGATTGCTTTAAATACACTAAAAATAATTTTTATGGTTTACCATTTTTTGTGTATAATACACCATTGTTTGAGTTCTTTTGCTTGTACAAAATTGGGTGTACTGAATACTTACTAAAATACATATATATCACTGATCCGGATCATTCTGTGACATAAAGTATTTGTATGCCCCATACATGTATCAGATAAGAACTGGTCATTTTCTGATGGCCACCTGCTAGGGTTGTCTTCTAGCATGTTGAATTAAACCCGATCAGTCTAGCCCAAGGATGGCACAGATAAAGTCTCAAATATCAAATAATTATGTGATAATTTGGCTTTTAAAAATGTAAAAAGGTTGTTTGTATCTGATGAGTCATTGATGATAGTTAAAAAGTTATAAAAATGTTTAAAATTGCTTCGAGGACTTCATTAGTTGAATATTTCTCCTAAAATAAAGTTCTACCCCAATGGAGAACATTGGAAGTGAACCTAGATGTGGAAGATATTCTTTGAACTAAGTTTTGAACAAGAAATAATCCAATTGGTTCTGTACTGACAGATGTACTGTACTCGCATGAATAAGGGCCCTGGCGGCTATTGTTTTCGATGACAACATATAGTGAATTGGTTGGAGCCATACACACACACACACACACATATATATATATATATATATATATATATATCCCATGACTGATCATGGTAGAGGCTAAGCAGGTCACTGACTTACTGATGTATGTTGTGTGCTACACCACTGAAGGCTTTTAGAGATTTTTACTTACTGATTCATTATAGGCAACCCATCCTTCCAAGGACAAAGAGGTTGAAAGGTAGCAAACTGGTGCCATTCTAACCCAATAATTGTTTGTGTGAGATAAATACAATTTACAATTTGTATGAACCGTTGAAACCTTCGAACACTTTACAATATTATTTTGCCCAAAAGTACCCTAATTTTTAATATAAAATAACAAAGCCCTGGAAAATATTTTAGCTGCTCGGTATAATCCAAGAATTTAGGAAATATGTCACTAAACTAGCAGATCAAACCCCTGTCCAGGTAAAAGTTTCATCCATTCAGATTATGTTAGCCATCTGTTTTGGTGACTCGATTGCTATTTTGTCTAAAACCGACACCATGGTGCAAAGTTTTGTGTATTAAGCTTGAACCAGTATTTGTTAATACTTATTCTGTAATATTTTTTTTATTAATATGATGATAATGGTGATGACGATGATAAAATTCTTTTCACAGACAGACAACTTGGCCTTCTCACTGAAGAAATCCAACATTAGAAGACGATATTCGGAGTTTGTTTGGTTCCGAGATGTGTTGACCAAAAGCCATCCTGATGTGTATGTATTAAATTTAAATCTGTAATTGTAGTCTATAAGATGTTTCATCACAAAGCCGCCCTTTGGCCATATATCCAAAGGGTGATTATAATTTAAGTCTTCATCAATTCTCTTCCCGCGTGTTATTTAGGATTGTATATTGAACAACTTATGATCGTGAGACATTTGTTTTTTCTTTTATATCGTTAAATCTTTGCGTTTCTTCTTTTTTTTGTCAGTGATCATCCATTTCTGTTAGATGTTAGTAATCTCTGTAGCAACATTTGTTATCATAAGAAAGTGACCATACCTAATGTCCAGTTAATGTGATTTGAGTAGATTGATTTTATTGCTGATGTTACTCGCAATTTGGACAAACATCCTTTTTATTTATCTACAGCCATTAAAACAACAGGGTTAGTAGACTGAAATTAAGAAGTATCTTGTCATTGAATACAAACGTGTTAGCCTGGAATTGAATGTTTGGACAGGACTTTGTTGTGTCTAAAAGTTCCATGTTTTAAATATCTAGACGTATAAAACCACATTTGTGCTGGAACACAATTTATTGCATAACATATAGGGCTGAGACAAAAATAACTTGCATTATAAGCATCTTGTTTTTAGTTAACTTTTTATTCCAAGGATATAAATATAAATAGATTAAGTATATCTGCACAGCAAGTTATTAGTTTAAGTATATGCAATTATTTGATGTAGTGCCATGTATTATCATGCATAAGACCAGGAAATAATTCAAGAATTTAATACGCTTGAGATTAATTGCCTTGTGTACGTAAGTAACACCCAAAGGCAAAATATTTGATGGGATTTGGTGGTGAGAAAATCAATCAAGCTATGAGTATAATGGGTGATAATGGAAGAAATCTACATCAACACTCATCAGCATACTGACATATCCTATTTCACAGATCATAGCCACCAGTGTGGTTCAATCACATGTCATAATTTATATATAACCACAGTTGCTATGAACAATTTATAATATGTAAACTTAGTTTTAAAATTCAGTGTTATCTCTGTGGAGGCTTCTCACATTATGAGCTTCTAATGAATGCTGGTACAAATATATATTACTCATGATCACAATATCAGGGGAATTTGATTTGCATCATTTTGATAGGTTTTTTAAGAATACCAGTAATTCTTTTGGTACAAGTTTATTAATAATATGTAATGAGTGGGAAAAAAGAGAAAATAAGCATTTTTTCCAGTGAAGGTGTTTTTCATGATAAATGATCGTTCGTTATTTGATTAATATTTGGATTTGAAACAATTCTCTTTGAAATGAACATGAATATAGACAAGGTCATCTTATTCACAAGGTAATCTTATACACAGTCATATATGGTAAGAGGCTCAGGTCATCCCATAATCTAACAGTTAAGCATGTTGCACATTATGCTAAAGGATGGATTTGCCCTAACTACCAAGGATCACAGGTTTGATCCCAGCAAAATGTCAAAACTTTCTAGGGATTAATTTCTCCTGTGATTGATGGGGAGGAAACATGAACATCCACTCAATAAAAGGGACCATGCTGGAAATAAGTGCTCGCACTTTCATGTGTTATCCCTATTTCATGGTCATAGATCATGAAATGAAAGATATCAATCAATCCTTTAATCACCTGTGCCATCATACAATCTAAACTTGTTCAGTAATGATGTTTTACTTTACACCCCTTTTTCAAGAATCATATGATAAGAGCCAAACTATTTACCAGACATCCTAAATACCACCTTTTAAAATACCCAGTAGCTATTTATTAATGTGGTACCATGATCCAATAGTAAACATAGCAGCCTTTCTGACCCATTCATCTGAACCTCTAGCAGTCATTGCAAAGGGACAGGATCTACCTGGGGGGGTCTTTTATTGGCTTTTGCAACCCACCTGAATGCTGCTCCCCAAAGTGATCCTTGAATCGGTGGCCCTAAGATTTGACTTTGTTTCGTGAATTTACAGTTTATACTCTGATATATCTGCATGGTGCTAATTCAGAAACATATTTTATTCCATAGCACTCCTCCACCTCTACCGCCAAAGACATTTTTCAGGGACAGATTTGATCCGGAGTTGATAGAATATCGGAAAGCTGGATTGGAGCTCTTCCTTCATGGGTAAGAAAACGTCTACATGCCAATATTTGATAAAGGGCCAGGTTTTAAGCTGAAGAAGCAAGTATTGATCTTGTCATTGTCCCGTACGTCAAAGGTGACCTTCGGGATGCTGTTTCTCACTATTCCGACATTGGTTTCAGTGAATGAGCAGTAACACTGACACTGCATCAGCAGTCCATGTTTAAACATTGTTTTATGTAAGCCAACCTTTCATATCTCTTGTATTTCATTCATGTACTTCCAAACATCTGTGACATCCAATTCCACATGGTTGGAAGCCACTACACTAAATATCTGTGATTACTTACTTCAGCAGCTGTGCATCAGCTGTAGGTCTCCGCATTGGAAAGGCTGACATTCACATCTACAAGTGATAAAATGGTTTTGTGTTTTGCCCAGAATCAAGATGGACGTGTGTAGAGATGTACTATTTGTCTGACTTTCTGTCTTCATTTGTACTAGGTTAGGTGTAAGACAAACTAAGTGAGATAGCTAATGGTAGACAAAAAAAAATTCATCAGCCAAAGCTATTAAAGTGAGCTGGGTTCAGATTTTCCTTTTGTATTTTGTCCAAATTTGATGAAATTGGTTTGCTATAATTGGCCAAACCCAGCATTGGAGTTTAACCCAGGCTAAGCCTAGCCTAGTCAGTGAACATTTGTACAAAGGTGTGGTACTAGTTTAGGAAACTCATTGTGATATAAGTTTTACATTACTATATTACAGTGACTAACTACTCTTAGTTCATGTTTAGATAGTCTTCAACCACACAAACAAATTGAAATGATTGGATAAAGCCATGGCAACAAGCCTGCTTCCTTGCTTACTTTTTTTTCACTGGTTTCATCAGAGATGCAGTGGACTGAAACTCATGCCAGACTCCTCATCAAGGGTCCTGGTGATTATTAATATTACTCATGTCTGTAGTTTCCAGTCAAGTGTGAGAACCATTCCTGGAGTCTATGTTACACACCAGCCATATTTTCTCACACTTTGACACCATTCAAACCAAACTTCATAACAGGTTTGGATTGGAAAAACCAAGCTAAGCATGTGACGTATTATAGTCAGTTTGTAGGAGGAAGATGGCAAGAAAGTGTGTGCTTAATTCTATACTATTATGTGTGCATGTGTGTGTGTGTGTGTGTGTGTGTGTGTGTGTGTGTGTGTGTAATATATATATATATATATGTAAACTGGCCAATAGTGGCCGGATCTGTACTGAAAACCCAAATGTTTGGAAGATCTGACTTTTTAACACAGTTCTTGTAGAGCAATGAAAAATATCAAACATAAACGGTGCATGTGTATGAGTGGATGTTTTGGGTAGGGAAAGGGAGTTCCCAGAAGCACCTTGACTTATACGTGCATCATATTTCCTACCAGCTGAAGGAATGATGTTTTCAGCCATGCTTGACACACAACACTATAGGATTCAACCCAATAAGAGCCAGAGTAGGAATAAAATTATCACATCGCTGCCTTCTAACCCATTATTATTCAATAAAGAACAATTAACTTTCATCAAACTGTTATTTAGATCTGACAAACATGCCAATCTTTATGTAATAATATTTGATAGTCATCCACTGTTACCTACCAGTACCGCCAGATGTTCTGTGAAACAATGAATTAATAACACTTGCCAATTGAAGTTACAATCAGCTGTGTTTGTGTGAGCCAGAGTTGGAACAAAATCACCACATTCTCTCTGTCTTATTCAATAAATAATGATTAATTTTCACCAAACTGTTATTTGGATCTCACAAACATGCCAGTCACGCACTGTTAACTACAGATACTTCCAGATGATTAGTGATAATATAGAAATCACTGTTCACATTGCAAACCTTGCTCCACTTGCTGTTAAACAATTAATTAATAACACTTGCCTGTTGAAGTTACAATCATGTCTGTTTCATATGACAACTTTGTTTATTAGTTATAACATCAAAGAAAAATCTGTGTATATAATTATATGTATATATATATATATATATATATATATATATATATATCTCGCTGCCGGTGAAGAAATCGATATTGACATATTTACCACGCATTTGCTGACAGGGTTAACTTCTTCATGGATGACGACAATGATTCGGATTTTGAGGGATTTTAAGCCAGTACTTGACCTTGACTTATACAGTGAGCATATGCCTGAGGAAAGAATTACAGGGTCAAAAATTGACCTGGACTTATCTGCCGGGTCAACTTATACACTAGTATATACGCCAGTATATACGTTATCTTGATTCATCAACAATGCAATATGTGTCTTGTGTTAATATGGCAGAAAATTTTATTTTGTTTCTCAGATGTCACCCCAGATCTGGCCATGAAAATGTCGAGGTGTTGAAAAATAATCAATAAATAATTTTTTAATGTATGCTCATAGAAATTTTAAGTAGATGAATAATGAATAATTGATGAGTTATGTTAAAAAATAACTTAATGTGTGACTAATTAACCTCTACTATTCAAGTTGATTACTTTCTTATTCTAAATGATGTTTTGGTTTGGGCTTCTTCCACGCAAGATTTTCTTACAGTCTTTGTTGTTATAACTACCATTATTCAGGTTTGTACCAATGATACAACACTAATTTGTTTTTGTATATGACTTCAGAGGGAGTACAGTTCTATGAAGTACCATAATCTCCCATGTATAGCACACACTTATGTATAATGTTCAGTCCTTGTTAACCAGAAAAACCTAGTTTTGGTGCAGCTGGACTTACACACCATTTTTCTGTAATTACATACACCCTCCGCGTATGCCTGATACAGATTATGCTCCTCAGGTCAGCAACAAGATCAAAAGCTGTTTGTCACAACTTCTGATTTCAATTCGTAATTGCTTTAATATAATAATGCATTAATAAAAATATTAATAACCAAACTTGTCTCAAAGTGGAGATGTTTCGTGAGTTTTTATGGAAGTTTATTTATATTTAAGCCTTGTAATTGTATAATGATCCTTTTGATCATTAGGTAATTGAAGCTGATAATCATGTATTTTGATTTTCGTGACTGATGAAGATAAACTTAGCAATACAAATTTTCAATTTGTCAATTTATTTTTTGAAAAAAACTGGACAAATTTAATTATGGTGTATAGTGCGCAGCCCCTCAAAATAATGGAAAACAGAGAAAAAAGGTGCACTTTATACACAGAAGATTATATGAATGAGAAAGTGTTGTTTCTATAGTAACCTTTAAACAAATGTTGTAATAATTATTGGTCCATTCTAGAAACAGGTGTGTCTTGGTGATCATAAGGCTTATTATTATTATTGTCATGATTATTAGCAGTAGTAGAAGTTGTGCTGATAGTTGTAATATTAGTTGTAGTATAACATGCTGTTGATGACGTTGCCTTTTGTCTGTTTCAGTGTGGTGTCACAGACCCGTTACCTCAGTGACAATGTCGTCCATCTGTTCCTGCAGAGTCCGCTCTCTATTGAGGCAATAGATGGTGTTATAAAGCAGCCCCAAGGCCAGAGTGTTGCTACTATTATAACAGAACATGCTCAACAGGCACAAGGGTAATTATATATCATGCTATTAAAGTTATATACCCATGTGCTGTGCTGCACAAGATTAAAAATACACTTTTAAAATCAACTTCTATAAAGAGTCTGAAATACTGCTATTTTTTATCACTTGCAACAATGAATTAGAATATGTACAGCACATTTGAATGGCTCCTGTTAGTAAATTAGTTTATTAAACATACATTATTATTATTATTATTATGTACACACATGGCAGAGTATGTCATTTTTCGTATATCTGTTTGATGTTAGATCTAAGTCATTTGTTTCTGCATTTGGTTATAGTTAGTGTTTTGTGTAAACACTACAGTAGACCATATTTACTCAAGGCCCTCTCCTACCTCACAAAGGTTTGTGCTGAAATGTGGATTTATGCTACCTTTGTGTCTCAATCAGCGGAATCCGGTATAGGCATATCTGAACAGGTGTTTCATCTTTGACTTCGCTTCATTACTTTTGGAAGTTGCTTGGCCCTTTTAGCCTACCATGTGCATAAATGTGGCCGTAAAATATCAATTGTGATCATCAATCAACAAAAGTGTACACTCGTGAATGAATACATTTTCACACTAACATACATTGATGCCCATTAAAATTGGACGACACCCTAGTTCTGTGAGTAGAGCACTGCTTTGAAAACCCAAAGGGTCTGAGTTTGAATCCTAATGATATCCGTGTTTGTGGGATGTTCCTCGGGGTGTCACCCTTCAGATTCATGTCCCAGTTATGATGAACATCAAGCCCAAACACACCAAACTCACTCACTCATTTGCTTTCCACCTCACTCTCTCACTCACTCAATGAAAAGGGGACCTCCATGGTCTAACTGGTAGCATGTTGGATCACAGATCACTACCACCTGAGTTTGAACCTCAGTGTGGGCATATCTGAAGGGTGTTTCATCTTTGACTTTGCTTCATTACCGTTGGAGGTTTCTCAGCCCATTTAGCCTATCATGTGCACAAAAGTGGCCATAAAATACCAATCATCATCATCATCACTCACTCAATGACACCTATTAGCCTTATTGTTAGGCGTGAATCATACTATTTTATAAAGATCTGTTAATCTAGATGACTGTTGTTTCAGGATCTGCCAAGACTGTCACCGTGAGCTCTATCCAACCGGTACTAATGCCAAGGGTGTACCATGTGACGAAGTATCAAACATCACACAACAGACGTGTCCACATGACATCTTCTCGCCAACCCGACCACATTCATTCGACTTCTCTCATTGCATTATGGGACAGTCCATGTCATACGACAGTGCCGATGAACCCAACCACTTAGCCAACATGGCTGCCAATACAAGTCAGGATTAATTGGATAAAGCGACACACTGTGCATATGAGATTTATACATTTGCGTTTTATATCACTTCATATTGATTTTTATGTGTTACTGGTTGATTTTGCATAGGACTGTATGCAGGAGTGCATGCACCTGTATTCTCGGTGCATGTTGACATTAATATTAGTTTGGCTTTTATCTGAATCCTGGCAGCTACACTCGACCAAAAATATGGTGCCAAAGTAAATAGCGTTACTGCAAGTTTGTGACGTTTACATGCAGGGGTTGACTTTTGTATCTGTAATAATGTAATAGCAATAGTTTAAGACAGGTGAACTGGACAGACAAGCCATTATTGCACAAGCAGTCAGCCACAGGCTGTGTGACCATTCTTTATGCAACCCTTTTAAAAAAGAATCAAAGCCTTTTTTGCCGAGAATGGCCTTTTGTTTAAACCTGAAAATGTAGCAATTAGTCAAACTAATTCCTTCTATGCATACTCTGGTTTTTGTTTTCAAACCATAAACCAAGCTAAATGTGTATTCCAGGCTAAGTCTGCCTGCATTTATTATCACAAATTGTGTCAAATCAAAGTTTACTGAACTGTATATCAAATAGAGGACATTTTTAAATGGACTAACCAATGTTTGTGTCAATATATATATATATATATATATATATATAGTTGGATTTGCAAGAGTCTGTGCTTTCACACACCAAATTCAGAACCACATTATAAAAATGGATAATTTCTTTTCCATTCAGTCACTGTGCACATACAGTTACAGCCTGTTGGCTGCTTCTGGTTGGAGTCCTGTTGTTTACAGTTAAATGCAAAGTATGTTTGAGGAAACACTCCCGCATACAACATCACCTTTGGGCAGTGTAAGCCATTCTGAAAATATTAATAGTCTGAAACATGTTTTCATGGACACCAAGAACACTTTATATGCCATTAATGCAGTGTGGAAAAAGTTGGAAAATGTTATAATAAAGCTGTATAGTAAACAACAACAAATTAAGAGTCAGCGAATGCAATGCCATGTTTGTCAAAAGATGTCATTTTTCAAAGAGAATTCTGAATGTGTAAATTGCATGTGAATATATCAATTTCTTTCGAGTGCAGGCAGTTTACAAAAGAAAAAAAAGAAACCATCTATTCAAAAATTTGGATATCAGTTCATATATATTACACTTGTCTAAAAAAATGTACCTAGGTAATTCACGAGAATGTTTTTGTGTCTCTTTAAGTGAGTTTTACAGTTTTGTTTACGTGTTGTGGGTCTTAATGTTGGTTAATGATTTTGTTTGTTAATTGTTGACAGTGAGTACGTTAAGGATCGTATTCGTTTTGTACCATGTATCAGCATCGAGAACTGGCTCTCGGTGATCCGCTGTTGTTCGTTAAAGAAAATCACTAAATTAAGCAATAACTATTTGGTGCTCAACTTGTGTTTTGTCCGTTTGTTGTCGTTTCTTCCTCTGTATACTGCTGGCTGCCTCACATTGGAGATGTTTGTGTGCGAATTTATTCGGAACTTTTTTGCTTTTTCCCACAGTAACAGGATAAGAAAATTAAGGAATGAGAAAGATATGGTGAGAGACAGGATTTTGTTATAAGAATTTGTTTGGAACATTCCAGCTGTTAGTAGTTCTGTGTTGCTGTTAATTAGCTGTTAATTATGTATGCCTACCTAGACAAGTGTGTGTGTGTACATGAAAACACCTGCATGCATGCATGCGCGCGCTCACGCACGCACACACAAATTTGACCATTCCAGTATATATCTCTAGATGTAAACAAATATTAATTAATGTTTTCTTTTAATTTTCTTGTACGAGTCGGTTTCTTATATATGTTGAGGTTCCATTACTCTGTCAACTTTGTTCTTACTGATGGGTGGCCTGTGTATTGTTATATCATAAATATATTGTTGTTCTAAAGTGGTCTTGTTTATATTGCCTATCCGAAGTGACTACCAAGTCTTGTGTTTATTATTTTCTAGTCCATTCTGTCCTGACTCACTGGTTACGTGTGTGTGTGTGTGTGTGTGCGCGCGCGTGTATATATATATATATATATATATATATGTGTGTGTGTGTGTGTGTGTGTGTGTAAGAACATCTTAGGACATACAGTGCAGGTCGTTTAAAATATCCCAAGACTATACGACCTTTTCGTGTCTTTGAGCTGTTAAACAATACTCACTCCAGTCTCACATTCTTGGCTGAAGATGCTCAATCGTTAAAGCCTTCTTGTAATTATGATTTTTTCGTGCAAAATGTCAGTCTCAGGATTTATCCGAACAATAGAAATTTCGTAGATGAATTGAGTTCTGGTGCAACTGTCAACACATAAATCGTGCCTCTAAATAAGGCAGACAGACTGTGTGTGATGAAAGCTGGCACAGCTTATTTATGTGGCGCAATAATAAAAATTCTCACCACTGGCTATAACAGATGTTCCGTTTGAAGGCATCGTTTGTGAGTTTAACTTAGCTAGCACCAGGTCGACAGTTATGTTATGACAAAAAATAAGAACAGACCCCCCCTGGATGTTCCGGATGCTTATTTACCCCCACTATCCACCTGTATGCTATGATAATTGATTACCAAGAGATGGACTCCGAAGTACATTCTGTGGCACCTTCTAAAACCCTACCCGTCCATACGAACAGTTTATTTGAAACGTTAAAATAATAACGTTCAGTGAGAAGTCCTCAACTATTGTTGGAGCTAAGCGTTTCATTCAATAAATGTTTAAACGTTTCATTGGCCATCGAAATTATTGTCCGCCATCGTTTGTTATTTTGGTACTATGCTATCTTCCAAAAACAAAAGGTCCACCCAAGGGCGTTCTCTAAGAAGGGTATTTTGTTTTGTCTATTCACAAACGGTCATGGATACTAACAGGTGCTTCTTTTCTATCTACTAGAAAATGAGCGAACACATCACTAACTTCTCTATATTATGTCTTTATTTATGTTTCTATATATTTGCTTGTTCGGGCGCGTGCATATGTGTGTGTGTGTGTGTGTGTAGCTTGAATACCGTTCTTTGGTGCCCTAGGAGAACAGGGCCATACATTGGCTAGTGTGTGTGTCCGTGTGTGTTTATTTGCTATTCACTTTATCGCCTATTCGTGTGCGCAAACAATCAAAGTATGCAGATAGACGAGTAAGTTATATATGGATAAGGGCATCATAAATATGTGAAGAAAACGATTACAAACGTATTATATAATAATGTTTCACACGCCCGCATACACACGCACGCACACATTTATTACCTGTCCGAGCTAAACGAACTATAACGAGGCCCAATCAGAACGTACGATATAATTATTAAATTATTTTATTATTAAAATCCAATGACGGTTTAGTTGTCTTTTTTTTAACAAGTTATATAGCAAAGGCAACTGTGGGTTAAATACAAATGAAGCATTTAAGTCATACGCAGGTGAACAATTCTTAAGGCACCGAAAACGACGACGTACACTATTACAAAATGGCGTTATCTTTTATGGCTTGTTACAGATGAAGATGTTATGATTTAGCTGCGAATGGACCAAACAACTCTACATTTAACTCGAAGGACCTCTACCGCGGCCATATCGGCAAGTTCCTTGCGTTCTGACCTAGTTCCGGTTCAGTCACGTGATCTGTCTTGAAGCGCGGGGATATCTGTTGTATTCGACGCGAAAGACTCCCGGTGCTGCCGCCCGCACTCAGCGCCCGATAGCGGTTCCAATTTGTAAACATCGCCCACGTGCAACTGCTGATGACTTCGTGCACAATTAGTTATAATACTGCTACCGTGATGGACCAGAATATTAATGGGATGTTCGCTGTCGTTTGAAGTGGAACCCGAGAGATATCGTCGCAGTTTTAGCCGCTTCTCGACGGAATAAGTTACAATAAACGCGTCTTACCTGAATGCCGATGTGTGCGTGTGCGTGCCAGCTCGTGAATCACACACGCACGCACACATACACGTGTCTAAACTGAACTGGAGACGATAATAGGTTAGTGCTAAATAAACATCGCTGGGCTAACAGAACCGAAAAACACTGTAGATACACCAATGGGATGCATGTAAGTTAGTAAGTACACCGATTATAACATATGCGTAATCCTCTAATATATTGGGGGATGTATTTCTGGGGCAATCCGAATTACTAGATATCATTTCAATATGAAATTTAGCACGCGTATTATTCATCCATACAAATATATGCACGCATATATATATATATATATATATATATATATATATATTAAACTGAGAGAGGTATTTAAACATAGATGAAGGTAGGCGTGGGATGACATCTTTTACTTCAATTATCCTACTTTGAAATTATCTGCTTCGGATGTGGACTTGACGAACACCATTCGGAAGCGTTGCTAGTGTAGTCCTCGGCGGACGACTATTGCGAGCTGCCGCAACGCGCTAGGCAACGCAATCTATATTCCCTACGTTTCGGATCACCTGTGTGTAAGCTTTAGATAAGCGTCATCTTCGTTAACACGTGACAAGTAAAAATATTATTGATGTTAGTAGCGTCTCCTATGAATGTCGTAATGTACCGGACGGGCTTCTATTTTACATGAACGAGCTGCCCTTGTCCGGGAAGAACAGGCTGCGCATGCCCTTCGCCAGGCTTCCGTTGGCACCCTTCGGTATTACGGTGCCGAAGGCTGGCTTGGCGTTTGCCAGACTCGGGTCATAGCTGTCCTCGCCCGCCCGCGCCGCCGCGCCATCAACCGCGTGCTGATCGTCGACGTCATCGTCGTCGTAGACGCCGCGGATACTGTCGAAGTCGAGCTCCTCCTTGTTGAGGTCGGGCTGCGATGAGGCCAGGTCCACCTCGACGGTGCTGCCGTTGTACGACTTGTTCGTACAGCCCGGCGAGCCAGTGGTGCTCAGATCAACGACACTGCTCGCCGCCGACATCGAGCGCATACTGCCTGTCTCGGCGTCGGAGAACTGCGAGATGGCCGACGACCACTGCTTCTCGGCCTGCTTGCTGCGTCGTATCCGGTGGAATACCATGGCGCCGATGAGGAGGATGGCCAGCGTCACGATGCCAGCCCACACGCTGAGACCAATCGTCGTGGCGACGTTCACTTGCGATGCCGACCCTATCTCGTCCTCGAGGAAGTTCTCCTTGCTGTCCTGCTGCTGTAGCATGGCGGCCATGGCTGCGCGGTGACGATTAAAGAGAACAGCGTTAGCCTTCGATACCAACTCAGCGGCTTATGTAAGCGGACACCGTGTATAGAGTAGAACTGGCGACATAACTGGTGGCCGAAATTTGGAGTAATGAGATGGTATCACCCCCTTGTTGACTTGAAACAGGTCACCGTAGTGTTGTTATTAATCGCCGTAATATGGTGGTGGTTGCCTTTGAGTAATGCATATGGCCCTGGCCAGTTCTACTGTATACTCAGTAATGCCCGCACAGGTATTTTATAATTTCGTAGCCTTTCTACGTATACACGATATTAAGCGTACGGCTTTAGAGTTTACGGCTGTACCAGATACCGTCAGTTAGCGAAATAAAATCAAACTGATAACCCAATTTCAAGTGATAGAAACAGTTTACAATTTGTCATTCATTCCAACTACTGACCTACAAATCCTCTTCCGTCGGGTCCTCTCGGTCCTGTAGACCCGGTAGCTCCAGTCTCACCCCGTCTCCCCGTTGATCCAGTAGCACCATTTCTTCCTGTATATCCAGTAGCTCCGGACCGACCTAAAAGTGATAGTCGGAAGTGTTTCAGCTGAAGTCAATCATCGAGTTTTTCTAATACAACGTACTACACCTGAACACAACGAGTACACCATCGGATTGGAATGTTTATCGTCCATTATATTTAAGTTCCCCGTTCCACACAACCGCCCTGCGTTATCTAAATGGCACACAGTACCCCCCCTCCCCCATTAAAAGTGTTTAGGCAATCGCTATTACCGTTCTGTCTTATTGTTGCATCTTAATGGCAGCTGATTTCATTTAATATCATCACACTATGTTAAATGTTATTTGAAACACAGGTTCGGTAATTTGTTCCATTAACATTATTAGCGATACGTTAGAAAAAATACAAATCCACCAAATGGCGAAACGGTCATTCAGTTTGGATAATTGACTAAAGAATAATTTGCTGGATGGCTCTGAAGCTGCATTTGGACAGAGTTTTGAGATAGTAATAATTTTTATTTCAGGAAACATCCTTATGCAGAGCACTTGGAGTTCAACACTGCGGATTACTGTGAAATTATTCGCATTATCTTGTCGATCTATTTTCATGTTTCAGTGTCGCTTATGTATAAAAAGGTTGTCACTAACAGTGGTAAAATAAACTTAACGGGTTTCGCTTTTCAACGATTTTCTTCATTATTCGTATGCACTACCGTGGAAATTAAGAAATTAACAGTTATGCGCATTAGCTAAATATAACAACCTGTTTGCCGATAGAAACCGCATTAACAAATAGAAACACGCATGGCTGTGTTGCTTACCAGCTGGGCCGGTGCTGCCCGTAGCTCCAGTCAGTCCTCTTTCACCAGGCGGCCCTTGTTCACCCCGCAGGCCATTAGGTCCGCGTGTTCCAATACGTCCAGTGGCACCAGTTGCCCCGGTGTTTCCACGTTTTCCGCTGGTACCTGTGCTACCAGGGCGACCGAAAGGTCCTGCCGGTCCCGGCAATCCTGTGGCACCGGTGCTGCCTGTATAATGTATAACGGGCAAAGAAAAGAAAGAGAAAAGAGACAGTGATTACCTGAAATTTATATAGTAATCGATGTGTTTTTTCTTCGCATTTGTAATATCGCCAATTAACTTAGTCTTAAATGTAATAAGACACGTCAGCATGGAACCCTTATGTGGTGGCGCCACGTTACCATTTCATTTAAAGGATATATAAAAGCTAATAACATTTCTATAGTCACTTATGTACAAAAAGGTTGTCACTGTTATTCCTCAAAGCCACGTACCAGATCTGCCTCGTGATCCAGGCGGTCCCCTATTTCCTAGTGGCCCTGGTGGACCAGCCTGTCCGGATTGTCCTCTTGGACCTGTTGGACCAGTAGCTCCTCTAGATCCTAGTCTTCCCGTCGCACCAGTAGGACCAAATGGACCTCTAACACCAGTAGCGCCTGTACCGCCAGGTCGACCAGATCGTCCTTCAGGTCCAGGTGGACCTCTTTCACCTGTATCCATGCAAACAATTATGTATTGCCTTATAATTTCTTTTCATCTAACTGCTAAAACAGATGTTAATTAGAAATATTATGGAAAACACCTACCGGACTTTCCTTGATCACCGGGAGAACCTCTTGCACCGGGTTGTCCCGAGGGCCCAGGTGGTCCTTGTTCACCAGGAAGTCCTTGTTGACCACTAGGACCTTGGTCACCACGCCTTCCGGGTGGTCCAATATCACCCTTTCTACCCTTTGGTCCAGAAGGTCCTGGTGGACCTGATGGTCCTGGTGATCCAATCCTTCCCAGAGGTCCTTGTTCGCCACGGTCACCAGGTCCGCCACGTTGTCCAGTAGGTCCCATTTCACCTCTCGGCCCTTGAGGTCCAGGTAACCCTCTTCCACCAGTTGCACCCTGGGGTCCTATATCACCACGTGGTCCAGAAGGTCCACTCGGTCCTCGTTCTCCAACAGGACCCCTTTCACCCAGAGGTCCTGAAGGTCCTGGAGGTCCATTTGAACCACGTTGTCCAGAAGGACCGGGAGGGCCCCTATCTCCCCTTGGTCCAGATGGACCCAATGGGCCCCTTTCACCCTGTGGTCCACGTGGTCCAGATGGCCCACTGGGTCCAAGAGGTCCCATTGGTCCTGTAGGTCCCGTTGCACCAGCTGGACCTCTAGGACCTGGTGGCCCAATTAATCCCTTATTACCAGGTTCTCCACGTGTACCTGGTGGTCCAGAGGGGCCAAGAGGTCCACTTGGTCCAGATCGCCCAGGAGGTCCTGGTTCTCCTCGTGGTCCACTTGGTCCTGCTGGACCTGACTGTCCTTGTTGCCCAGGTGGTCCTATTTCACCTCTGGGTCCAGGAGGACCCAAAGGACCAGGTGGTCCAGGTTGTCCTCTAGGACCAGATGGGCCTGAAGGACCAGATTCTCCTGGCTCGCCACGTTCTCCGCGAGTACCAGCAGGGCCGAGCGGACCAGAAGGACCTGGCGGTCCTGACGGTCCAGGCTGTCCAACTGGCCCTTGTGGGCCACGTTCTCCCAATGGGCCAGCCATACCAGATATTCCTTGTGGTCCTATGGAGCCAGTTGCACCAGTTGCTCCTGGTGATCCCATTGGACCTCTTTGACCTCTAGGACCTGCTGGGCCTAATGGACCCGGTGGACCAATTTCTCCCCTTGGTCCTGCAGGGCCCAATTCACCACGTGGTCCAGCTCGGCCTGGTGGTCCTAGTTCGCCTTGTGGCCCAGAAGGACCAGTAGCACCTGATCGTCCCATTAAGCCAATTTCACCTTTTGGTCCTAGTGGCCCAGGAGGTCCGGCCTCACCGCGAGGACCTGGTTGACCCATCTGACCAGATTCTCCACGTGGACCAGCAAGTCCTCTTGGACCAGAAGGTCCCAAGGGTCCGGCTGGCCCTAGAGGACCTGCAGGACCTGGCTGTCCTCTAGGACCCGGAGGTCCTGCTTCACCCCTTCCTCCTGTTTAATTAAAATATTTTAAACTTTTGTACATGTGATATATATTGTGGAAAACTGTAATAGATACTATTTAGCTTTGTAAACGATTAATATATCAATGTGACAAACCTAGAGGTCCAGGTGGTCCAGCATCACCTCGCTGGCCAGGTGGTCCAGCAGGACCAGGTTGAGTTGGTCCAGGCTCTCCAGGAGGACCTCTGGGGCCTGATCTTCCTTGTGGTCCAGGTTGTCCTAGTGGTCCCGAAGGTCCGGGCTCACCTCTTGAGCCCTGTGATCCTGGTTGTCCTCTAAGTCCAGTTTCTCCACGGAGTCCTGATTCACCTCTTGGACCTTGTGGGCCAGGCAATCCAGCTGAACCTTGTTGTCCAATTTCTCCTCGTTCTCCTCTTGGTCCTTGAGGTCCGGGTAATCCAGGTTGTCCTCTTGATCCATCAGGTCCAGGGAGTCCAATTTGCCCTCTTGGTCCAGGTGATCCAGTACTGCCAGACGGACCTTGCGGTCCTGGTTGTCCAGTTTCACCCCGCGGTCCTGATGGACCCAGTGGTCCAGGTTCACCACGAGTACCACTTTCACCTTTTGGTCCCTGTGCACCTGGACGTCCAGGCTCTCCTCTTGGTCCGGAAAGTCCAGTTGGTCCAGTTAACCCTGATTTAAAGATACCATAAGCAATTATGTTTTTATATTGCAAGAACAAAATTTTAAAAGATTTTTTCTTAAAATACTTTTAAATTGTACTCATATTTAAACTTTACCTGCTTCACCAGCTGGTCCTGGCTCTCCTCTTGGGCCCTGTGGGCCACTTAATCCTATTTCACCACGTGGCCCAGCAGGACCTGCGGGTCCGGATTGACCCGATGGACCAGGCAGTCCAGTTTCTCCTCTCGGACCCTGTAAACCTGGTTCTCCTCTCTGGCCTGGTTCTCCTCGCTGCCCTGCTTGACCAGTTGGTCCTTTTGGTCCAATTCCACCAATTGGTCCTGGTGGTCCAGCTTCGCCTGGAGATCCTCGTGGACCAGCTTCTCCTCTAATACCTTGAGGCCCAGCAGGTCCAGATTCTCCAATTGGCCCAGCCTCTCCACGTGTTCCAGGTTCTCCACGAGGACCAGCAGGTCCAACTGGACCAAGTGGGCCTGATGGTCCAGCTGGTCCTGGTGAACCTCTTTCACCTGAAGTTCCTCTCTGACCCTGTGGTCCAGGTTCTCCTCTTAGTCCAGGCTCTCCTCTTAATCCTTGCTCACCACGAGTTCCAGGTTCTCCTCTTTGTCCTGGTGGACCAGCAAGTCCTGTCGATCCCGGACTTCCTGGTAGTCCTGCTTCTCCTCGTGGTCCAGCAGGACCCAATGGTCCAGGCGATCCTGTTTATTATTCATATATTAGATAGGGCCATTTAATAATATATTTACATAACTTTAAATATGTTTACTAAACCAAAAAGAAATTTTCTTTTTATAATATTTTACCTGGCGATCCTTGTGGTCCAGATTCTCCTCTAGGTCCTTGTTCACCTCGTTGTCCTTGTGTCCCAGGTAGTCCTGATTCACCACGTGGTCCACTAGGACCTTGTGTTCCTGGAGGTCCACCCGATCCTCGTTCACCACGAGGTCCTTGAGGTCCTTGTAAACCAGGTTCTCCTCTTTGACCAGGTGTTCCTTGGAGGCCAACTTCTCCTCTAGGACCGGCTGGACCCAACGGTCCTGTTGGCCCGGCTAATCCTGGTTCACCTCGCTGTCCTGGTGTGCCGGATTCACCTGGAAGACCAGGGGATCCTCGCTGTCCTGCCGGACCAGGCGGTCCAATTTCACCCCTAGTTCCAGGCCCACCTTGTTCACCACGTGGACCAGCTGGTCCTGCCAAACCAGAAGGACCTTGTAATCCTGGTTCTCCCCTTGTACCTTGTGGTCCTTGTAATCCAGGTGTTCCTCTCTGTCCTGGTTCCCCTCTGGGACCCTGCGGTCCTGCTTCACCAGGTTCTCCTCGTGAACCTTGTGGTCCGCTTGGGCCTGGCCGGCCTGCTTGTCCTTGTAGTCCACTTTCTCCTCTTGGACCCTGGGGTCCAGGTTGACCAGGTGAACCTAAAATAATAATCACACTTAAGTATAATTGTTATTAATTAAGTGCAATTTACTTGCTAAAATTTACATTTATTACTATGTACCTGGTTCTCCGGATTCTCCTCTTGGGCCGGGTTCGCCTCTTTGTCCCGGTGGACCAGCAGAGCCTAAGGGTCCCGTTGGTCCTAGTGGTCCTGCAGATCCTCTTTCTCCTCGTGGTCCTTGTGGTCCTTGAAGACCTGGTTGTCCGCGCATTCCAGGTTCACCACGTTGTCCTGCGGGCCCAGCTTGGCCCATAGGTCCTGCTGTTCCTGTTGCTCCAGTTGACCCAGTTTGACCAGATGGACCTCTTTCACCAAGAGAGCCAGGTGATCCTGGTTGACCTCGTGGTCCTGCTGGCCCAGCAAGACCAATTGGACCTTGAAGTCCTGGTTCACCTCGAGAACCTTGTGGTCCAGGTTCTCCCCTCTGGCCTGTTTGTCCAGGTTGTCCCTGCTGTCCTGCTTCGCCTTGTGGTCCAGGCTGGCCTCTCTGTCCTGGTTCGCCTCTTTGACCCTTTTCACCTTGAGGACCAGCTGGTCCTAATGGTCCAGATGGTCCTGATGGTCCTGCCAAGCCAGTTTCGCCTCTCGGTCCTTTGGGACCAGCTGGCCCCAGTTCTCCACGTGGTCCGGGTTCTCCTCTCGTTCCTTGTTCACCACGAGGTCCTTGAAGTCCCACTGGACCTGCAGTACCGGTTGCACCTGTACCACCAGGCTGTCCTAGCATACCTGGTAGACCTCTTGACCCCTGTGGACCCATTGGTCCAGCAGATCCAGGTTCTCCTCTTGGGCCAGATGGACCTGGAAGGCCAATTCCGCCCCTCAGTCCAGGTTCACCTCGTTCTCCTCTTGACCCTTGAGGCCCAGCTGGTCCTTGCTGACCTTGTGTTCCAGATTCACCTCTAGGGCCTTGAGGTCCAGGCTCACCAGGTTGTCCGCGTGGACCAGATGGTCCACTTGGGCCTGGTTCTCCTCTTTGTCCAGGTTCACCTCGTGGTCCTGATGGTCCTGTTGGCCCTGTTCCACCAGCTGGACCTTGTGAGCCCATCTGTCCACGTGGCCCACTAGGTCCTGGAAGTCCTGTTTGTCCCATGCTTCCTGATTCACCTCTTTGTCCCGGTTCACCTCTTTGTCCAGCAGGACCTGCCATACCTGTAGCACCTGTCGCACCTGCCATACCCGATTCACCTCTTGAACCTTGAGGTCCTTGTGGTCCAGGCCTCCCTGTAAATAATAATTTGTTTTTAATGCTCAAAATAGTTCTAATTAGCAAATATAATTATTCATAAAATAATGTTCATTTACCTGGTGAGCCTGCCTGTCCTGGTTCTCCTCTAGTTCCAGGAGTGCCATCCTGTCCAGACTCTCCTCTTTGTCCTGCTTCACCGCGTGGACCTTTTGGTCCAGCTGGACCAGTAGGACCCGGTAAACCAGCTTCACCTCGTTGACCTGGTTGTCCAGGAGTTCCTGGTTGTCCACGTTGTCCTGGGCTACCCCGTTGTCCTTGAGGTCCTGCTTCACCAGACTCACCCCTTGGACCCTGAGAACCAGGTTGACCAGTTTGTCCAGGTAATCCAGTTTCACCCCTAAGACCTTGTGTACCCTGAGTTCCGGGTTCACCTCTAGTACCTGTTTCTCCACGAATACCTTTTGGACCTTGTAATCCAGTTTCTCCACGTGATCCTTGTGGTCCTGCAGGTCCTGGCAGTCCAATTGGTCCTTGCGGCCCGGATTCGCCACGTTGTCCTGCAGGTCCTGCTGGACCTGCTGGCCCGATTTCACCTCTTTGGCCTGGTTGACCTCTTTGACCAGGTGTTCCGGGGTTTCCAGCTTCACCCTTTAACCCCTGTGGTCCCTGAGGTCCTGCTTCACCTGGAAGTCCTCTCTCACCTTGTCTTCCTTGTAAACCTTGTGTTCCTGGTTCACCTCGTGATCCCTGAGTCCCGGCAAGTCCCGTTTCACCTCTGGGACCTGGTTGTCCGCGTGGACCTTGGGGTCCCATTTGCCCAGTGGCACCACTAGGTCCTTGTGCTCCTTGTAGTCCTCGTTGTCCTTGTGGACCAGCGGATCCAGGAGTACCTATAAATTATTTTATATTAGATGTGAAATAAATATAACAAATATAAATTTGTGTGCACGTATATGCAAACAAACATAATTCATGGGTGACTATATTACATATTATACCTGGTTCTCCTCGTGGTCCTTGGGGACCTGATTCTCCAGCTTGTCCTGGTGTTCCGGGTTCTCCTCGTAATCCTGGCTCACCACGTTGACCCCGAAGTCCTTGGGATCCTTGAGACCCCTGCAGTCCGGGTTCACCTCGCTGACCTTGCGGTCCCTGTGGTCCTGCGGGTCCAGGAAGTCCAGAGTCACCTCGTAACCCTGGTTCGCCTCTTTGTCCTGCAGGTCCAGCTGGTCCCATTGGTCCAGCCAACCCAGTCTCACCTCTTTCTCCCTTTTGGCCTTGAAGGCCAGGGGTACCAGGTTCACCTCGTTGTCCTGGCTCACCCCGTGGACCTAGTGAACCAGGCAGACCTGATTCACCACGTGGCCCTTGTAGCCCAGGCTCACCTCTTTGACCTGACTGACCCTGAAGGCCAGGTTGACCTCTGGGGCCCTCCAATCCAGGTGATCCTGGTTGACCTGGTGTTCCAGGTAATCCTGTTTCTCCTCTGGGTCCTGATTCGCCTCGGGGTCCTTGTAGACCCATGTCTCCTCTTGAACCAGCAGGCCCCATTGGTCCAGCTGGACCAGCAAGACCAGGTAAGCCTCTTGTACCAGGTTCTCCTCTTGGTCCTGGCTGCCCTCCCTCTCCAGGAAGGCCTTGTTCACCTCGAGTTCCAGGCTGTCCTCTCTGACCAGGAGGTCCCATTTCTCCAGCAGGCCCCGCAGGGCCTGGTTCTCCCCTCTCGCCCCGTGTTCCAGATGTTCCAGCTGTCCCAGGTTCTCCTCGTGGTCCCTGTGGTCCAGGTAATCCAGGTTCTCCACGAGGTCCAGCCGGTCCGGGTGGGCCAGCCCTCCCAGGAGCAGATGGCAATCCTGGTTCTCCTCTTGGACCTTGTGGTCCTTGTGGTCCAGATTCACCTCGTGAGCCTGGCTGTCCTCTGGTACCCGGCTCGCCCCTCGGCCCGGCTGGTCCCATTGGCCCTAATGGCCCAGTGGCTCCAGTAGCTCCAGCAGGTCCTGACAAACCTGTTTCACCTCTTTGTCCTGGGGTACCAGCTGGCCCGGGTAATCCTAAGTAGAGATGGCAATCATTTAGAAATACTCATTTAGAAATACTATTAATAAATATAATTTAAGTTTGTAATATATTTGCGCATATATTTATACATTTAGACAAATGCATTAAAATGCGAACCTGGCTCTCCTCTTGTGCCTTGTGTTCCAGGTGTACCAGCTTCACCTCTAGGTCCTGTTTCTCCTCGTTGACCAGGCTCTCCACGTGGCCCTTGGGGACCAGCTGTGCCAGGAGATCCTGCAGTTCCTGGCTGGCCACGTTCTCCTGGTTGTCCAGGCAATCCTGACTCACCTCTAGGACCTTGTTCACCCCCTGGACCACGTTCTCCTCGACTCCCTTGTGGACCTGCTGGTCCCAATGGACCTGGTAAACCAGGTTCTCCTCTTTCACCTTGTGGACCAGAAGGTCCAGCAGGACCAGCACTACCTCTTGGACCTTGTTCACCACGTTGTCCTGATTCTCCTCTAGGACCAGAAGGTCCTGGAAGACCTGACGGTCCTGGGAGGCCTTGATCTCCCCTTTCCCCTTTAGTTCCTGGTTGTCCTGGTGTGCCTGGTTCTCCACGAAGACCAGGCTGTCCTCGTTGCCCTTGTGGTCCTGCGGATCCTGGAGAACCTGGTTCCCCTCTTGAGCCAGCAGGTCCTGTTTGTCCCATTGGTCCTGGTAGGCCAGACTCGCCACGAGGACCGGATGGTCCAGCTTGACCAGGTGTTCCAGAAGGTCCTTGTAGACCAGGCTCTCCCCGTGCACCCTGTTCACCTCTTAAGCCAGGTTCACCTCGTGTACCTTGAGGGCCTTGTGGTCCAGCTGGTCCTGCAGAACCTGGTTGTCCTCTTTCTCCAGGTAGTCCCTTTCCTCCTTGTGTACCTGGTGTGCCTGGTTGTCCCCGCTGACCTTGTTCACCTCGACGACCTTGAGGACCTTGTGGACCAGGAGGCCCGGAAGGTCCTTGTGAACCTGGTTCACCTCTCTGTCCAGGCGTTCCATCTGTACCGGGTGTTCCTCTTAGACCAGGTTCTCCTCTTTGACCTGCATCTCCTGGTAAACCTGATTCGCCTCTCTGTCCTTGTGGACCTGGTTCTCCTCTTTGACCCTGTCGTCCTGGTTCTCCTGCTGTGCCAGGTGTACCTGGTGTTCCGGCTTCACCTTTCGGTCCAAGTTCACCTTTTGATCCTTGTGGTCCTCTTGGTCCTGCAGGTCCGGCAGATCCTGCTGGTCCTACTGGTCCAACCTCTCCTCTTTGTCCGGGTGTACCTGGTGTTCCTGCTGTTCCAGGTTCACCCCTTTGCCCTTGTTCACCTCTTTGACCTGGTGTTCCAGATGTTCCTGGTTCACCTCTTTCACCTCTTGGACCTTGTTGCCCCGCCTGTCCTTGTGGACCGGGAAGACCGGGTTCACCTCTTAGGCCTTGTGGTCCTTGAGGTCCAGCTTGACCTGATAATAATCATTTTGATTGATGTATACCTTATTGCACACACACACACACACACACACACACACACACACACACACACACACACACACACACACACACACACACACACACACAATATACACACACACATACACACACATGCACTTGATAAAGGTTTCTTATAACCGAAACTAGTCGTGCTATTTCGGGCTGAGTGAAAATACTATTATTTCTATTGTCGGAGGTATTAGAATTATTATCATAATAGATATTATATGTACTGATATATATGCTTTATTTCCAGTTATAGCTGCGTTATATATGTACTAATATATAAAATTTGTTTTCTATTTAGGTAGTAGTCGTTTGATTATAATTCTGTAAGAATTATAAACATCACGAAAACCTGAGCCCACGCCTTTATTATATGTAACATAAAATACACACACACACACACACACACACACACACACACACACACACACACACACACACACACACACACACACACACACACACACATATATATATATATATATATATGCATGTCCATATTACCTGGTGATCCTGCTGTTCCTGGCTCTCCTTTTGACCCTTGAGGTCCTGAGAGTCCAGGTTCACCTCTAGTGCCTGGCGAACCTGGTTCTCCTCTTGGTCCTTGTGGTCCTGCTGACCCTGCCGGGCCAGGTTGACCTCTTTCACCAGGTGTACCCGGAGTTCCAGGTTCTCCCCTAAGACCAGGTGTACCCCGTGGTCCTGGCTGTCCCCTTTGTCCTGGTGTTCCTGATTGACCAGTTGCACCAGCCATTCCAGGTTCTCCGCGTTCGCCCGGTCTACCATCTGTTCCTGGTTGACCGCGTGTACCAGGGGTTCCTGGTTCACCCTTAGGCCCTTGTAGACCTGGTTCACCTCGTTCCCCTCGCGTGCCTTGTGTTCCCGGTTGTCCAGGTGTACCAGCCGGTCCTGCTGGACCAATTTCTCCGCGAGGTCCCTTTGTTCCGGCTTCTCCAGACAGGCCTAATAGTGAACATTTATTAATCATCACTCAAGGTATATACCGTGTGGTTGATATATATCTAATATAAATTAAAAGTAGAATATAGATAATATATATGAATATAGAAGTATCAAACCTGGTTGTCCTCTTGGTCCTTGCTGCCCCGGTGTTCCAGATTCTCCTCTTGGTCCTTGAGGACCCTGAGGTCCCATTTCACCTCTGGAACCAGCAGGTCCAGCTGATCCAGTTTGTCCAGTTTCTCCTCTCTCACCACGTGATCCTTGGGAACCAGGCTGACCAGGTTCACCACGTTGACCAGGTTGACCAGGAGTTCCTGATTCACCTCTTTGTCCTGGCTCTCCTCTTTGTCCAGGCGGACCAGCAGGACCAGCTGTACCAGGTTGACCCCTTTGCCCAGGCCGGCCATCTGTCCCTGGCAAGCCAGATTCTCCTCGGAGACCCTTTTCACCCTGTGTTCCTGGTTCACCACGAGATCCTTGTGGACCGGGAGATCCAGCTGGACCCTGTGGTCCAATTTCACCCCGAGGTCCTGGTCGGCCATCAGTGCCTGGCGTTCCTGGCTCTCCTCGCTGTCCAGGTTGTCCTCTAGGACCAGAAGGCCCAGATAATCCTGGCTGTCCTCTTGGACCACTGGGTCCTGGTTGACCAGTAGAGCCAGCTTGTCCAGCTAGCCCAGGCAGGCCACGTGGTCCTTGTGGACCGCTCTCTCCTGGTGTACCTATTTAGATGTATAAATTTACACTGGTGTAATAGTCGATATAACATATTAAAATTCTATGGAGTAGACAAACGTGTGATTTCCAAAATAATTCAAAACAAATTAATTTACCAGGTGATCCAGGGGAACCTGCTTGTCCCCTAAGTCCTTGTTCTCCTCGAGACCCCGATTCACCTCTGGGTCCAGCGGGTCCTGACGGGCCTGGCAATCCGGGTTGTCCACGTTCTCCGGGACGGCCAGCTTGGCCAGGAGTACCAGATTCTCCCTTCAAACCAGGTTCCCCACGTGGTCCTTGTGGACCCTGTGAACCTGCTTCCCCTCGTTCACCCCTCGGTCCACCTGGGCCAGCCAGGCCAGGTTCTCCTCTAGGTCCTTGAGAACCAGGTGTTCCTGCTGTTCCGGGTTCTCCACGTGGCCCAGCTTCCCCACGTGGACCAGATTCACCTCTAGATCCCTGTGGCCCACTAGGTCCAGCAGGACCTGATGGTCCTGGAAGTCCCGTTTCACCTCTTTCACCAGGACGTCCATCTGTACCTGGAGTTCCAGGTTCACCACGTTGTCCAGGTTCACCACGTTGTCCTTGAGGTCCAGACTCCCCTCTCGAGCCTCGTGGCCCCGTTGGCCCAGTCCCACCTGGAGTTCCCGGCGTACCAGGCTCACCCCTTGGACCAGATGAACCAGGTGTTCCTGGTGAACCTAAAATAATAATAACAATAATAATAATCACACTATTAATAATTATTATCACCAAATTAATAATATCAAAACTAATGTAGATTATACCCACCAGCCTCTCCTTTGGGACCCTGCTCTCCTCGAGATCCTTGTGGGCCTTGTGGACCAGATTGGCCTCGCGGTCCTTGTGGTCCTGATGGTCCAGGTGATCCTGCTGGTCCCACATCACCTCGTTCACCTGACAGTCCTCTTGTGCCAGGTGTGCCAGGTTCACCCCTTTGTCCTGGTTCTCCTGGCAAACCTGTTTCTCCCTTAGATCCAGCTGGTCCGGATGGTCCAGCAGGTCCTGATTGTCCAGTAGGTCCGGCTGGACCCATTTCACCACGTGCTCCTGGTCGACCAGGTGTTCCAGCAGTTCCTGGTTCACCTCGTTCACCACGTGGCCCTTGTAACCCAGGTTCTCCTCTTAGACCAGGCTCTCCTCTTGTTCCACTAGGTCCAGCAGGTCCTGCTTGTCCAGTTGGACCGGCAGGACCAGGTTCACCCCTTGAACCACTTGGGCCCATCGGACCAGGTGTGCCTGCACGATAAAACGTAAAATTATAAAATTATATATATATATATATATATATATATATATATATATATATATATATAAACGTAGTAACTATAAGATACATCATCATTTGACGGCTTCATACCTGGTTCTCCTCGGGTTCCGGGCGATCCAGGCGTTCCTGGTTGACCCCTTTCACCTGACAACCCTGGTTCGCCCTTTTCTCCTTTAGGTCCCTGTGGGCCAGCGGCTCCGCGAGGTCCACCTGGACCTGGTGGTCCCATTTCTCCGCGTGGTCCTGGAGAACCTGGCTGCCCTGGTTCACCACGTAGACCAGGTTCTCCGCGTGGACCAGCAGGGCCTGGCTGACCTAGTGGACCTGCCATACCCGGAGAGCCTGGTAAGCCTGGCTCTCCTCTTTCACCTCTTGCGGAAACTGGTCCAGGAGGTCCTGCAAGTCCTGGTTCACCACGCTCACCTTTTGGTCCTTTTGATCCTGCAGGACCCGGCTGTCCGCGTGGGCCCTGTGGTCCCTGTGGTCCACTTTCACCTATAAAGAATTACCAAATGTCATACGAATATTAAAAAGAATTAATTTATCAGGTATATAACTTATTCTTAGATTCAATTAGATAGAATCAATTTTACCAGGTCTTCCAGCCGGTCCAGGCCTTCCAGCTTCTCCAGGTTGACCTCTCGTACCAGCTTCTCCACGAGGACCTCCAGGACCAGCAGGTCCAGTGGGTCCGGCTGGTCCCGGTTGACCTCTTTCACCAGGTCTTCCATCAGTTCCAGGATCACCACGCATTCCTGGTTCACCCCGTGTACCTGCAGGTCCGGGTAATCCAGATTCTCCACGAGGTCCGGTCGGTCCAGTACCACCCTGAGGTCCAATTGGACCTGCCGGACCAACATTACCAGGTGTTCCAGCAGTGCCAGGTTCTCCACGGTCGCCAGGTCGCCCCTGTTCTCCAGGTGTTCCTGGTATGCCAGATTCTCCTCTTGGTCCTGGAGATCCAGGTTGTCCCCTTTGTCCCTGTGGACCTTGGGTACCAGGTTCACCTCTAGATCCTGGTGTTCCTGGTGATCCTTGAGGGCCCTGTTCACCTCGTGGACCTGCTTCTCCTCTTTGACCTGGTGATCCAGGTGAACCGGGTTCACCTCGTTGCCCTGCAGGTCCTGTTGATCCTGTTTGGCCTTGGGGTCCTGGTCGACCTTGTTCACCAACAGTTCCTGGTGTTCCAGGCTCACCTCGCTGTCCAGGCTCACCACGCATTCCAGATTCACCTCGTTGTCCCTGAGGACCACCTGGTCCAGCTGGTCCTGAAGGTCCAGGTAGACCCGGTTCACCTCTTTGACCTGGTCTGCCATCTGGACCAGCAGGTCCAGGTTCTCCTCGTTGTCCAGGTTCGCCTCTTTGACCCTGGGGACCAGCAAGTCCTGTTTCACCTCTAGACCCTTGTGGTCCCATAGGTCCAGATGGACCAGATTGTCCAGATAAGCCTGGTTCACCTCTAGGGCCTTGTAAACCTGCAGGTCCCTGTGGACCTGCTGTTCCAGGTGTACCTGGCTCACCACGCTGGCCAGGTTCTCCCTTTTCGCCACGGTCACCTCGTGCTCCTTGAGGACCTTGTGGACCTGGAGATCCTTGTTGGCCAGGTAGTCCTGGCTGACCTCTTTCACCTGATCTTCCCGGTGTCCCTGGAGATCCACCTTCGCCCTTTGGTCCTTGTTCCCCTCTCTGTCCTGGTGTTCCTGGTTGTCCTGTTTCACCACGTGTGCCTTGCGGACCTGATGGACCTGGTGGACCAGCTTCTCCTCTTGCACCTGGACTACCATCTGAGCCAGGTGTACCAGGTTGTCCACGTTGGCCAGGTTCGCCTCTTAATCCTGGAAGACCACGGGATCCTTGAGATCCAGTAGGTCCTTGAGGTCCAGATGGTCCAAGGGGTCCAGATTCGCCACGGTCCCCTCTTGGTCCAGGCGAGCCAGGCTCACCCCGTTCTCCGGGAGTACCCATTTGTCCTTGTGGTCCAGGTAGTCCGGTTTCACCTCTTGGTCCTTGTAGACCTGGTTGCCCCTGATTACCTGAAAACACATTTTAAGGGTAAATTTTTGCTGTATTGCATTTGCCATGGTTTGTTTTACAGTATCGTACAAAGTCATCTATGTTATAATTTATGTAGTATTATTACCTGGTGTTCCGGGTGTTCCCGGCTCCCCTCGTTGTCCCGCAGATCCTGGAGTTCCGGGTTGTCCACGTGGTCCTGCAGGTCCGCTTGGTCCACTAGGTCCTGCAGGTCCCATAGGTCCTGATGGTCCTGGTTCACCTCTTTCTCCTGGTGTACCTTGGGTACCGGGTAATCCAGTTTCTCCTCGGGGGCCTTGTTCTCCACGGGTACCACGAGGACCAGAAGGTCCTGGTTCCCCTCGTGATCCAGCTTGTCCAGGTTGACCAGTTGCTCCCGGAGTTCCTGGTGTTCCTGATTCTCCTTTTGGACCCTGTGGTCCAGCTGGTCCAAGCTGACCTGAATGTGGAAGAATGATTAATATCTTATTAACATATAGTATTCACACACACACACACACACACACACACACACACACACACACACACACACGCACATACACACACACACACATATATATATATATATGCGTGCGTGCGTGCGTGTGTGCGTGCATTTGTGCGTGCGTGCGTGCATGAGTGGATACATACACACACAGTAAGCATACACAGTAAGCATATATTAATATACATATACTCATAAAAGGATATAATTACCTGGTGTTCCAGCTGTTCCAGGTTCTCCTCTTTGTCCGGGTTCACCCCTAGTTCCCTGTGGTCCCATTTCACCTCTTGGTCCTTGTGGTCCAGCTGGGCCCGATTGGCCAGGTTCTCCTCGTTGTCCTGGACGACCTTGAGTGCCGGGCTCACCCCGTTGTCCTGGTTCTCCTTTTTGTCCAGGTGTTCCACCCTCACCTCTTTCTCCCTTAGGTCCTTGAGGTCCTGCAGGTCCTGGAAGGCCAGATGGGCCTTGCAACCCAGGTTCACCTCTCTGTCCAGGACTGCCCGGTGTGCCTTGTTCACCACGCTGACCTTGTGAGCCTGGTAAACCTGGTTCTCCTCTTTGGCCTGGAGAGCCACGTTGTCCAGCAGATCCTGCGGGTCCAGGTTCTCCCCTTGGGCCAGCAGGTCCAGATTGACCAGGTGTACCTGTAGTGCAAATCATATAATGGATATAGTAACACAAAATATTATGCATATCGCATTAAACAGACTATTATGTATACAAATATATCGATCACAGACCTGATTCTCCTCTTGGGCCAGGTTCTCCTCTGGGCCCACTTGGCCCAGAACGTCCTGTTGGACCTTGTGGACCGGTGGGACCTATAGCTCCTGTTCCTCCAGCTGGTCCTGGACGACCATCTTGGCCTCGTGGTCCTTGTGGACCAGATAATCCTGGTTCACCACGTTCGCCAGGTTGTCCTCTAGGTCCAGCAGGACCTGGACTTCCAGGTTCACCTCTCTCACCTGGACGGCCAGAAGGTCCCGCCGGACCTGTCTGACCGGCTGGACCAGCTTCACCACGTTCACCTTTTGGTCCTTGTTGACCAGGAGTACCTAATCAACAACAGAAATAATGATGATAATAATATTAATAATAACAATATCTACCCACCCATTTTTCAATCCACTAATCCATGTTAGAGATCACATGCTGTATGTTATTTGATATATTAATGATAAAATCAACACTATCTGAATCTTGCCCATCTTACTGTCTTCCGATTTCGATTGGACCTTTAAGCTCAGTTTTTCATATCTACTATATTACTATAAATAATATATATGATGCGCAACAATATATATGATGCAGTAAATTATCACAAGTTAGGCCTGATTCAATAACAACACCATCAACACCTTCTGCTAACCAGGTAGCGCTAAGATAGGACATTTCATGGCGGCCGTGTATCCCAGTCTACCTTTCAATTTCCTTAATTAGGAAAGGAAGTCGTAACCAAGCCCAGAAACAATTATCGTAGTTAAGAAGAACCACACAAATCTTTTATTAGGAAAGTTTTTAATACGCCACATATATATATTCTCCTTAAAGTAAATGCATGAAGACGCATTTACGTCATATCCATGTTTTAGGCTGTGCAAGTTTAATTTTTATAAGTTTTGTATATCAGATTAATTAGTTAACAAACAAGTTCACCTGCAGATCCTTGAGGTCCGGGTTCTCCACGTTGTCCCTGAGGTCCTGGTAAACCAGATTCTCCACGTGTTCCTGGTGGTCCTTGAGAACCTTGGTTGCCCGGAGTTCCAGGCTGACCTCTTTCACCAGGTCTGCCCGCTGAACCGGGAAGTCCTGGTTCACCTCGTGGTCCCTGTTCACCACGTCCTGGGGCTCCTGCTGGGCCTGGTTCACCTCTAGTTCCCTGCGGTCCTGCCGGACCCAATGGCCCGGCCTCTCCTCTTGGACCTGGTTGTCCGCGTTCACCAGGTCTGCCTGATTGTCCTGGCAAACCAGGTAAGCCTCTTTCTCCAGGTTCACCTCTGGTTCCTGGCGTACCTGCTTGACCTCGTGGTCCTGCAGGTCCTGCAGGGCCAGCTGAACCAGGTTCACCTCTTGTTCCCTGTGTTCCTGGTGTTCCTGGCGTTCCTGGTTCCCCTCTTTCTCCTGGCATACCCTTTGGTCCTTGTGGGCCTGACAGTCCTGGTTCTCCTCTAGAACCAGCTGGTCCAGGCTGTCCCGTAGCTCCGGCTTGTCCTGGCAGACCTGGTTCTCCACGTGGACCACTTGGTCCAGCAGATCCAACAGGACCTAACATAGTTACATTAATTAATATTAATGTCAGTCCAATTTAAATAACATTTTAATTTTATAATTTATTGAACTGAATATATACCTTGTGTGCCTGGAGTACCAGATTCTCCGCGAAGTCCAGGTTCTCCTCTTTGTCCAGGTTCACCTCTAGGTCCTGCTGAGCCCGCGGGTCCTGCTGGTCCAGCAGGTCCTGGTAGCCCCGGTTCTCCTCGTTCACCTGGTCTGCCATCAGTTCCAGCAGTTCCAGGTTCACCTCTTTGCCCAGGTTCTCCCCTTGGTCCTGGTCCGCCTCTCGTACCTGCTGGTCCTGACGTGCCTGCTGGCCCAGCTGGACCTGCTCTGCCTGTTGCTCCTGTAGATCCAGCCTGTCCACGTGCTCCTGGTCTTCCTGCAGTTCCGGGGGTACCAGGTTCTCCGCGTGGCCCTCCTGGGCCAGGAGATCCTCTTGGTCCAGCTGATCCAATCTCACCACGTTCACCTTGAGGTCCTCGTTCACCTCGAGGTCCTATGATAAGTGCAACGATTAAATTTATTACTTTAATATTACACTTCTGCTTTCACGTTAAATTTATATCAGAACTTATAATAACTTAAGCTGATTTGGTACTTAAGAACTAAACTAAACAAAGCACTAACCTGGTGAACCATCTCTTCCTGGAGTACCAGGCTGACCAGCCTCTCCTTTTTGTCCTTGAGGTCCTTGTGGTCCTATGGGTCCAGCAGGTCCTGCAGGTCCCGATTCTCCGCGTTCCCCTCTTGGTCCTTGTGATCCCTGTGGGCCAGATGTTCCAGGTTCGCCTCTAGGTCCTGCATCTCCGCGAGGTCCAGCAGGACCACTTGGTCCTGAAGGGCCACTCAGACCTGGCTGTCCAGTTGCACCAGCGGGACCTGCTAGCCCAGGTTCACCACGTAAACCTGGGGGTCCGGTTTGACCTGGTTCTCCTGGTTCTCCCCGAGAACCGGGTGTTCCTCTTGGTCCCTGAGGACCAGCAGGACCTAGATTCCCAGAAGGACCTGTTGGTCCTGTTGCTCCAGCTGGTCCAGGTAAACCAGATTCTCCACGTGGTCCCTGATTTCCAGGTGTACCAGGCGATCCTATGATATACGTATATATATACATATATATATATATATATATATATATATATATATTGAAGTATATGACGTTCTGCATTTCGTTCATTTATAAACTCTACTCTATTTACAAAGGTTATCTATAATTATCCCCATGAACAAATCCAATTATACTCACCAGGTTCACCACGGGATCCTGCTTCTCCTCTCTGACCAGGTGTTCCTCTAGGTCCAGCTTCTCCTCTAGGTCCAGCAGGTCCACTTGGTCCTGAGGGTCCTGATGGTCCTGGTAGTCCAGGCTGGCCCCTTTCTCCTGGTCGACCTGGTTCACCTGCAGTACCTTGTGTACCACGTTCTCCGCTTGGACCACGTGGGCCTGCAGGACCCGATGGACCAGGTTCTCCCCTAGGTCCAGCTGGACCTGTTCCTCCAGGTGTACCTGCGCATAAGGTGTGTAATCATTATTAATAGGCATATTTGTGAAAAAAATTAGAATTATTTTTCTGTATTCTGAATAGAGTCAATATACCATCTCTTCCAGGTGTTCCAGCTGTTCCAGGTGTTCCAGATTCTCCTCTAGGTCCTGGTTCGCCCCTGGGTCCAGCTTCACCCCGTGGCCCAGCAGGTCCCGCGGGTCCAGTCTGTCCCATAGGTCCCGCAGGGCCTGGAAGACCAGATTCGCCACGTTCACCAGGCCTCCCAGGTGTGCCATCTGTTCCAGGTTCACCCCTTTGACCTGGTTCACCTCGAGCTCCCTGTGGACCACTGGGTCCTGATTCACCTCTTGGTCCAGATACACCAGGCTGTCCACTTGCTCCTGGTTGACCAGGCAGTCCAGGTATTCCACGTGGACCTTGGGGACCGGATTGGCCGGGTGATCCTGCTGTTCCAGGAGTGCCAGGTTCTCCTTTTTGTCCAGGTTGTCCTCTGTCTCCAATCTCTCCTTTTGGTCCAGGAGGTCCGGCTGATCCAGCCGGTCCTGATGGCCCAGCAGGTCCAGGCTGACCTCTTTCGCCGGGTCTTCCGGGTTGCCCAGGTGTTCCATCAGTTCCAGGCTGGCCTGACTCACCACGCGGTCCTGCAGGCCCAGGGAAACCTCTTGCTCCAGACTCTCCTCTCAGGCCCGGTTCACCTCTAGGGCCCTGTGTTCCAGCTGGACCAGCACTACCCGGAAGCCCTGGTAATCCTCTTTCACCAGGACGTCCATCACTTCCAGGTGTTCCAGGTTCTCCTCTCTCTCCAGGTTGACCCCTAGGTCCAGATGGTCCTGGTAGACCAGATTCACCACGAGGTCCTGCCGGCCCTGTGCCACCGGTGGCTCCTATATTAAAATGAAGATATCATAATATACATGGCGCAAGAGAAAATTCGCATTATAATTGACAGACGTAACTTGTATCTATACTATATAAACAAAACTAACCCGCTGGTCCAGATTGACCGGGTGTTCCAGGAGATCCATCCTGACCTCTAGGACCTGCTTCTCCTCTTGGGCCTGCTGCACCTTGAGGTCCCTGTCTACCAGGCTGACCGGGAGTTCCAGCAGTTCCAGTTTCTCCTCGCGGTCCTTGAGGACCAGCTGGTCCAGAATCTCCAGGTTCACCCTTCGAGCCTTGTTCACCTCTCGGTCCTGGTTCTCCTCTAGATCCTTGTGGGCCAGGAGGTCCTACTGAACCTCGTGAACCCTGTGGGCCACTGGGTCCTGCTGGACCTGGTTGGCCCAATTCACCTCGAGGTCCAGGTGGTCCAGCCGGTCCAGATGGTCCTTGCTCCCCTCTTGTTCCTGGTGTTCCTGGTGTTCCACTATCCCCACGAGGTCCGGGCTCTCCACGGGGGCCTGTTCGGCCACCGAGGCCTGTGGCTCCTGTTGCTCCGCTAGGCCCTGCTGGACCTCTCTCTCCTCTTGGTCCTTGTGGCCCAGATGGTCCTTGACGTCCTGTAATTCCAATAATAATATATGTTTATACTGTAATCAGCAAATGATGGTGACGTATTAAGTTGGCGAATTTCTTAATCTGGACAAGATGGCAGCGTTTTTATTTGGCGAATTCTTGGTTCGACGAGATTCATGATTGTGTGTTATACTGTATAACAGAAAATGTTGACGTCGTTTTAAATTGGCGATATTTTGCCATTTACCAAATTGGCCAACTTAATACGATGTATAGTATACAGTTCTGAGACATGTCTTAAATAAAGAAACACAAAAGAGATTTATATTCCAGATTGATATAACGTCTTACCGGGTGTCCCATCAGGACCCTTCTCTCCTCTTGGACCACTTGGTCCTGGAAGTCCCGGTTCTCCTCTGTCACCTGGTGTACCACTTGGTCCAGGAACGCCGGGAGATCCGGAAGGACCCGAAGGTCCCATTTCACCTGCTGGGCCAGCATTGCCAGGTGTACCCGCTTCACCTGGTAGACCTCTTTGACCTTGCGGACCTGGAAGCCCTGGTAATCCACGAGGACCTTGGTCTCCACGTGGCCCAGGTAAACCAGACTCACCCCGTTCTCCACGACTAGCAGGAAGGCCGGGTTCTCCACGTTCTCCTCTAGGTCCAGGTTCACCACGTGGACCCTGTGGTCCAGATGGACCAATTGGACCCAAAGGACCAGCTGGTCCCATTGGACCAGTGGCACCTAGAAGGAAATGTTGAATACATAAAGATTGTATATTTTGATTTTGAATATTAAGCTTAAATCATTTGTTTTGCAGCTATTTATTTCATTTATGAGAAAATAAATACCAAACAATTTATTGAAATCCAAACTTTGTGCTAGTAATGACATACAAATGTATACACAGAAGTACTGTATTAGGAATGATGGCAAATATAGATATAGCAACATTGTATAATAACAGAACTGGTTAAATATCTGAGTGTTTTAACATAACATCGTCTGGATAGCTTAGAGTGTGAACATACCAGAAGCTCCAGATGTGCCTCCAATTCCAGGTGTTCCAGGTTCTCCTCTGGATCCGGGTTCACCACGTGGTCCTTGTGGTCCTGCTGGGCCTTGTCTACCAGGAGTTCCATCTTGTCCAGGAGTTCCAGCTTCTCCTTTGGGACCAGGTCTTCCGATGGGACCTGCTGGGCCGATTTGACCCGATGGTCCAGATTCACCTCTTGGGCCTGATGGGCCTCTTGGTCCTGACTCACCTCTTGAGCCTTGAGGGCCAGCTGGGCCAGTAGCTCCAGTACCCCCTTGCTGTCCAGGCGTACCTGGTTCTCCACGTGGTCCAGATGGACCTCCAGAACCCATTGGTCCAGTTTCACCTCGTTCTCCTCGTGGTCCTGGCAAACCCTGTGGTCCTCTTAAGCCAGGACCTCCCCGTGGACCTAGTGGACCGCTGGGTCCAGGTTGTCCAGTGGCTCCAGCAGGCCCTGGCAAACCAGATTCACCTCTTGGTCCGGCTGTTCCAGGATTACCATCACGTCCTGCAATGTTTAATAGAGAAAGCACAGTTTACATTATGTATATGGGGTTGACATAATTTGAAAATACAACACCACTAATTTAAAAATCTCCGAACCTGGTGTTCCAGCAAGACCGGTCTCTCCACGTGGACCTGGTTCACCTCTACTACCGGGTAATCCCCTTTCTCCAGGCCGTCCAGCTGTACCTGGGGGACCAGATTCCCCTCTTGGTCCTTGTGGTCCAGGTTGCCCATCTCTTCCTGGCGTACCTGATTCACCTCGTTCACCTCTTTGACCAGGCTCTCCTCTTGAACCCTGTGGTCCAGGTTGTCCTGTAGGTCCTTGTGAACCAGATTCCCCTGGTTCACCACGTGGTCCACTTGGACCAGTAGCCCCTGCCGGACCAGCCAACCCTGGCGAACCTCTTTCTCCAGGTAAACCTCGAGTTCCACCACTGCCTGGTTCACCACGGTCTCCCCGTGGACCTTGTGGTCCAGCTGGACCACTGGGCCCCAATGGGCCAGTAGGACCAGTTGCCCCAGTTCCTCCTGCTTGTCCTGTAATTAGTAAATCAATGTACAGTTATCATTAATATAAGAAATCTGATTGATTAATTGAATGATTGATTTATTCTATCTATTCAATATTTATTTTATATAGATAAATACATCCACTTACCACAGTGCCTCTCTGGTTTCTTCATTCTCACTCACCCACTCACTCAGTCACTCAGTCACTCACTCACTCAATATTTAAGTATTTATATGTATGCATTTGTATATACAAACGTGTCTATACGTATCTATATGTCTATATGTTAGTATTTTCTTGTATGTTTGTTATAATAGTTTCATAAATGAAATGTTTTACCTTGTGGTCCAGGACGGCCAGGAGAACCATCACGACCAGGTTCTCCTCTTGGTCCTGCTTCTCCTCGAGGACCAGAAGGTCCTGCAGGGCCTGGTCTTCCTGGTTGGCCATCTCTTCCTGCAGTTCCAGGCTCGCCTCTCAGCCCTGGTGTGCCTGGTGTACCAGCAAGTCCAGGTTCACCCTTAGATCCTTGCTCACCTTTAGGTCCTGGTAGTCCCCTCGGTCCAGGGGAACCACTTGGTCCAGCAGGTCCGCTTGGTCCTTGTGGACCAGATTCACCTCGAGGGCCTTGTGAACCAGATTCTCCTCTTGGACCACTTATTCCAGCAGGACCAGGTGGTCCAGCTTCTCCTCTTGGCCCAGAATCACCTCGTAAACCTGGTTCACCTCTTTGGCCAGCAGGACCACTTGGTCCAGCTGGTCCGGGTTGACCTGTTCCTCCTGGCCTACCAGGTGTTCCAGGTAAGCCAGTTTCGCCACGTGGTCCACTTGGTCCACTTGGTCCAGAAGGACCTGTTTTGAAAATATATAAAGTTCAGTTCGACCACATAGTAATAATATATAGTAATAAATCTAATCTATGAAGTAATTTATATTTTCCTGTCTTTATTACAATGATATCAGAGATTTTGTTTAGTACCTGGTTGTCCTGTTGAACCAGCCTGCCCTCTTTCTCCCGGAAGTCCTGATGGTCCGATTTCACCTCTTGGTCCCCTAGGTCCTTGTTGACCTGGTTGTCCCCTGGGCCCAGATGGACCAGATTCACCCCTGTCACCCTGTGTTCCTGGGGTGCCTGCCTGTCCTGGCTGTCCACGCTGACCAGGTTCACCACGCTGACCTGCTGGTCCAGGAGGACCCGCTTCCCCAGATGTTCCTCTAGGTCCAGCCTCACCCCGTGTTCCTTGTGGGCCAGGTGATCCTAATGATCCTTGTGGTCCGGGTGGTCCAATCTCTCCACGAGGACCTGATGGTCCTGGTAAACCTGATTCTCCTCTGGGGCCTTGTTCGCCTCTTGATCCAGCTGGCCCGGTAGTTCCAGCTGGACCTGCAGGACCTAAGGGTCCTGGTTGACCAGTGGCGCCTACAGTATGGAAACACACACACACACACACACACACATATATATATATATATATATATATATATATACACACATATATATATATATATATAATTGCATATATATATATATGTGTGTGTGTATGTGTATGTGTGCGTATGTGAGTGAGTGCGTATGTGCTGTATTTTGAGAATATTGGTTCAACAATAAATGTCTTCACTGACCTGTAGATCCAGCTGTTCCAGGCTGTCCTCTTTCTCCAGGGGTACCTCTAGGTCCACTTGGTCCCGGTGGACCAGCCTGTCCTTGGTCTCCTGCAGGGCCTGGTTGTCCTCTTTCTCCTGGTCGTCCATCTGGTCCAGAGCTTCCTGGAAGGCCAGCCTCTCCCCTTAGACCTGGTTCTCCCCTAGGGCCAGATGGTCCGGCAGGTCCTGGTCTTCCCGTAGAGCCTGATGGTCCAGATAATCCCGGTTCCCCGCGAGGTCCAGAAGGGCCTGATGGGCCGGCAGGTCCTATAATTGAAGTAATTGGCAGAAGAGGATGAATATGAATATAAATATGAAACCCCAGATGAATCATATTATAATTTCAACTGAGTTTCAGTAACACATAATTATATTCTATCTGTTAGACAAGATGGAATTAGTTCATAACAGTTCTGGTACTTTCAGTTTAATAACAAAAACAAATCAAATAATTAATTCCTTCGTGGACAATTGGTACATTGTTAAAACATTTGATCTGCAGCATTATACCTGAAGGCCCTGGCAGTCCAGTATCTCCTCTTAGTCCCGGCTCTCCTCTCTGACCAGGCAGACCACGTTCTCCTTGAGGGCCTTGGCGACCAGATGTACCAGCAGGGCCTGCTGGTCCAGGTAATCCTGGCTCACCCCGATTTCCACCAGGACCTGGCAGTCCTGGCTGACCTCTTGCTCCAGGTTGCCCACGTTCTCCGCTTGGTCCTGTTGGTCCAGCAGGTCCAGAAGGTCCAGCAGGTCCAGCGAGACCAGTTGCTCCTATAATATTTGGAAATGTTTTCAGTGACATTATTTTTGTGTAATGTTTGTGACACATGACTGGTTCTGATGATTGTAATTACATATATTACCTGTTCCACCTGGCGTTCCGTCAGTACCAGGTTGTCCTCGAGGTCCTGAAATACCTCTTGGTCCGGACGGTCCTGTTGGGCCTGCTGGTCCGGATTCACCACGGTCTCCACGTGGTCCGGATGGCCCAGAAGGTCCAGGTAAACCGGATTCTCCACGTGGCCCTTGGGGTCCTGGTTGCCCAGCAACTCCAGCTGGTCCCGATTCTCCTCTGGGTCCAGAAGGTCCCGGTCTGCCATCACTTCCTATTTAACATACATGTTTCTTAGCAATAAATGACGCGGGAGATTAATATAATTAAAGGTTTATGTATAAATCAGGCCCAGTTTGTAAACAATAGTAAATCAATTCTTACCTGGTGTTCCAGGAGTACCGGGTTCTCCTCTTTCTCCAGGAAGTCCCGGTTGACCTGATTCCCCTCTTGGTCCCGCCTGTCCCGGTGATCCAGCTGGACCAGTAGGTCCTGGTGGACCAGATTCGCCTCTTTGTCCTGCAGGTCCTGCTGGTCCAGATTCTCCCCGGGAACCTGGTTCACCTCTTGGGCCAGATGGTCCTGATGGACCTGCTTCACCAGCTGGACCCCGGGGTCCAGATGGTCCAGATGGTCCTAAAATACACATATATCTAGGTAATTCTTACATAATATGTTTGATAGAGAGCTATTGAAAGGCAGAGACATTTGTATTAAGTATAAAACAGTCCTCACTAACCTGGTCTTCCATCATCTCCACGTTCACCTTTCGTGCCAGGTTCTCCTCTTGTTCCTGACGGACCTGCAGGCCCTGGCCTTCCATCTGGTCCGGCTGGACCAGGTAACCCTGGTTCTCCTCTTTGACCAGCAGTTCCTGGTAATCCAGGTACCCCCCTACTGCCAGGTTCACCTCGTTGTCCAGTTTCCCCCTTTGGACCTGGTGGTCCTCCAGGTCCAGATGGTCCAGCCGGGCCAGGTTCTCCACGATCGCCTCTTGGGCCTGGTGAGCCTGATTGACCACGAGGTCCACTAGGACCTGTTTGTCCAGATGGTCCCGGTTCTCCGCGGGGGCCCATTGGACCTGCTGGGCCTGCAGTCCCTGGGGTTCCTGGTGATCCTTGTTCACCTCTGTCTCCTCTGGATCCAGCAGGACCACTTGGTCCAGGTGGACCTACTTCTCCACGAGTCCCCCTTTGACCAGCTGGACCGGGTTCACCTCTCTGTCCTTGGCTACCCGGAAGTCCACTCTCACCTCTTGGACCAGCAGGACCAGGCAGGCCTGTTTCACCTCTTGGACCTTGAGATCCAGTCTGACCCGTTGCCCCTGAAGAAGAAAATTATCTTAATTAAGTGATAAATCTGAAAACACTACACAAACAAATATATACAAATTAAAGGCATAATGGAATACCTGTTCTCCCTTGGACCCCACCAGGTCCTGGTAGTCCAGAAGGTCCACGCGGTCCTGAAGGACCAGATGGGCCAGGCGGGCCAGTTTCACCTCTGTTTCCAGCTGGCCCTGACGGACCAGGCAAACCGCTTTCTCCTCTTGGTCCACTATCACCAAGAGGACCTGAAGGACCACTTGGTCCTGCAGGACCTGGAGAACCAGCAGGTCCAGGCATACCTGGCTCTCCGCGTTCTCCAGGTCGGCCATCAGATCCTGGTGTTCCTGGCTCTCCTCTATCTCCTCGTGGACCAGAAGGTCCTGCGGGACCTGGTTGACCTATTTGTCCTGGTGTTCCTGGCATACCTCTTTCCCCCTGTGATCCAGGAGTTCCTGCATCCCCTCTTGGACCCGGTTCTCCTCTAGAACCTGGAGGACCGCTTGGTCCACTTGGTCCAGAGGGACCAGTTTGTCCTGCAGGGCCTGGTTCCCCTCTGTTTCCAGTTGGTCCTGGTGATCCAGCTTCTCCTCTTGGTCCTGAAGGTCCACGTAATCCAGTTTCTCCACGTGGACCAGATGGACCTGGGAGTCCTTGCTCGCCAGGTCTACCTGGTGTGCCGGCATCTCCTGCTGGTCCTTTAAGTCCCTGTGGGCCAGGTAAACCTGATTCGCCTCTAGGACCTGATGATCCTGCAGGTCCAGATGGTCCTGCAGGACCAGGTTCTCCTCTTGATCCAGGCAACCCTACATCACCTCTAGGACCAGGTGCGCCTGATGGTCCTGTTGGACCAGTAGCACCAGTACCTCCTGATCTTCCAGGTGTGCCAGGTTGCCCCTGTGGTCCAGATGTTCCAGGCTCACCTCGGTCACCGGATTGTCCTTTTGGTCCACTCGGTCCTGGAAGTCCAACCTCTCCACGTGGGCCTGCTGGACCGGGTCTTCCAGTTTCACCTATAGTTATAAAAAGGTATTAAATAATTATTAATTAAATCTTTGAAGTGATTAGCTATATTATTGTAGCTGTTATACTTATAACAAACCTTGAGTTCCTGGTAATCCTGTCTCCCCCCGGGGTCCACCTTCACCACGTGGGCCTGCAGGACCAGAAGGACCTGCTGGTCCTGATGGTCCTGATGGTCCTGGGGGTCCTGGTTGGCCCCTTTCTCCAGCTGTTCCGGCTGGTCCAAGTTCTCCACGTGGTCCACTTGGTCCACGTAATCCAGTTTCACCCCGTGGTCCTGCTGGTCCGGCTGGACCTGTCTGTCCAGGTGATCCGGTGAATCCAGTTGCTCCACGTGGTCCACCTGGACCCGTTGTTCCAGGTGGTCCAACTTCACCTCTAGGACCTGCTGGCCCCGATGGTCCTGATGGTCCTGATGGCCCAGGTTGTCCAGATGGACCAGATGGACCTGTTTCGCCTCTTTCTCCACGATTGCCCTGTGTTCCCTTAGGTCCAGCAGGTCCCACTGGTCCTGGGACACCTGGTGTTCCACGTTCACCGGGAGTACCAGCTGGACCAGGCTCACCACGCTGTCCCTGTTCTCCTCTTGTTCCTGGAGGTCCACCGGGACCAGCTTCACCTCTAGGTCCACTTGGTCCACTCGGTCCAGGTCGACCTGTGAGTAGTAAATATTAAATAAATGGAAGTATAGTATGACACTGAAATCTGTTTTGTCTTTGTTAATTAATACAAACGTCTGAAATCAAACCAAACAAAGTTTTTTACCTGGAGTGCCGCTTTCTCCCGTTTCTCCTTTTAATCCAGGTTCACCCCTAGTACCAGGAGACCCAGATGGTCCAGGTCTGCCAACTGGACCTTGTGGCCCTGCTGGCCCCATTGTGCCTCTGTCTCCTGCTGGACCTGGTGGACCACTTTCCCCTCTTGACCCTTGCGGTCCAGTAGGACCCAGTGGGCCACCTGGTCCTGCTGGGCCCGATTGACCTGTAGCTCCTAGATTATTTTGAAATTAATGATTAGGCAATATAATTTATTTCCTTATTTGTTAAGTACAATATTCAATATGAAGTAAATAAACATAATTTACCTGTGGCACCAGCGAATCCCGGTTCACCACGTGGGCCGGACGGGCCAGAAGGACCTGGCAGCCCAGATGGACCTCTAGGTCCAGCTGGACCTGGCTGTCCTGGAAAACCGGCTTCACCTCTGGTTCCTTGAGTCCCAGGCGTTCCAGATTCACCTCGTGGACCTTGTTCTCCAGTTGGCCCCCTTTCACCTCTTGTTCCCTGTGTTCCTTGAGGACCAGTTGGTCCTGTGGCACCAGCTGGTCCTGCAAATCCTGGTTCACCTCTTGGCCCAGATGGTCCAGGTAGCCCAGATTCACCTCTTGGTCCAGATGGACCAGACGGACCTGGAAATCCTGTAGGGCCAGACTGTCCAGTTGCTCCAGTGGCACCAGAGACACCAGGAGCTCCAGGTTCTCCTCGAGTTCCAGGTGGTCCTCGAGGTCCTGGACTTCCAGGCTGTCCAGCAGGACCAGTATCGCCGGATGGTCCAGGCAAACCAGGCTCACCACGTTCGCCTCTGCCAGGCAGACCTGATTCACCAGCAGGACCGGCTGGACCAGGTGAACCTCTAGGACCGGGTGCTCCTGCAGGTCCAGGTTCTCCAGCTTCACCTCTTTCTCCAGCAGGACCCGCTGGGCCGGGCTGGCCTCGCGGACCTCCGGGACCAGCAGGACCCGAAGGACCTGCGGGGCCAGTCTCTCCCCTGCTACCAGATGGTCCTTGTTCTCCTCTATCTCCACGAGGTCCAGGTGGTCCTGACAAAAGAATTGAAATATTTAAAATATATTTATTGATCACTACTTGTTAATGTTTATTACATTTCTTCTTGTCTTATTGGTTTTAGTTTTGCCTACCAGCACTACCAGATTCCCCACGAGGTCCAGATGGTCCGCCGTCACCCCTCTCTCCTTTTGGGCCAGGGGACCCTGGGAATCCTGTAGGGCCTGATGGCCCAGCCGGTCCTCTCTGTCCAGTTGGTCCTGTCGGGCCTGGAAGACCAGTTGCACCTTGACTTCCATCTCGTCCAGGTACACCAGGTTGTCCCCTAGGTCCAGCAGGACCAGGAAGACCTGTCTCTCCACGTGATCCTTGTGGTCCAGATGGACCCGAAGGTCCCGGTAATCCAGTATCACCTCTTGGACCTGAAGGTCCTTGTGGTCCAGTGGTACCTGTAATGAAATAGCTAATGTAAGTATGCGAAAGTACAGAATAAGTGATAGTCGTTTTCATATTGGTATAAATATTAAACTATATTTACAAAAGAATTCACTTCCCTTCATTACCTTTGGAGGTCTTTCAGCCTATTTAGCCTACCATGGGCACATAAGTGGCCGTAAAACATCAATCATTATAAATCATCACAGAAAACAATTCATATAAGTAGCACCTAGCACATAGAGAGAGATATCTTGAATAAGGAATTGTTACCTGGAGTTCCAGCTGTTCCCGATTCTCCTCGTGGTCCAGGTGATCCAGTTGCTCCAGCAGGTCCTGGTGGTCCAGAAGGTCCCATTTGGCCAGCCGGTCCTGTTTCGCCACGTGAGCCTCTAGATCCTTGTGGACCAGGAGGTCCGGATTCACCACGATTTCCAGGTGGGCCTGATGGACCAGATGGTCCGGATTCACCTTTTGATCCCTGAGGTCCAGGTGGCCCTGTCAGTACATAACTTCATCAGGTATGTTGCTTATAATGCAATTCATCAAAATTCACACAACGATATATATATTTACACATGTATAGTAATCTATACATTGTAAATTAGAGAAAGGAAGTAACATTTATATAATTAATAATATAAGTTTATGATGTTGTCAATACCCGATAGACCCGGTATGCCATCTGTTCCAGGAGTTCCAGGTTCTCCTCTTGGACCAGATGGCCCAGGTAATCCTGTTTCTCCTCTTGGGCCTGATGGGCCAGTATCTCCACGTTGTCCTTGGGAGCCCGGTGTCCCTGCTTCACCACGTTCTCCTCGAGGTCCACCTGGTCCAGTGGGACCTGACGGTCCTGCAGGCCCCGGCTGTCCAGTTGCACCTGCTGGACCGGGTTGGCCACGTCCTCCGGTTGGACCAGGAGGTCCAGTATCTCCAGATGTGCCTCGTTGGCCTTGTGGACCGCTGGGACCAGGTGGTCCAATGTCACCTCTTGGTCCTGCTGGTCCCGTACCGCCTGTAAAACAATTTAAATGTTTAAATGGAGATCTTCACACTTTCAAGGATATGCTGATGCTGGGATGAAATACATTATTACCTTGTTGTCCAGGTATCCCTGACTGTCCCCTTGGACCAGGTCTGCCGACTGATCCAGGTGGTCCAGAGGGTCCAAGTGGACCAGTTGCTCCAGCAGGTCCAGGAAATCCTTGTTCTCCACGATCACCTCTCGTACCTGCGGGACCAGATGGTCCAGAGGGACCACTGGGACCAGGTTGTCCTCGTGGTCCCGAAAGCCCAGTAGCTCCAGTTGCACCTGCTGGTCCAGATGGTCCACTAGGGCCAGAAGGTCCAGTTGGTCCAGAAGGACCAGGTGGTCCGATATCACCTCGAGGCCCACCTGGACCTGAAGGCCCAGATGGCCCTGGTTCTCCACGATCTCCTCTAGGACCAGAACTTCCAGAAGGTCCTGTGCAAAAACATATTTATACAAAAGTGTAAATGATTAAAGAATATATATATATATATATATATATATATATATATATGTGTGTGCGTGTGTGTGCGTGTATGTGTGTGTGCCTGTGTGTGTGTCTGTGTATGTGTGTGTGTATGTGTGTATAATTGATAATACGTACCTGATGGACCAATTGGACCCCTAGGTCCTGGTGGTCCTGGTTGGCCTATTGGTCCACTTTCACCAGATGGTCCAGCCGGCCCCCTGGGACCAGAAGGTCCAGACGGGCCTGTTGGCCCACCTGGTCCTAATGGCCCAGTTGCTCCTGCAGGTCCTGGGAAACCACTTGGCCCAAGGGGTCCAGCTGGTCCAGGTGGTCCGGACTCTCCACGTTCTCCTCGGTCTCCTCTTGGGCCCTGTTGACCTGTTGATCCAGATGGACCTGGAGGTCCGCTAGGTCCCGATGGTCCTGATGGTCCTGGTGGACCACCCTCTCCCCTTTCACCAGTTGGGCCTGATGGGCCAGCTGGTCCAGCAGGTCCAGATTCTCCGCGATCTCCTCTTGGTCCTGAAGGTCCAGATGGTCCACTTGGTCCTGGTGGGCCAACCTCACCTCGGGATCCTAAATGAAATTAAAATAATATATAACTGCTGGAAAATTAATATTGGCTTTTCACCTATTAAATCTATAATACCAAAGATTAAACAAATACCTCTTGGTCCACTGGGTCCAGATGGGCCAGGTGGTCCTATATCACCCCTTGGTCCCGCTGGCCCTAATGGTCCAGGAGGTCCTGATGGTCCTGATGGGCCAGACTCTCCAGGTTGACCTCTCTCTCCTGCTGGTCCAGAGGGCCCAGCTGGTCCAGGACGTCCTGCTGGTCCTAATGGGCCCGGAAGTCCAGTTGCACCAGTTGATCCTGGCTGGCCAGTAGGTCCAGTGGGTCCACTTGGTCCCGGGAGTCCCGGTTCACCTAAAACATATTATATATCAATTAAAAATTTAATTAAACAAGTTAATCTCTTGGTACATTTATTAGCCATGCACTAAATAATTACCTCGTGTTCCAGCAGGACCAGACGGTCCAGATGGTCCCTGAAATCCACTTTCTCCACGTTCGCCTCTTGGTCCAGGTGGTCCCGAAGGCCCGGCTGGTCCTGCAGGTCCAAGTGGTCCAGATGGCCCAGGCGGACCTGGCTCTCCTCGTCCACCGGATGTACCTGGTGAACCGTCAGGGCCAGCTGGTCCTGGAAAACCAGTTTCTCCACGTGTTCCAGGAGGTCCACTTGGACCTGAAGGTCCAGGTGGTCCAGCTTCTCCTCTTGGACCAGATGGCCCGCTTGGTCCTAGTGGTCCTGTTTGTCCAGATGGTCCACTTTCTCCTCTTGGTCCAGATGGTCCAGATGGGCCTAGGGGTCCTGTTAAACATAATACCTACGTTAGTATATGTGAGTCTACCCTTAACAATGTTTCTTCACGACAAATATTTCAGTATTCACTAACATCAAAAATTAAAGTCACCTGTTGGCCCCGTTGCTCCTGTTGCCCCAGGACGTCCAGATGGTCCAGCATCACCTAAGGGGCCAGACTGTCCAATTGGACCCGCGGGTCCTGGTGGTCCTAATGGTCCACCTGACCCTGTTGCCCCAGTACCCCCTACAGGTCCTCGTAATCCTGGTTGACCTCGTTCGCCAGATGGTCCTCTAGGCCCTCTAGGTCCAGATGGGCCTAGCGGGCCTGATGGTCCAGGTCTGCCGTCTTCTCCTGTTTAAATACATAATCTCATATTAACGATCGAAATCAGTTACACCAAGGCTTCTTTCTCGAATAATTACATTTGATGTGAACCTTAAACACCATCTGAGATTAACTTTATTGTCTACTGGCTTTATATCTATATACACTACTTGCCTCTTGGTCCAGAAGGCCCTCTTGGTCCACTAGGTCCAGATGGCCCTGGCGGTCCAGCGCCTCCTTTGGGACCTGCCGGTCCAGTTGCACCAGGTGAACCAGATGGACCTGGCCGACCCCCAGGTCCAAGTGGTCCCGTAGGTCCCGAAAGTCCAGTTTCACCGCGTTCACCTAATTTTATAGGAAAGGCCATATTGTAATAGACAAGCAAGAAGTTAGTTTATCTATCTAAATCTACACCTGTCTCTCTCTCTCCCTCTTAATACATCCACCCATTCGTATATATACATACATACGCGCACGCACACACACACACACATAATAATAACAATAAAAATGATACTTATTGATCATCATTGTATTACGCATATTGAGTGATAATTATGGTACTAAATAGTACCTCTTGGCCCTGGCGGTCCAGATTGACCGATTGGTCCAGATGGTCCTAATGGTCCTGCAGGTCCTCTTGGTCCTGGGGGTCCTGCTGGACCGGGTTCTCCAGCTGTTCCACTGGGACCCAGTGGTCCAGATGGTCCTAATGGTCCTGCAGGTCCAGGAGGTCCAGCTCCTCCCCGATTTCCGGTGGGTCCAGTTGCCCCTCTTGGTCCTGATAAGCCATCAGGTCCTCTTGGTCCCGGCGGTCCAGATTCACCTCGTGGCCCAAGTGGACCAGAAGGTCCAGATGGTCCCGATGGCCCTGGCGGTCCAGGTTGCCCAGTTCCACCAGAAGAACCTGGCGGTCCCGCTTCACCTCTATCGCCTCTCTGTCCTTTTGGACCTGAAGGTCCAGGCCTGCCATCAGGTCCACTTGGACCACTGGGACCTCGGAGTCCACTTGGACCTCTCGGTCCCGATGGCCCTAGTGGTCCTGATGGCCCTAGTGGTCCTGGTGGTCCAGCTGGTCCAGGTGGTCCAGCCGATCCGTCAGGTCCCCTTGGTCCCAAAGGTCCAGGTGAACCACGTTGTCCTGGTTGGCCAGATGTACCTGGTCGGCCTGGAGGTCCTCGTGGTCCTGAAGTAACATGATAATTTTCTTTTAGCTACTGGGTATTCTAGTTGATATTTCAGTGTTGTCGTTTTTATACAGTGCCATTAGACATTATACAACTACTGATCAACATTTTAGTAAAAAGCTAAATAATAAAGTCCTACATAGCTATAGTAGTAGTAACCTGGTATGCCTATGATGCCAGTTGGTCCAAGAGGACCCGTGGGTCCAGTTAATCCGGGTGGACCAATCGGACCAGTTGGTCCAGCTGATCCAGATCGACCTGTGTATCCAGTTGCTCCTGTTGGTCCAGAAATGCCAGGTGGTCCAGGTTGACCTGTAACACAGTATCATTTTTTTTTATCAGCTTGACTACCTGGGTGAATATTACGATGAATGCCACTTTTGCTCTAATTTATCAATTATCTGCTGGAATTGGAATATCTATTTATCTATACATCTACATGTATAAGTGCATGTCCGCATATATATATATATATATATATATATATATATCTTAACCGCCGTTGATGCAAGTTATATTACCAGCCGGGGGCGGTGCTACAGTTAGAGATGAACAAAGATCTGTATACAAGAGTCTCAGGTAGTTCGCATTAAGAATCAGATCAGAATAATTTCTAGCCGCTATGGTCACGATATTATGGCCGTCGCCAACTATCTCGTCTTTCCCGAAGAAGATGTCACCTATCTGGACGAGAATAATCTTGACGCCGGCGTCACGGAGTCTCTGCGAAGCCTGCCTCAGAAAGTTCAGATCGCCGAAGGGATCCTCGTGTAGAAAGATCACCACAACGTCGTCGTTGTTTTTTGGCCCGCCGCTGGTCCGTAGGATCTCGGTTTGGATGATAGCTAACACCTGGCCGAGCTCGGTCCGCTCGTTTCTCGGCGATCCGGACATCCGCTGGAGTATGTCGTAGGCCTGATCCAGAAGGTGACCGCTATCCAGAGCCTTCACCACCTCCCTGTTAGCCCAATGTCGGACGAAGCTGAACCGCCAGCTCGAGTCCCTTCTCTCGACTCCGCTGAGGCCTTTTATTGTATTCCCCGTGAAAGTCTTCAAGAACTTAAAGCTCTGTTCTGGAGAGAGCAGCTCGCCATCTCGCTCGACCCGCTTCTTGTCCAGAAAGAACGTTACATCCCCGGGTCCACATCTCTCTGTCGGGCAGAGCGGTTGTTGTTGTTGTTGTTGTGGTGGTGGTGGTGGTGGTGATCGTGGCAGCAGCGAATGTTGTTTTTATTTGTTTTTTATTGTTGTTGTTGTTGTGCGGGCAGTGATGGTGTTGGTGGCCGAGAAGTGGTGGTGGGGGGCGGGAAAGAACAACAAAGCATGCACACGATCAGTAAAGCGCAGCCAGTTAGATACATATACATCATTATAGAAGCTATGCGCAGCCAGAACCGCGGGTTCACGGTCGTGTAACTTGCCGTCTGCATCACGCTGGACACTAGTTAGTGCCAGCCTATCTATACATACTATCGATGATGATGATGTTACTGCTGCTGCTCATACTGCTGCTGATGATGATGATGATGACAGCGAGCTAATCAGCGATTGTTCGACAAGGGGGATTCGCCTACGAAATCGTTTCGAGCGGAGTTAGTGGCTTTGCAGGCAACTCGAAAACATCGTATATCATCCACCCACTAGGATCATCACTGCATATTCGTCATCATCATTTTCATTATCAACATTGGCATCATCATCATCATCATCATCATCATTGTCTAGTTTCAAACTACCGCGGTTAGTATTATATTACAAAGCGACTCCTTTCTTACTGTAATCGTCGTCAGCAGTCAAAATAATTGTAAACTTTGTGGTCAGTTGGAATAAATCTTTCCAAATTTATTATGGAAATAAATAACTGAAGGGGGACACCCCCAACGACCACCAAATGCTTCATTAGTACGAAAATGTTACGAATAATTTATTTAATTATTTTGACTGCATTTCGACGTGTTAATAGTGTCATCGAATACAACCTCAATACTCGATATAAGCTAACGATGACCGAGTTAGTAACGACTACATTCATATCCTATCATCGTTCTTCTGCAAAGAAAAACATTTATCACGACGTTGTTGCAGTTGTTGGTTCAGGGAACGTATTCAAAACGTAGCTCTTGTCCTCGTGTCCTGCCAGCTTCTGCTTGTGAAACGGAGTGCATTCACCTACGCTGAGAGTCCAAGAAGGAGTTATTATTTATGCTTATAGCGATATGCGTCCGCGCTTAATGCAAATAGCAGTAGCGTGCTTAATACCATGTGGGTCTTTGTGTGTGTGTTCTTGTTGTTGTTGTTGTTGTTTATGCGCGCCTTGGTGTGCGTCTGTGAGCTTAGGTCTATCTAGTTTTCACTCACTCACTCACTAACTCACTCATTCAATACTCACTCACTTAATCAAGCAATCAATCAATCAAGAGTCAATCAATTAATCATTTAATCACGTAATTACTCATTCACTCACTCACTCACTCATTCGATCACTACTCACTCACTAAATCAATTAGTCAATCAATTATTGATTCACTCACTTACTTACTCACTCACTCACTCACTCAGTCATTTAATCACTCACACATCCACTAACTAACTCATATTAATTAACTCATTGTGCAAAGAGAGGCATATGTATTTGCAGAAGTTTGGTAAGAAGTTGCAAACAATAAATGATAAAAACCAAAACACAAAACACTAAAACACATTATCACCACAGACATTAACTAGCTAAGGGTCTGCCATAGTTTATTGCAAAATACAGTGTTCTTTGTTTTTGAAGAAATTAAAACAACACCAGAAGTTGCACAATACCCAGCCACGCCCGACGAAATCACGTGCCTAGATTGTAAAAATATGCATTCGAATAACAATGATTTAAATTAAAAGAAACCAAACAGAACGTGGAATTTAATTTTGGGTTCATTTTGAGTTTCATTTCAACTCGACTTTGGTAATAACTCGATAAATACAAATCCATTTCTAGCCATGCTACAAATAGAGCACTAGACAGACTGAAAGATATGCAGTTTGCAGAAGGCGAAATTTCGCAGGATGTGTATGATTAATGCTTATGCGAAAAATAGCAACAACAAAAGAGGACATGCCAATGTATAATCCATTATTTCGATGCATAAGGATTGTCGATCTGTTGAACTTTGTTTATATCCAGTAGTGCATAACGCGCAGAGGCAAAGTGGCGCACGCGCACGCTCCTAGATGCTTCCGGTCTGGATATCCTATAAGCAGTTTTCTAACTCTGTCATGACCTTCACCTTTCCTGTATCACGAGTTAGATTTCGCGGCGCCAATGGACAACTTCTTTTGAAGATTCTCATCAACGACTGTCCGCAGCGCAGAATTCATATTTGTTACGCAAGTAATCAAGTATGATTCGGTTTAAAATGGCGAGGTTTTCATGTTGACATTATTAATTTGAAACAAAAATCGTAGTTTCTTCACAACCCAGAAAACATTCAATGTTAATGTCCAGTATTTTTTTCCAAAATGTGTGTGGTTTTGTTTGAGACTTTGAAAATAATCGAGATTTCAAGGTTGTGTAGAATATAGTCATCTTTAATTAACAAAATGAGAACGCATGTTATGAGTCCAGTCTGGAGCTACTTTTTGGAAGGGGATATTGACGCATATTTCCAAGGAGCCCGGGGAGTGGGAAGGCTCTTAATGTAGCAAAATTGCTACATTACGCTCGTATGGCAGAGCGGATAACGGGAACCCAACGGCAAGACTCCCCAGATCATCCCTAGATGCGGTTTGTAACTTATATCGTGGAGGGTATCACTCGCAGACCTGGATCACAGCATGCGAGCTCGCGGTAAGCGTAACGAACGGGTCGGAGTACTTTATTGGACAACTCCGGCGATGGTCACCTACCTTGCGAGTCGACGCCGCGACAGATCCATTGTATGACGTCATCCCGGTACTGTCCGAGATCGCCGACGCTGTACACGGACTTCCTTATCGTTCCAAGCAGCGCCATCAGCTGGTCGTTCCGGCTGGTGTCGCTGCTGGCCACGAACAGCGAGTAAATTTCGACCAGCTTTTCGTCCCGGATCCGGTTGGCGGCGGCCAAGATTCGGGTCACCTCCTGGTTGGCGTTCACCGCCGAGACGACGGCGTCGGTTATGATGACCATCTTGTTCGGAGCAAACAGCCGGTCGCCCGGCGCGACGAATATGTCACTATTCGCTATATTGATGGCCCCGATCAGGTCGGTTCCGGCTCTAGTCGCCAGGCGGATGTTGTAGATCCGGTTATTCACCGTCGTCCGGTCGACGGACTCCGACAGCCGGAGTCCTATTCGTTGGGTGCTGCTGAACGAGACGACGGCGACCCGGACCAAATCCAGAGAGATGTCCAGACGGGAGGTGAGCGAGGTGGCGAAATCCCGAACGGCTCGGACTCCCGACTCCGCGAGACTGACGCTAGAGTCCAGGAGCAGAAGAACATCGACGGCTTCGCTACAGTCTGATCCGGGAAAGAGAGAGACAAGATAGGGAAAGATAGCGGCAGTTAGTGAGATGGTCACGTGATAAACGGGTAGGCACGTCTAGATTTATCGTTCTTACGGCCGGCCATCCAGTGATCCCGGATGGAATAAATGAAGGACACGGGGAGGGCAAGTTTGGTGACAACAGTCAATAGTCTAATCGGTACTTTTGAATAAGTCCGAACGAAGGAAATGCGCTGCATAACAGAACATTTTGGAATTTTGGAATTGGGTGGAAGTCGTTCGAGTCGACTCACTCAACCAGATGTGCCTACGCGTTTTGGTTTTGCTTTCATGCCACGGCCGTGCACTGGACCGGATGTAGCGGGGTAATGCCGGAACGTCACTGGCTTTCAGCAGTGGATTGATCGGAAGCGAAATTTGCTCGGCGGGCAGTTCCGTCCAAGTACGGCGTGACATGAAAGTTCTCTCATTTGTCGTCCACGACCATTGACGTATCTTAAAAGTAACTGAAACCCAAAACAAACAAACTGTAATTAATTTCTGCCAGAGGAGCAATTATCGGTCTTGGGTGCGCGCTTAAAAAACAAGCTCGTCATGACGTATAGGTCACTCGCTGCGTCATATACGGGGACGTTATGATGACATAAGGCTTCGGGGATCCTAAATGTGTCCGTAACATTTAGACACGGATCATATGTGAATAATAGACACACACACAGACACACACTTATTAACTATTACAATCTAAGCTTTCATAATAAAGAGGTCATCTTTATTATGACTACACCGATGCACTAACATGCCAACTGTACAGTGTTTAAAATTGTTTTTAAACGCATTAAAACATCACCCGAAAAGAAGAAGAAAAAACTAAGAAAAATTAACTACACCCTCGACGAGATTACCTATGGGAATCACAGTTGTTGGCGAGATGCCAAAGCAGTGATTCTCTGTTATTTGCATACGTTAATCTCTGAAGCTACGACAAAAGCTATGATTGGTCCGTTTCGGCGTTCTGCCGTGAGTGGGCGGTGTTAAGTGGAGATCGGGACTGTAAACGAGGAGGGGGGGGGGGGACCTTTGGGATGAGTGTGAGGTATTGTCCGTCCGACTTACCTTGAGCATTTGTCACGGTGATCACAGCAAGCAGTGTCAATACGGATAGCAGTAGATGCAGTGGCCCTGGGGGCCTTCCCGAGAATCGGTGTCTTCCCGGCGGCTTCATTCTTAAACTCTTCTGAAACCCAGCAAAATAAACGTGCATACAAACTGAACCTGTATGAATCACCGTCTGAAAGGTGTATCAACTTTTGCCATCATTTACTTCCATATAAAGAGATATTGTGCGCCGTTTTGTTTGGTTTCTTTTTGTGAATCTAGAAACTCTCCGCACGACCCAACACGAAAGGAGTAATTATCGTTCGAAACACGTGGAAACTACATCTCTTTGGTGTATCGTATCTAGAAGAGATTTCGCGATGAGTACCTTATTTTGGTCTGAAAATAGTTTCAACAATAAGGATGTAGCTTTGTTATTTCGATTATTTATAAACAACGAAGTCATAATTCGAATGTGGTACGACTTTGAATAAAGCAGCTATTTATACCCTGCATTAAGTAGAAACGATTTCATGACATGGACATGCCCGACTGATTTCTGGAACTGCCACAACTGATGTACGAGCAAAGATTCCTCTTTTTGGTCAATCTGAAGGCTCTATTATCAATGCATCACAGAGGACACCTTTTTATCATTTTAGTCTGGATCCGAAAACTCTATAAACAACATTGTCTTGATGTTAAAACAAAATAGCGCCATATTGTAGGGAATATGAACCGCATCCGTGGTATTTAGCCACGCACGGATTTCTAGACGTACCCCTGATCTGCTGTACTACTGTTGTACATGACGTCACCCCAGTAATGCTGTAGGGTAGTGACTTCTTTAGACACCACAACACTTGGCCTTGTCTAAACAACCAAGCCGCGGCTTAGATAAAGTAGACAAGGCCGCCTTTGGGGGCCGCGGAACGATTAAAAAATGGCTTGATTCTCTGCAACGACATAAAAGAAAAACGGATATTAATTGACTGAAGCACGCTGACACACGCACGCACGCACGCACACAAGCATAGGCAATACATACACACGCACACATAAACACACACACACACGTATACACACAAACCTACACACACACACACACACACACACACAGAGAGAGAGAGAGAGAGAGAGAGAGCATATTCTTTGCGTAAGAGCTAGCGCACCATACGTCCTCTCACGGGTTCGAGTCAGAATGTGGCTGGAATCTTCGATTTTTAACCATCTCATTATATCAGAGAGTAGCCCCACTTGACCCATATATAATTGTATCCAAGGCTAAGTACACAACTCATCCACCTAGCCATTAATAAACAAACACGAGGGCTGAACATAATCCAGAAACGTAATATCAAATAATGTTTTATTACAAACAAAGAGAGAGAGAGAGAGAGAGAGACTCAGCTCTCCGTTCTAGCCCACGGACATAAACTACAACCTGACCTTTATGTTACGACATCAACGCATAAAAAGACATGTCTGCGGTTGTTCGCTGGTGCGTGTAACGAACTGTGTTGCATTTGACAATGTTTGCTTTGAAAATGCCAGTTTAAATACAAACCAACTGTTAAGACAATGTAAATTGCGATTTTGGCTTTTTATGTGTATGTATATTTACATGAAAGCACACAATGTAATGTTATCCTAGGTATGTATGTACGACTGTGTGTGTGCGTGTGTGTGTGTAGTTACGTGTTTCAGTAGAGGCCGAAAAGGCACTGACATAGATAATGCTAATTCTTGATTATCACATATGGACGATTCATCAGGCTGCTAAATACAGACTGCCAACTTTTCACGTCAATGTATGTTAAATTTTGTCAATCTCCAGATAGTTCGATAACGAGAACACCCACCACCCCCCAACCCCAAGCTGACCTCCCTTCGCCTTCCCTGAGTGCAACAGGTCCATTTCTCACAGGGACAACATGTATTTATCATTGGGTGAAAGCACTGGCACAGCGATCACAAATCGAGATTATGACGTCATGGTCGCGAGCGTGTCAGTTTTCTGTGCGGCTTAACGGTATTCGTGGGCGTGAGAGCGTGCCTACTCGCGCTCGTTGGTATTTCTTCCCTGCGCCCTCCGCCTATAGGTATGGTAGCATTTTTATGTGGATGTATGTTCTTGTATTCGTCTTCATGCAATCCACAAACATTATTGCCTCCGTCCACCCCCCCCCCCCTTATATCTCTCTGTAAGCAACCAATCAAGGTGCATTCGTCTCTATTATAACCACACTTCCATTTCGCGAACGGAGCAGCAATGGGCCATATATTTTCTCGGCCCCCTATTATGGGGCCTGTCAGCCAAACGACACCGACAACAAGACTAAGTGTACCGACTGTGTCTGCCATTTTTTTCCTTCGGTGTCTGTCGCTCTCCGCCATGGCCACTAACTAACCAGACGTAGAGACTAGTTTACCTCTCCGTGCTATAATGTCAGTGGGCCTGTGGTTGTGCTCACATTCCTCAACCGCAAACCGGTTATGGACTGAATCGAGCCAACCCCTTTTTTACGGCCCGTACTCGTAATCTGTAGCAGTCTGATAATTTTGACAGCTTTTTCTTGGCGATGACTAACGCAGAATGGGGTCATCTATTTGATGGACGGCCGGTAAAAAGGGGGCTACCAGAGACGATGTGAGATCATTTAGGGGTTTTGTTTTTGTTTCACTTTCAAGGCACGCGAGCGGCAGAAATCTGTGGCTTACTGACCCGCTAATTGGCAGTAATTATTCCTAATGAATTAAGAGATAGTTTTTGAAACGCGGCCAAGAAGCTTAAGAAGGCTCACTTCTTTTAATTATTATTATTATTATTATTATTTATTCTTCTTTCCAGCAAATAAAATAAATCCTGGTTGATGAAGGAGCTACGCGGAAGGATATTAATCCATAGTTCGTGGTGATGAGGTTGATTTTAACACAATGCCGCAATAGTAATATACGAAGTACGTCGAGGGAGAAAGGCAGTGGTACCCATCTAGACGACCACCTGCCTGATGACCAAACCTGCCTAAAAGACCATCAGCCGAACGACCCCAATTCGTTATCCCTCTTTCGTTACAGACGGTAAAACCGGCTTTCAAAGAACACCTGCGTTGAAGAGCCGCCTCCCATTTTCTCGAAAGTCGTCTCTTAATATAAAGTTAATTGCAGTTTTCAGTTCTCAACGTTATTCTCCGCTTTAATGAACGGATTGTTGTATTTTTAAAGGCACAACTAAATACCACAGCTACCGAATCATAAAACCCTGATGTCCCCCGACAGTTATTTCCTCGATGCATTCCGCAATCAAACACCTCTCTCTCCTCTCTCTCCTCTCTCTCTCTCTCTCTCACTCTATATTTCGTTCGTGGCCGAATATAAATCGCCCGTCTAATCGCCCCGACTTCGGGTGCACTCAGCGGTGGTTTTGCTATGTGATGGCGTCTACTCCGTGATAATGCATACATGGTGTGTCGGGGGTACGAGTGCATAAAAACGTCCAGTGCCAATCTCGTATGTCACGGTATGACTACGAAACGGCGAGATAACAACGACGTTACGTTATATAGCGTGTTATACGAGTAGATCGGTTATGGGCTTGAGTATAACTTGTTGTATAACGGGCTACTCCTTCTCTGTCGGGTTCAAGTACCAGAGTTCAGTGATACATGAATGCTTCTACTCACGCCACGGATAGTTGTAGGCAATTGGCGATGGATCACTGTTATTGTATGGACTAATGGCCGTGGGCATGCTGTTTCCATACGGCTACACATACGTATATACACATGCATAGATATATACATGCATGCCACATACATACATATAGACAACCAAACAAACGAACAGGCATATATACAGACCGATTGACAGACAAATATGTATATAATATATATATATATATATATAGAGAGAGAGAGAGAGAGAGAGAGAGAGAGCCGAACGTTTCAAAAAATAAATACTGTTATGACGGATGGCCTTGAAGTGCCCAGTCCACATTATGAATTATATTCGCAAATATTTCTTTTTCAATTACCCGAAGACGATCCAGATCGATCATGTTTAACACGCCGTAGTTCATCAGCAATTTAATGCTCCCTATTGGTCTAACCTATCACCTCACAGAGACTAGAACAATATTGTCACAAACATATCTACCTTACGATCGGCAAACACGGTAAGTTCGCCTGCGATGCAGTCTCTCACAATGCTTCTTATATATATATATATATATATAGAGAGAGAGAGAGAGAGAGAGAGAGAAAGAGAGAGAGAGATAGATAGATAATTGATCCATATCATTTGATAATACGATGTGACTCGGATTGAGGAGTGTTTATATGATATAAGATATTGTCAGTAAATATTAGATAGTACTTGTCAGCTAGGATGTGTTGTTTGCGGTTATGCCGTGTACAGAAGTCTGTTTTGTGACAAGTCAAGATGAGAAAGGTAGTTGTTTATTGTTGTCCTTGTTTACGGTGTGTATGTCAGTGCATGCACGCTTATTTGTGTGTGTGTGTGCGCGTTCTGTATGACGTGTGTATATGTGTATGCGTACGTGTGTGCGTATGTGCGTGCGTACATATATGTCACGTGTTGTGTGTGTGTGTGTGCGTGCGTGTGCGTGCATGCGTGCGTATGTGCTTGCGTATATGCGTGGGTGCTTCCATGGTGCGTGCGTGTGTACGTGCGGGTATGTGTGTATGTGTGCGTACGCATGTGTACGTGCATGCGTACATGCTTGTATGCATGTGTGCATGTGTACGTCCGTGCGTGCGTGTGTGTCCGTGTGTATGTATGTGTGTGTGTGTGTGTGTGTGTGTTTGTAGTAAAATACACCAGAAGATAATATAATAGGAAAATCATGTTCATCAGATGAAGATTCCTTCAGTTCCCAAATGTCTATAAACAGGCATCAGAACTTAATAAATAAATAGCTAAATAACAAAATAAAATCAGAAACTGACGGAGGAGGGAGTAAATCAGTTGGGTGCCTGTTTACCCCATTTTAAAGATTAGTAAACGGAACGATATCTAACTTCGCCCATAGAATTGCTGGGAGCATTGAAAGGGGTCATTTAGTGAGAACACCGTGGAAGTTTCAAAACACCATTCAGCTTCTATTAGGAAATGAGCTCCAGCTCTAGTGTTGGACGTTCCAAGCTCACTATGTCATCACAAGGCTGTGGCCATGAAACCGGTTAGGATCACGATATCGTTTAGCCGCCGAACGGTGCCGCTCTTATCCCATAGCCCGCACTCGGCTAACCAAGGTTATCGTATAGCCGAGTTATCGGTTAGCCTAAGAGATCACTGGTTATCGTTTAGCCCATATTCGAGATTCTAGTTTGGGATCGATTTGGTGTACAGTTTTAGCGAACCAAAGTATGAAACTGAAATGTATTTTTAACAACTGCATAAGAACGGTAGAAATGATTCGTTTATAGCCCAAAAGACCTTATTGATACACCCGGAAAGATTAGATATAGTTTCAACTATATATATATATATATATATATATATATCTTGTAGATATTTATGACTTAATTGTTAGCATTTTCTAGCCGCTACTAGCTAAATGCTAGCGTTGTATGAATTTTAGTTGGGCAAATATTAAACGTAGGTCTTGGCTGATGTAAATGTCGCTGTTTATCTATTCCGATATTGAAATCTCCGAATGTTGAATAATATAGCTATTCTAGTTTGCATTATAACGACATACTGTACTTTTCTATTTGAAAATGGAACCAAGTACGGTGATATATATATATATATATATATATATATATATATATGCATAGCATCATTAGACACTTATATAACTACTACCGCTATAGAGCATTTGACAAAATGTTAAACTTTCTCGGCGTGCTGGAGGAGTCTAGGGTTGTCGTTCTGACTCGTCAAATTGAAGCTACAGAACGCATGCTGCAATGGTACAAACGCTTCCAGTTCAGTAAAATGGGCAACCTACCTAAGCCTTGATTACACGATGACAAACCTTTCTAAAGTTATCAGAGAATAGCCGGAGAAAGAAACGATAAGTGTAATGTGTCGGTTTTCCGTACGCGCTGAAATAGGCTACTTTGAACGAATCCGATGCTATTTTTGCTTCCATGAAGATGAGCAACAATTGCAAAAACACTCGGCACTGACTAACAGTTAGCGAAAAGAATGTTATTTGTCAAATTAGCTAACGATGTAGAGGCTAAGTAAGTACACGTCCTGTACGCCAACAGCCCCTTGGCACCGACGAGAAAGCTCCCGATTCCATAACACGCCAAATAAGCACTTCACACGTACAATAGCCATATAAGATATGTATCGCCGAAGCTACCTACCTTGTTAACCTTACGTAAGCGCCTACTAAAGTGTGGGAAATCTCCGGTGAGCAAAACAAGATAAAGACTAGCGCTGCGTGAACAGAGCCAGAACGGCTGTCTTATCCGATTGAGGAGATCCCACAGAAAGAGCCTCTATGCCGTTGTCTGAGATAGACACGTACACACACAGACACACACGTCTCTCCCTGGCGTCCTGCCTCCCTAGGGACTATTGCTCCGGAGTTAAACAGCAGCCCGGGAGACTCTCTGTTGTGCTGAGGAGGCGTCGAAAGCCAAGCCGACAACGATCAGGCCAAAGTGGCTCTGGCTGCTCGATCTGGTTGTCTTCGTCTCTCGATGACGGTGACGAGGTGGGCGAGCAAGCGAGCGGCTTTCGGGTCCCCGGTCTGAGAGCGTTGAAGTCTCCCCCTCGCGCCGCCGCCACCGAGTTGGCTGTTGATGCGTAAAGACTCGATTGGTCACGGTTCAGGTGCCGTCGAATCCGGGCCCGAGCCTCCGGTCTAGTGCGGACGCCGATATCGGTGAATACACGCGGAGCGCGGCAGCCGCCGACACAAATACCGAAGCAGCCAGCCAAGCAACGACCCCGAACCCAAAAACTGTAGCCCTTCCGCCCCGACTCCAGTTTTTTCTGTGCTCTCTGGCTCCCGCTCACTCGCCCGCCGACTCCTTGAGGCGGATCCAAATCTGCGGTTTGTCTCGGCTAGCAGACTTCTCAACTCAGCTTCTAGTCGTTTTTTCGGTCACGGGACCGTGACACTAGTTGCCAGATATGGTCTGATTGTTAGGATCCTGATACGAGACTGTGGCTGGTTTTTTTCTTCTTCTCGGCTACGCGATAACCTCTAAAATTTACTAGCGAGCCATTTTATCTCATACCACCCCCAATCCGTCTGTCTGTTCGGCTGGCTGGCTGGCTGGTTCGTCTGCCGGCTGGCTGGTCGTTTGTCTGGTGAGACCAAATTAAGGGGTCTTCCTCGTCGAAAACGGACGAGCTTTTATCCTATACGACCTATTATCCTATAGTTAGACGAATCAGTATCTCTTAGCCTATATATCATATACCGTTAAGATCTAGGTCGAAAAACAAACTTACGCGCGTCGTCTAATTTAAACGGAAGGCTTTGAATCTATGGTAGTATAAAGTCGAAAAATTTATATTCCGAAGGCATTCGATTCTAATTAGCAAATATATATAATAAATATAATTTAATACTATTATATAATTTTTTATTGTGCATGATTGTTTTCCCTATTAATGACGTTTTGGGCAGTTTTAATGGATTACATTGTTATGACTTTAATCAGCGAGTCATCTCGTAGTAGCGTCAATTCGTATATGACATCATACGAATAAAAGATATCATCAGCGAAATAATACGGTATGTGCTCTCCAGCGGATGATATCCCTTATCCCGTATCATATACCCGAATGGGTGGTATCGCTTAGCACCGGGTTCGTTATCGCTTAGCTCTGACCGAACAAAACAACAACAACAACAATACCCCCCACGTACACACACGTACACTTGTTTATCAGTGAGAATTCCCCCCCCCCCATTTCACGCCGACACAACGCCATAACTCATAAACGGCCCTAAGTCGCAAAACCGTTCCTCTTACCGCAGAAGCGACATTCCGTCTATTGTGGCTCAGGTTATCCAGTTTGTCATTGAGCCACTGGTTTATGATGGACGGAGACCACGAGTAGCTTACGAGGCCATAACCAGTTTGTGGAGTATGGAGGTCGACCAGACAAACTCGTTCTCAGGCGAGTACTTCAACCGAGTACAGGCTTCGGAGAGAGCGAGATAGAGAAGGGGGGGGGAAGCTTCTTTTTTTGCCTCTTCGGCGTTGCCTCTATATGGGGATGTTTAGCATGCTACAACAATGATGGCGTCAGCATCCTTGGTAGCAGCATTAGATGGCAATGTCGGCGTGAATGTAGTCGTTTTTCTTCTCGTGCGGATGGTTTATTCGATCAGTTTTATTGGAAACTGTGTGTAATGATTTTTGTCCGCAGTTTGGCTTAAGGAGGAGAAGGCAGTCGGCGACTTGCCATGAGAATACTGCCTCTCCGTCGGCACTTGCATGTCGAGAGGAAAGGGAAGATGCATAAGATATGTATGGCCGACCATCGGTCTGCCCAAAATGCGCCAGCGGTCAGTCAAACCAATCAAGTAACAAATAAAACTGATGAATTGCGCATGCAAATTCACACGCATCGATATATATTTACGTGACTAGCGAGCCAAACAAACGAGCAAGCCTGCACGCAAACGAGCAAACTAACAAGCAAACAAACAAACAGAAATAAAGTATGCAAACAAGCAGGCTCGCGTGGTTATACATGCAACTAAGCAGGCTCGCGTGGTTATACGTGCAAACAAAGTGCTAAGTAGATAAGCGAAGACGCAAGCAAACAAGGGCAAGGAGTAAACATACAAACAAAACACAACAAATTATACAATCAAACAAACACCAAACACTTATCATTACAAGGGAAGAAAACAAGCAAACAATTAAGCAAGCAAGCAAACAAGCAAAAAACGAACCAAACAAATTCCTACAGAACATTTATAATGCATTAGTTCAGACAGATGCTATTATGCCAGAAGGATATGTCATTGAGTGGCCTACATTTGGCGAATTGGGCATTTTTCTTGAAGGGCTTCAAGATTTGTCTGTTGTCTGGTCTTCAAACATAACTCTTCTGCCCCATAGCGGCTGTCTAATTCAGGTTGTAGGTTTGGGCCTTAACCCAGTATTGACATACTAACGCGAACAATGCACACAGTTGCTGGCCGATTTTATCGCGAAGTTTTCACAAAATTCCTGAATCACAAACTTTCGCGAAAAAAAGAAGAAAAAAACCTCAAACCAACTGTCAGCGGTCCAGACGGCTGAGCAACTTTTATATCAACCGCCGCAAGACCGCGAAAGGGTGGAAAGACACTAACAGCTCACTAACGTTAAAGTTACGCCGTGATAAATAGGCGAACAAAACTCGTTTGGTACCACACTAGACTACGGCCATTCAGATGTTGGCATTGAAGTCGCCGTGGGAGGGTATTCGTTTCGTAGAATCGAGAAAAACACTTGACGAGCATTTGACTCCGTAGACAAAAACCGATGCGCTGATTACATTCATCGTGCTAGTATTTTCTGGCTTTGCAGTTCGATCGTCTGCGCGATATCGGATCCAGTTTTGCCAAGTCATTGTGCCAGATTGTAAATCGTTTTCACGCCGGCAGCCAGGAGTGAAACGAGATTGCCTTCTCCGACCGCTGTTCGAATGTATTTCCAGATGGCAAAAATCCTTATCGCTGAAGCAAGGCTCGGGTTGTATTTTTTTGTCATCGACACAGAGAGAGCGAGCGAGAGAGAGAGAGAGAGAGAGAGAGTAGCGTCGACAAAAGAATGGTTGAGGCAATGTTTTGTTAAAGTCATGCTGAGATAATGTATAGCTTAAAATTAGGTTTGCCATAAATTGTCTAGACACAAGGACATGCTATGTCGCAAAACGTAGCTGGAGCAACGAAGATATGGCTCCTTCACCAAGAAAACGCAAACGCTTAATTCCATCGAGAAAGAAAAGGGGTAAGAACGAAATAAACAGCTACGAGGAGCGACAGCGAGGCGGTCATTAACTATTACGTAATATTTCAACATTGGACAGCTCGTTAAGTGGGTGATGAAAAGAGACGCGTTTTAAAACAGATAATTGTATAAATGTTGACTTTAGCAGCTAAATAGATATTGCATCGATCCTTCATTGAAGTCGAGAAAAGTGACTAACCATCAGGCGAGGTATTCAAGTTTCGGATCCAGTTGGTTCGATGTCAATGTTTAAGCTGTACATATTATTAAGGAATACGTACATGAAATGATAACAACAACAACTACGTTTATTAGAAATAGCTACAACTACCACAACTACCACAACAACAACATAAACAGAATCATAAGGAAAATCCCAACAACCACAGGTTACTACATAACCTTATAAACCGTCAGTTACAAGACAGCAGAGTTTGGGAGTAAAGTTCCAGACGCCAGGATGTACCGAAAGTTCTTAGAAAAGCAGGCTTATTCCGATTTATGGATCCCTTCCTTATCAAATGCCGACTAGGCCATCATAGTACAATAGTTATTGTGATGTAGACAAGTCAGTTACTAATGAGAGGTGAATAGAACAATATAAGGTTATAATGAGATATATAATGGTAGAACATTATAAGGATATTATGAGAGATATTATAATAGAACATTATAAGGATATTATGAGAGATATTATAATATAACATTATAAGGATATTATGAGAGATATTATAATAGAACATTATAAGGATATAATAATAGAACATTATAAGGATATTATGAGAGATATAATAATATAACATTATAAGGATATTATGAGCTATATAATAATAGAACATTATAAGGATATTATGAGAGATATAATAATATAACATTATAAGGATAGTATGATAATAGAACATTATAAGGATAGTATGAGATATAATAATAGAACATTATAAGGATATTATGATCGTTGCTGTTATTTTCATGTTTACCTGAAATGCTACCGATTTATAGCAATAACAACCAACATCACCACCACCACAACAACAATAACAACATTAACAACAACTACTACTATTGCTACTATCAATTCTACTACTAGTGTTATAATTACTACCATAACTACAAAAGCAACTACTACTACGACGACTATTTTTATTATAAAAACGATTACAAAAACAACAATATTAATTACTACTACTGCCACTACTACTACAACTACTATTACTACTACTATTATTACTACTACTACTACTAATAATAATAATAATAAGTGACAGCAGCAGCAGTATCAGTGTTGTTAATAGTAACAGTACTAGACAGGTAATAGCAGTAATAATAATAGTAACTGTACTAGACAGGTAATAGCAGTAATAATAATAGTAACTGTACTAGACAGGTAATAGCAGTAATAATAATAGTAACAGTACTAGACAGGTAGTAGCAGTAATAATAATAGTAACAGTACTAGACAGGTAATAGCAGTAATAATAATAGTAACTGTACTAGAGAGGTAGTAGCAGTAGTAATAATTGTGTTGGTGTTTGTTTTAGCTTCAGTAAGAAGAGCAGTCGGTTTTGTTGTCGTTACGATACTTTTAAGGCGATTAAATCAATTAGGAAGGTATTATTTAGTTGCAAATGTATTAAACCGTTGAATCGTAAAGTATTATTATTATTTTTATAATTATTATTATTATTATTTCAGTGACATACTTGCTATTATAATATATCACCTTTGCAATCGGCGCATTTAATTGGTAATATCCTTAAACCATTTTGTTGTTGTTGTAAACAACAACAACAGCAACAACAACAATTTAGTTGTAAGCTCTATTAACTTGGTTCTATGGCGATGATATTTTCGACATACATCAAATGTTTATAGACCTTTTGTAGCGGTTTGTTGACGGAGATATTAACCAGTTTAACTTTTTTCTCTCTCTCTTCTAGTCGCGGAATTCGCCGAGAGCAGTTTTCTGTAAGCCGAATACTTAAGCCGAGGTCGCAACTTCGACGTTGTCTGATGCCTGTAGTGGGTCCATTTTTTTTAAAATAGCTCGATGTGTCATTGTGTAGATGAGCCACTGGCTGAAATGTTAATAGTAACTGATACCTTAATAATAGAAACATTGGGCCACTCTAATTTATTACCAGCGACGATCATTCTAATTGATTGCATTTATTCTCTCTCTCTCTCTCTCTCTCTCTATATATATATATATATATATATATATACAGGTGTGTGCAGGTGTGTTTGCGCATGCAAACAAACAAATAAGGAAAGTTTGTTGCGTCAAAAGTATTGTTCAGAATCAAGTGAGACATCTATTAATTTAGCCGTTCTCAAAAGCAGAGCCTAAGTCATTCAAATATTAGTTTTCGGACAACCATCACATATAACGTGTTAGCCATTAGAACTGGACGTTTAACTAATTTCCTCTTATTCACTCAGAGTGTAATCGGCCGAGGTATGATCAACATCGAAGCTAAATATAGCATCAATTAACCGATTCCTTGACTGATTCTCTGGCTCACTGCCTTCCTCACTGACTGACTCACTCACTCACTAGCTCACTCCTTGGCTCGCTCACTCGCCCATTCACTCAATCATTCATTGGCTCACTCACTCACTCACTCACTCGTTGGCTCACTCAATCACACACTCGCTTATTCACTCACTCACTCGTTGACTCACTCACTCACTATATCAATCAATCAACCAACCACTCACTCACTCACTCACTCATTTCACTCAATCAATCAATCAGTTAATAAATAAATAAATCACTCACCCACACACCCACTCGTTGGGTCACTCACTCACTCGCTCATTCACTCAGTCACTCGTTGGCTCGTTGGCTCACTCACTCACTCAATCACTCATTCACTCACTCACTCAGTCATAAACTCACTCACACAGTTACTCGCTCACTCGCTCATTCTATCAGCATAGCCAAGTCAACAAAAGCATGTTATCCTATACCTGTGATCCTATACACGTTACAACAAATGCTACAGACGGCGAACTTTTTGTACCCAAACCTCGGCCGCCGGGAGAATCTTTTTCTACTTGGTGACTATTTTATAACTCTGAAGGCCAATAAGTGAAACGACCCCGAAGTTAAGATTAGCAAGGCTCGAAGATGGCTAATTACTTCTGGCACATTGAGCGTACCATTTACCCGCCGACCGATACATATTACCACTACACATACACAGAAGTGCTCCTCGGCGTAAACATAGAGACACCCCCCAATGGGCGACCTTTAAGGCTGGGCTGTAAGTGCCGATAACGTTAGCGGTTGTCTTACATCTCGAGGGATAGGGTCATAAAATGTGCAACGAAGTAAATGCGATATTTGCTTTTGTTTTGGGATAATTTCTACCACATTAGGGTCGGTAATATAGGTCAACAGATGTAACCGACCTATTGCCAAAGATTCGCTTACGTTTAGATAAAGAACGGCCTCGTTGATATAAATTAAGTTTTTTCGGGACCTAAGAAGCATAGCATATAGAAGAAATGATCTTTCCGCTCGATACCAATTGTATTTAATGGTAATCTACAAAAGAAGCGCCCTTTGAAGTTTCCAGTCCCTTTGAAGTCGACATTCAGGAGCGCAATCCAAAACATTAAGGTGGTAATCTATGAAAAATTGTCTTACATACTCACATTCTTGATGAGAGGCGGCATTACTTTGAGACAACGTAATATCTAGAGATATTGGTCTGGCACCTCCTGTTGCAATTTATTTTATATTTATTTATCTTGGTATTTAATGGGTAACTGTTGTTTTCTTTAAAGCGCCTCGGGACAATGTCATTGCTTAGGACGCCATGGAAATATGCCTGGTCGTTGTCACGTGTTTTTGCTAAAAACATAAATGCGACTGCCTATGGTAATCTCACTCACTCACTCACTCACTCACTCACTCACTCACTCACTCACTCACTCACTCACTCACTCACTCACTCACTCACTCACTCACTCACTCACTCACTCACTCACTCTTTATAGAGGAGGATTTAACCCAGGTTTAAACATCATCCTACATTCTATATACATCCTTTTACCTGATGGGAGAAGAAAGATAATTGTCGTGTCGCTTGAACGGATGTATTCAGAACTCACATCCTGCACCGAACACAACAATTAAACTCACCTTACTGTACCTGGAGTAATTCGGTTTATTTCGATGAGTGCTGGACATGCTGGTAAATAGTAACTGTTATATGCTAATACCAACTAAATCTAAGTGTTGACGTTTCAAGGCCACCGTTGTTGACATATTAAGATAGATGAGCCGGGTGACGTCGAAAGGTAATGAGGCGAAGTGAAAGAGGAGAATCATTCAGCCATCACCTGACTGGGGAGTCAGCTCAGCTGTTATTGGTCTGTGTCCAACTGCACTAGCAGTTGGTTCCTGGAGATGTCCTACAAACAATTAAATAACATCGTTCCATGATATTATGTTTGTTGATGATTTAATATTGTTAAATAGCAAAGTCAGCCATTATTTGATGAAATATATATATATATATATATATATATATATATATATGTCATGTGTGTATGTTTGTTTGTCTGACACATTTAACAAGAGTCTTAAACGGCGGTGAATATAATACTGTTTATGACTATAGCTATGCGACATAATCAAATATCTCTCTCGCGCACACGCCCGTGCGCGCACACAGACACATACATCGGCCCATTTAGGCTACCTTGTGCACAAAAGTGGCTGTAAAACATCAATCATGATGATCATCATCATCACACAGACACATGCGCGCGTACGTACGCACGCACGCACAAACACACACACACACACACATATATATATATATATATATATGCAAGTACACACGCACAAGAATAGGCACACACAAAATATCAAAACCATAATAATAATAATAATAGTGGGTTTTCCCCGGTTTCTGCAGTCACGAAAAAAGCAGGTCTCTTCTTCTAAGTAGAATAACGTGGAAGAAGTCGCTTTCTGTTCACTTGAAACAATCTAAAATATTTGGTCAAAACACTCTTTTGACGCATTATATTATATAAATTATCATTGAACACACAAGAGGCTATGCGAGACAATGTCATGAAACCAGTTTGACAAATTGTAGGACAAGTTGTCCCGGGATTGTAGCATATTTAAAGTCAATCCAATAAATAAATTAGTTCTTTAAATATCGCACAGAAACACAACAATCATTTGGTCAAGTGCTATTAAGGATCTGAGCATAAATATAATGATATTAGCCACTAGTAGCTGGTATATTCATCACCGGTCCGTGTGTGTGTGTGTTTTTTTTTAACCGTGTGGAATAAGGCACTGGCACAGAGAATCTCGAAGCGTGAATTCAAACTCTGGATGATTCTTCGGGGAACTGAATGCAGAGTGCCGATTTTTCTTGCTTAAACATGTCTAATATCTCATCAGTGCTCCCCCTCTCTATATATATATTTATCTATCTATCTCTCTCTCTCTCTCTCTCTCTCTCTCTCCACTCTCTATCTATCTATCTATTTTTATCTATCTCTCTATATATATATCTCACTCTCTCTCTATCTCTCTTTCTTTCTCTCTCTCTCTCTCTCTCTCTCTCTTTGTGTGTGCGCGCGTGTGTGCACGTGTGCGTACATGCGTGTGAGTGTTTGAGTGCATGCGTCAGTCTAGATCCAGGCAAACAAAGGATGTTTTCTTTCATTTACCTGAGATTCTGGCTGTTGTGTGAGGGAGCGAACTTCTAATGATAAACTGCACAGATTCTCTACTCGAATAAGATCCGGATTCTGAGAAGGTCCAGTTGGAAGGTCGAAGTAATTGATCTCAATCGTGGAATGGTGTCGCGGTGGAACATAACCCTAGAAGATATAACGATCTCCATAACACAGAGAAGAAGCAATGGTGTGCTAATGTAGCTGACAGCTACCGAAAAGATAACTCAGCTACCCGCAAACCCCACGGTTTGAGAAAATACATTGGTGTAAATATACCTCATCAACCCTGATGTTATACATTAAGATCAAGATCATTCGAGAAAGGTCTGAATTTAGACTTATCCGAGGAGATAACGAATGATCCGTTTATCGAAATTCAATTGGTTTATTCCCGACAAATGTCTGTCCTTAATTGTTTATGCCGATGAGACGGAGGGAGGGGGGGGGGGTTTCTTTCCTTCGGCCAGACCATTTAGTCATACAGTCTTTGATCTTTAATTATCCGTAATCGAAGAACCTACCACCCCACATTGACGTCATTTAGATCCTTAGCTCCAGAACAGTACCTTTGCCAATAATAACACAGTTCCAGATTCGCATTCCATCTTCTCTTGGTGTCCAGAGACAAAATTACCTAAATACGGGAAGTTTTCCCAGTCCATCGTTAGCCCTATGCCTAGCTATGATTAGCGGGAGAACCTTCTTGAAACGACTTAGTTCATCCGTGATGATTCTCTGGATCTAGCATAATATCTCTAAATCAGACCTGGGGCGGTTAGATTTTGTATCTAGATACATTGTATCTAGATACTGTTTTCAATCTAACTGAAATGTATCTAGATACATTTGTGAATTTTTCAAATGTAACTAACTTATGTAGCTATATCACAAAAGTATCTGAATTTCAGATACATTTCCGGTTCATTTTAGATACTTGACTGTTTTAAATACTCATATAATGTAATTGCATATTTTAACAGTAATAAATATTGTCATTATTATATATAATTTTAACAGACAATTAATTGAGTGACCTTTAAAAAAATTATATTATGATGAGAGCTGTGATAACTGTTTCATCTTTGATTGTATCTTTCATGGTTTAAATTGCAATTGTGAAGTTGGAAATATTATCAACATGAATAGCTTATGCTAATCATGAAAGCGACGTTGAAGCCATCGCGCAGATCACGCCATTACACTAATTTCCCATAGAAATAAAAGTAGGTTTTGTTTTTGTGTTCTGGCCAAATCATTTATAAACATTGATTGTATCTTTCATGTTTTAAATCGCAGTTGTGAATTTAGAAATATGATCAACATTAATAACTTATGCTAATCACCAAGGCACAGCCCACAGGAACACAATTAGTGTTTGTTTGATGTGTTATGGCCAAAACATTTATAAACCAAGAATTTCAGGTCATCATAACCAGTTTTCAACGTATCATTGTTTGAACAAATATATTATTATATCGGATAAACCTTCACTAAGACTATTCTTGACCATTTCGACATTCCTGGGAATGTCACTGGAAACTTCAAGGCCAAATGTAGATATTGTCGAGCACTGATATCTGGTATGATGAAGTCAACCGGGAACTAAAGGTAATTAATATCTCTATAGCATTCAATTGTGTATTATTATGTTATTACGATCCAGTTGAGCGACTATTCGGTATAGCTGGAAAGATTTTCCGGCCAGACAGATGCTCACTGAAAGAGCATACATTCGAGACTCTTATGTTCATACGAAAGAAAGAAGTATGTTTCTATTAAAGTTGACAAGATGTGAATCAATATGACCATATGAATGTTATAACTGAAAATGAATAAACCTGAAAATATTTACTAGTCTTTTCTTGCACTCAAAATATACACCCAATTACAACATACGCCACACAGAAGATGTAATTGTAAATATATCTAGATACATTTGGACTGTAACTGTAATGTATCTGCCCTATGTCTGCTCTAGATCTCTCCAAGCTGAACAAATCAATTTGTCTATACAAAATATTACACGATCTTAGAATATTGTGGTGTTTAATCAAAACATTGATCACCAGCGGGAATTTATGGCCAATTAATATTTAAAGTTTAATATTCTGATTTTTCTTGTGGATTATGAAAGTATGCCAATAACAGTGTTACGGAAAAACCCCGATCGGACGCGTCGATCAAACCGACGTGAGACGTTGCCAGTCCGTCGATTGTGAATATAACGTTGGTCTAAATGTCCGAGGACCATCCAAGAATCACCGATCCTTATTTTCCCGTATTTTAGCACATACCCGGCTGTACCAAATCGAACGTACTCTGGAATTAACGGTACCGAGTCAGTTCATAACATTTTCGTTGCATTTTGCACGGATTTGCAAGTTTTTCCTTAGTACTCTAATACTATATGTTTGGTTAGCCCACTTTGCCAGTTGTCATTGCTTATAATCGTTTTTCCATAAAACAACCCTCAGATGATAACGATTATTCTCTTTCGCCAAAGATTAAGACATGTATATAGGTCATGTTTCAAAATTCACAAATCAGGTCAATAGCGTAAGCTTAATACCATAATCATAGGTTCGGTAAAGTGTCTGGGCTGTCTTCTAATCGTTGGCTAACCTGCTAATTTATCCATCAAAGTGGGGATTCTCATTTTGCAAGTTTGTTATTCGTTGTATTGGACACGCTTTAAGGAATAATGAAGCCGATCGACAATTATGACTAATTACATCGGATGCAATTTCTGAAATAGAGACAGTTCTTGCAATGAATGGAGCAGATGTGTTTTAATTAAAAGATAATGTACATATTGCTACTCTGTGATATTTAAAGGTCACAGGAAAATGTTTCCGAAATTAGTCAAAATGTTAGTGTTAAAAATCAATCAATTTAAAATCAATTTCAATCAGAGATATATTTAATTTTTTTCCTAGAAATAAAGTTACAGTAGTTTTAAAATTTCACATAGTCAAAACTTTAATCGAGAATCTTCGGAAAACTTCGGAATGTGACGTCATCTTTGCCAAACAAAGACCCCAAACACTCCACGTGGGCTTGTTTAACCTGTCTTACTTATCCGTATGGTCTTTATTAAACGTATATAACGGTGTATTATATCCGACGTGTAAGTGCCGTAAAATCCCGGCCAGAAACATCCCCCCACCCAGAAAATTACAAAACAAAATGACTAAAAGACACACCGGGGGCGGCACATTTCCGTATAGACTAGCATAGGCCACATGTGGTAGACATCCATGCACCTACCGGGCTACCGTTTACAAACAAATACCACTTTATTCTAAATGAAGCTATCCGATAGGAAGAGGGAAATACTCGCATTCAGGACCAACCCTTGTTGTGGACCGAGGGCACGTGTCAGCGGCACAGGTGGCTACCCTGGGTCCACGTATGCACTTGCTGCAGCTAATTTTGTTACGTTTGTTACGTTATATTTATTTCGAAATGTGAACTTTCCTTTCCCGTCACCTTTAAGCAGTTCCCTCGTGAATCATGTAAAAGTGTGAGTGATCCTGTTATAAGTATCAAGTCTTAGAGGAGCGAGTGTGTACTGAAGATGGAACACTTGTGTATTTATGGTACTGGTATGTATGTTTGACTGAATATCAGAGACTAATAGGCACCATATAAACAGGTATGAATAAGTGGCTAAGGTATTTGTTTAACCCTGATGCTAGTCACACCTGGCAAATAGGGCCGATGGACAATTTGTTAGGGAACTACCGACATATACAGCTACGAGTCGGATTCGAACTACGACCTGGAGCTTTGTAGCACAGTGACCTAACCGTTAGCAACATAATTATATGATAACGAAAGGACCCGTTTATTTGGGGTTTGTTCAGGTCAATATAGCAACAATTGATGTTGTGATAATTGACCATGACATCTGCCAGTTAATTTCATTTCTTTCGAACGGTTTATTGCACTATATTGCATTGCATTGCACCTATATTGCATTGCATTGCACTATATTGCACTACGTTTAAAGAAAGCGCTTTCTTCGGAAAGAAGAAATCTAACCTTATTTAGTCGAGGGTTCAAATACATTGGGGCAAGACGACCAGTGGCGAACTGGCTTATTCAAGGGACAATACCGGGAATTACCAAATTCACTGAGGTTATAGGGAATTATCCCGAACAGAATGGGACAACAATATTATCAAATGTTCTTTACGACAAATGGTCGTTTATTATAAGTGAATTCGAAATTATTAAACTTTTCGGTTTTTACCGGAATATTCTACTGTCTTGTAAGGAACTATTTTATTCTGAATAAAACAACAACCTACCTTGGTGCATGTTTTGAATACTTGGCCGCATTATGTGTATAAAGGACTCAAACTGGATAATACGTCCATGAATGAGAATGAGAACTAATTACATTTAGTAATCGCAAGTAAATCATTTGATTTAAATCGTTGATTTAAATCATGATTTAAATCATGATTTCATGTAAGTCATGCATTTTTATTTTCTGATTTTTAGTATGTTTCATTTCATTTTATGATTATTGCATTTATTTTTTGTTAATTCTTTTTTAAACATCTGATTTATCACTTAACTTGCAGAACAAAAAATGTACTGTTTTTTAAAATAAATTGTTATTTATGTATCGATAATTATATATATATATATATATATATATATATATATATATATATATATATTTATATATTTATTTATTTATTTATTTATAATTGAATTGCAATTAGATTTCAACACCGTTTAGTCTTAACAAAGTGATACGGTTCAGTGACAATTCCCCAAATTCTATGGCTGGGATGATCTTGGGAGATCAACACAATACCACTCTGCTTTAATGCGGAAAAATCGATGAATTTGGGATGATATAACAAGTGGCGTCACGTCTTTTTTATACCTTTAGGGGATTATTGAGCCAATGTTTAAATACTTGGTATTTAGCCAGGATGGATATATGAAGTGAACATTCACATAGGTTAAATATGCTGAATACATATTATAAGAAATGTTTGACCATTGTTTAAAAAATCGGTTTAAATAAAATATTTAAATTAAACAAATCACGTGTGTGTGTGTGTGTGTGTATGTATGCGTGTGTGTGTGTGTGTGCACGTGTATGGTGTGTACTTTTGTGTGTGGGGGGGGGGTGCGTGCGTGCGCCATTCATACGGCGTATTAAAATCAAAGGTAAATGATAAATTTATTTTGCAAATGTAGCCTTAATATCCGTGCATCATTAAAATGAGTAACAGTGAATGATTATCCGTATTTTATTACTGAACTGAGTACTCCAACTAGGTTATATTAATGCCAACATTATGATAAGAAAGGGCGAAGTTCATAGAATTTTCATGTGCACATTATGAACAGTAACAGTTAGGTATGCGCTTAACTATATATATATATATATATATATATATAGGTGTGTGTGTGTGTGTGTGTGTGTGTGTTTCTCTTTGCTCTTTACTGCAACTAATAATGGAAGCTTGTACATACTGGTTTAACTATATGCCAACCACTTGAATTGTGACTTTAATATTACACAAATTGTTAATTTCTGTTTCAAAATTAGGTGTTATCATGTTCCGGCGAATCTTAGACTCCATGAAACGTGACTGAATCAGACACACACTATAAACACACACACGTATATATATATATATATATATATATATATATAGCACAGTAAGATGAATATAAAAATAATCTGCATTATTTATAGGTTAAACTAAGTTGAACAGGTGAATTTTTAGGCCAGATTTAAACTTTAACAGAAACTTGTCTTCTCGGGAGGACCTTGTACTGGACACGAGTTGACACAGTTATTTATGTAGGCTACTATGCTCTTGATACACTTGTAGTTAGTTAATAATATTCTAAAATAGATCAATTATTTATTTAGCCGGCAGACAATGTATGTTTTGAAGAAATGCGAATATATGATTATATCTTTTAGTATTTATCACGATCGGTGCTGCACCATTCTGGATTCGCTGAAGTCGATTGGATTATATCTTTTAGTATTTGTCACCACCCATGCTGCACCATTCTGGATTCGCTGAAGCTACAATAGCCTATACTAGATATAGTAAAGCCATACACCACTGTAATAATCGCTTGTTGCGTGACAAATGTTTTTAAGCAGTGGATATTCTAAAGGTAGCAACGGCCAACTAATAACACTGCTCATACATATTAATACATTTGTTGCAAAAACCTAGATTTTTTTAAATAACACATTTGCGATAATGGAAGATTCACCAAAGTGCAATGCCGATTTTTGTGCGAAACCAAACAGATAATTAAATAAGCAATACAATGTTCTAAATTATTACCGGAAGTGGAGAAATGTAGCTAATTATCAGGATCTACTAATAGGATACAGTTATGTGTCATTGGCATATATACGATAATTAATTCTACATCGATGCGCAAT